>WOFM01000386.1:241095-620401 GCA_011428145.1 Ericerus pela
TTCTCCCTGTACTGGGGTTCGTTGCACTTCGGCCGCTGGTGGTGGTGGCAGTGGCGAACGTTCGCGTTCGGTTGCTTTCGTGGCATCCGGGAGGTACTGATGGATGAATTGCGCCGCTTGGACGCCAAGGTCCTCATGAACTTTAGCGGAGAGCTCCCGGACCTTTTTCTGCGAGGAGGTCAGCACCTTACGGGCGTTGGCCTCCTTACGCAGAGCATCCCCAAGCTCCTTTGCCAGTTCCAAGGCCCTAGCGTCCCAGCGTTCCTGCTCCTCCCGGCGACGCTTTTCTGTAGCGTCTTCGCGTACCTCGGGTACGAACGGTGACTGGTGGCGCGATTGCTGCTGCTGCGCATTCGATTTTATGGTCGACTGCAGGACCAGCAGCTTTCGCTTTACCTGCCTGGCCCTTCGCAAGGTTTCCCTTGCGAGGCCACGTGGGACGTATTCGAGGTCTCGAATGGTCGCTTCGATCGCACTGTCTTCGTTTGACAGTGCGTTTATCTCGTACTGTGGTACGTGTGGTTGCTCGAGTTTCCTCTCGAGCGATTTCGCGTACTTCTCAGCGTCCTCGAGTATTGCTACGAACTGTTCTCTCTCATCGTCACTGTCGGTGACGTCGCTCGTGCCGTGAGTGGACGCTCGCTGATTGACTGTACGTCCATTCGTACAGGTGTGGTTATCTGCGTAGGTGTTGGCTGCATACCCGGCTGCGTTCCCGGCAATGTTGCCGCCGCTTTCCGCAGCTCCTCCACCTCGATTTCATCAACCCAGCGCGGTTGAGGCGCTGGGGTCGCATCATGCTCGCGAAGCGTTGATGCTTCTGTTTGTTCCTCCTCCTCCATCAGTAATGACTCTGGATCGAGGAGGACATCGATCTCGTCGCTACGCGACGTGTTCTTCTGTTGAATACTCATGTTCTGAGAACAAAAATAATGATTATCGAAAAAAGAAATTAGTTATTTTCTTTCCTCGTGTCGGGGAGCGTAACTTTTGTTACGAATTATTACCATGTATCATATCTTAGTTTTGTTAAGGGTATTCACAGATCATGAAATTATCGATTTTAAGAAATCGTTTTTGGTTTTCGAATTTTTCTAAGTTTTCAAGAAAAAACGAAAAATCGGGCATGACCCGTGGACGAAAACATCGTTTTCGAATTTACAAAACAACAAAAAATGTTTTCAAAAATTTTTGTAAGTTTTTGCAAAAAAATGAAAAATCGGGCATGACCCGTGAGCGAAAACATCGGTTTCCAAAATATTACAAACGAATAAAGATATTCGAATTCATTTCGGTTTCCATGTTCTTATGCAGTCAGGAATTTATTTCAGCGCAAACATGGGGTCACAAACCGAATTGAATTCGTAATTAAATTACGTACATATTTACTACACCACGTGCAGCTAAGATCGTTTTGCGATCTTGGCTGCTTTCAATTTGTTCGGACTAAATATTGAGGTTACAAATTTGGGTAACAAATTAATATAAATTATGAAATTTGAGTCCGTGTACCTATAATTTAGGCTCGTAACAATGGGTTACGAATGCATATATGAAATATGGAGGCACTTTAGACGATATACTAAAGATTTAAATTTTTTCGTAAGTGTACTTACGGTTTTCTTGTGATTAAGTGACTGTACCAAAATGGAAACTACACCACTACACTCCGGGGGAATGAAGTTCACAAATTACGTAATTAATTACGAGAAAACTTGTTAATTTTTACAAAAAATTGCAAATTAATAAGCAAAAACACTGATAATTGCGGAAACGCACATTAACTCGATCACAATTTGACACGAAATGATTGTGATCGTGAGTATATTCGTACACCCTGGGTACGTCGTGTTAAACACGCTGATGTCGCTGCTGCTGCAGCGTGGTGCATAATTTACGTTTGTGTGCGTAAATTCATAAAGGGTTACGAACCTTTTTACGTATGTGTGCGTCTTCAAACAAAAAAATTCATACGATCTTCAACCGACCATCGGCTGATGAGAGCCGATTGGTTGAATCGAATCTTTTGTTTCCAGCACGATCGTCGCAATTCTTCAGAATTTCGATCGAAATTATGGTATTTTCGTCTTTTTTCTGGAGCGTTTTTTGAAACGCGTGAGTGCGAGAGAGATAGGGATGGTGTATTTTTCTCCATCTCTCTCGTTTTGAAGGACAAATTCACCACGTGCGCTAACGCTTAGCGATGTTTTCTGTATTTGATACAGAAAAAATATTTTTAGACGAATCTTTGAATTCGATGTATATTATTCGTGGAATAATACACGTAACAAATGGCGCTGGGGGCGGCGGAAAAATAATAGAGAATTATTTTTCCGTCAGCGTTATATTAATGACAATTCAAAACGCCGAATGTTTACTAATTAACAATTAGGAGATGATTTACTATACTGGGTATAGGGAAATAGAATTGAATTGAGATTCAGTCTCGTCAGTCAAACTGTTTAGGTTTGGTTGGTATTAACTGTTAGGTTAATTCTTAACGAGACTGTTAAGTGCGTACCAGGTACGGATGAGAGTCATTGACTAGTGGAAGCGTGTGGGTTCGAAATTAAATTTCGGTTCCCGAAATCAAATTTCGATGTTCGAAATTAATTTTCGGATTTCGAAACCAGGTTTCGATCTGTAAAATTTATTTTCGATTTCCGAAACCAAGTTTCGATTCGGCGAAATTAATTTTCCAATTCCGAAACCAAGTTTCGATTCGTGAAATTAAATTTCGATTGAAAACGAATTAAATGAATTCGAGGTCCAGTGTAAGACACCGTGCTCCTGCTACCATGTAGTGGAGGAGTTTACTTATGTTGGTTTAACGTCACAAGGACGAATAAAATATTACGTTGTCACACACCTTAGCTCTCGCCTCGCTGCTAGACAACTGTTTGGCGTCGCCTCAACCCAGTCTCTTACAGTCATGTCGAGTCCTATGCGCATCGCCAGTGCGCACAGGACTCGTGGCTTGGTAGCCATGACACCTGCAGCTAGCTTTTGTACAAACTGGGTCTTTGATACTTTGTCAGTGATAGGTTGGAGAAAATAAAAGTTGTTATCTACCACAACGAGGTATATTGTGTGTATTGAGAATTCCGAGATCTGGACCTTCAAATAAAAATTATTTTTTGACAAATTCTGACAAAATAATGACGTCACAATTTAAGACAATTTTTCGAGAGACAAAATTCGAATTCGGACATTATATTATCCGAATTCGAACTCGTATCCAGATGAAGACGTGAAGACGTGAAGACAGAAATAAAATCTAATTCTCTTTCAGGCAATTATTACATTTTATTTCAGTAACGACTCTTCCAAATTCAGACAATTTCAGACAATGATTTGGTTTGATCCGACAGACTGGCGCTATGAGATATATATTAGATGAAGACGAATTGAATGAAAGTAAAAACCCATTGATGGACATGAATGCAGCCAACCTTTTTGCTTTATCTCCGGTCTTTCCACGCTTTGCTTGCGGTTTGCAGTCATTTAATATGTTTTATTATATTTTATTTTATCAGTCATTTACGTGCATTTTTGCCTATTGTATGTCGACGTATATATTTCTGGTTTTTGTAATCTCATTGGCTGTACGCATTTTATATTTCCTCTCGCTTTTTATGTTATCGACATCGCATGTTTGAAGGCAATTAAGCAGACAATAAGTGGGGAATTTTCCTTAACAAGAAGAACTGATTTGCAAACACGAATTCTAATTTTAAAAATCACTCTCTTCTTTTGCACTGGCGACACCCGGTACTGGGTTTGTCTTTGCAAATGAGTCCTTCTTGTGTAGGCAGATAGCAGCAGGTCCAAGTCACAAGTCGTACGTTTAAGTCCTCACATTAGGCAATTTAATATGTGTACCATCTTCGAGATGCAGAATACGATTCAATCTGATCTACCTTGAAGACAACTATGATGGTAGTTGGTATTCCAGATAGGTTCAGTTGAAGACAAAGGCAAACTAGGAATGTTCTTACGTCATGAAGGATTAGTAGTGACGACACACAAGTCATTTCTAGTTTCATCAGTTGTACATCGCACTTCAAGGCGATCTTTTAAAAACACCTGCAAGGTGAAGTATTAGTCGACAATACGATCAGATGGAGTTCTTGGCATCTGCTAGGAGGGAAATTTGGTGTGTTGAAGACAAGTTTAAGACAAGCTTGGTTCAAGATAGTGGATTTGACTCCATCTATGTTAGTAATTTTCTCACCTCACTCTCACTTTCAACCAAAAGCTCCAAGACCTAAAGTTTCATATTAGGAATCTTTTACACAACAAAACCATCACTCATGAAGACACACAATAAGGTGAAGACACAACAGCTTTCTGATGGTTTCCCCTACTTGTTGTCTGCCATAGCTTTTTTTTTTAACTTTTTATTTTTTTCCGCTACACACTTTGCTTTGTTCCGCTTTGTTGACACTGGTTCTTTTGTAATTATAGTCTTTGACAAAATAATTCTGCTGTTCGTTTTTGTAGGTTTCAAACCTTGTATGGATCGAAACTTTGTTAGGCTCTTCTATCCGCACAACTTAGCTTATTGCTGATTCATCATATTAATTTGCTGAGGTATGAAGACAAATGTAAGCTGCGTTTTGCTGTGTCCAAAGAAGTTTAATTCAAGTGAAGTAGAATTCACCCGTAGGACATAGTCAAAGTTAAAAAATAAAATGTCTTGAAAACACAATTCTAGACCCCTCGATTCAGTGTTTGGGCTGCATGATGCCCTAACTTTAGGACATTGTGACGTCAATAGCATTTAAACACCACTATACATCAAAGGTTGACTTTATGGCACGTGAAAGGAATCAATTTCATATGCCTCATAAAATATGGCGACTGTGGCAGGAATCAATTTCGGACGTCTCAGTATCTTGTATTTATTTCGAGTCTATAGTAGCTCATCATAGTAATCATAATTACAGCAGCCAGTGTACAGGAATAGAACCGGTGCCTCTCCAAACGTGATCAGGGACGGATACATGGTGGACAAATTTAGTAACTTAATATGGTTTTACCATGTTGTAATTTTATTTTTCAGATAAAATCCAGTAGCTGTTTTTCTCATGTGGGCTTCCTAAATTACATTTATGTTTCCTTCTTTTTTTTTGTACCCAAGTTCTGACGCCGTAGCGTCTCGCAATACTTTCAAAATTCCATTTCGACGAGAATTCCGTTCCCATCATCTTACGATAAGAGCCTGTCTCCCAAGTGTAAAACTAATTTTGTTTCACTCGATATTCGATTCCAGTCCATCTTGCAGCTCTCGCTTTGGACTCTATTAAAATTTTCGTCGTAGGCTACGCATTAAGCGTACAACATATTTACTTAAATTATACTTAGCCGTAAGTAATGTATGGTCTGTTTATGGTGTGAGAGGGAAAAGAGAACACTCGATGGGTATGTTACGTTACGTTCGCCGCATTCGACTACGAATGCGAAACTTGTTTGAAAATTTTCTAGTTTATTTAGGTATTTGAAGCGAGTGTTACGACTGGGCTGTGATAGTGAAATGGCAATGCCAGCTTCTTTATACTAAATCGTTTCTACTCCGTCTTTTCGCTCGTCCTCCGATCATCATTCTCTTCTGCACGTCTCTAAAATGATTTCTCTTCGCTCGCATCTTGAAATATTGTTACCGTAGTCATTTTCTTGGACTGTACGCGGTGAACTATGGATTACCTGCCATTTATTATTTCGACGCTGAAAATATAAATACGAGTGATTTTCATGCCGAAAGTGCGCTCGTTAGGCACTCCATTTCTTCTTTCTGTTTCTGCCTCTGCCTCTGCCTCTGCCACTCTCTACTCGAGTGCGTAATCGCCGGTTGTTTACCACGCCATCGGTTGTTTGTCGCCTGTGGTAGACAATGAATGGATGCTTATCAATGATTGTGGAACCTATAAAAGATGATGATTTCGATTATGTACACAAATGAGTTCGCTGTAGTCGATATCTACCAATGTGTGTTATGGAGCAGAGCGTTAACCTGCCTGCGGGCTAAGTGCAGGGCCTGATTTAAACAGAACCGCTGAAGCGAAGCTGGCGACTGCCTTTGAGTGAAACTTCAGAAAGATTCCGAAAATTTTTCCATTAAAAAAAAAAAAATCCCCCTGACGGTAGGAACTTTATTAATTTTTCTGTTTGTTGTAAAAAGTTGTGATGCAAGTTAGACAATCGCAATGAGTCGTGAATATTTGATGTCACGTTTCACAATACTGTTGTCAAATGCTGTGAGCGGCAAAAAGAACGATTATGCTCATTCGCTGCAACGTGGATATCTTTTACCACCTTAAATACCCATTTCACTGTGCACTTCAACTTTCGCACAACCTGTTGAGCTGTTGAAGAAAATAGTGACAACATTAGCTTTGTTCAAAAATGCTAGAAGTTAGGTTTTATTTCTGAACAAATTCCGTTGAGAGATCGTTCTCACTTCCCAATTCTACTACATGGTTTTAGTTCAAACTAGTGTTACCCTTTTTCAAATCCAGAAAAATTTTTTCTGAATGAAAACAAATGTACGACACTTATAACACTTTACAAAAAAATTTTGATTTATAAAAGTGTGGCCCTATGAAATTGCAGTTTGATTTTCTAGATTAGAATTACTAGAAAAAAAAGTGTTTCAAAAATGTTGAAATTCTTGACCAATTGGAAGAGTAGATTCTGGTTAAATGAAGGTGCGTGTACATTGGCACGGGCGACAGAAGTGAAACGTGTGTGTGTGTGTGTGTGTGTGTGTGTATCGAGGGGCGGAGCTCCTACCGAAGCCGAGGTTTTGTAGGTGGAAAATTTTATGCGGAAAAATAGAAAAATTGAGGGAAAGTAGCGCGACGTCCCCCCATTGAAAGTTACAAAGTTGGCGGTGGAAACATGTTTGCCGCCGGCAACGTAATGCCTTAAAAATATTGTCTGGCTGTCTGTCCGAAGTTAATGCCAGTATTGACTTTTAGCCTGTACTGTGCACAGAACAGCTGTGAAATGTGGATGAGAAATTGTGCTTTCTGTCAGGAGTGCTTTATGACATCGCTATACTGTATGTGTATCTATCTATTACTTTATTTATGTATAAACAGTGTGACTTGTTAAAAGGCTTTCGCTCCGAGCTTGTCGGCCATTTAAGAAAAGAAAAAAATTTGGTGTTAATTTTGTCGAATTAACGTCCATTCTTGTACCATAGTACGGTACCTGGAGTTCTGAGCCGATAGCTGCTTATAGTAAGGATTTATCGATTCAGTTTTCAGGAAAATGGTGGATCCAGGATCCTGCATTTTTTCTTTTATCGGAACACATTATCTGCTTATTTCTTCGTGTTAATTATCGTACAAATTATTTGAAAACATTCGTAACAAAAATACGTCAAAAAATAATCTACAGGATTCGCTATATCACATCTCAATAGGTGAGTGAGAGGGATGAGGCTTAGTCCGTGGTCTCACTGGGTCTTGGACCTGGCACTTTGCGCCTCGTTGATTGCACCTTACAATTAGACTTTTATAGAATTCAAATTATTGGCTGAGTACCTTACCATTAGATATGCGTATATTTCGTCATTTAGTGGCCTAATTATAATGTTTCCGCGTATTGCAAAATTTTTCAATCCGTGGAAAATTCTATTACCGATTAATTTATGGCGACAATTAAGAGGATGTAGATGATGAAGAAATTTTGCATGTTTCTGAAAATTTGTGGTTGTTGCATGTGTGGGTCACTGTACAACACACCTTTATAGCTGCCCACCCAATAGTAGTCATCTCCTCAAAATTTTCGCATGTAACCTGTAAAAAAACGATTTCTTAATTTGGGTGAAGAAAAAAAAGAAGTAAAAAGCAAAAAAAAAAAAAAACAACGCTTCGACTTACGTGGCAGGATACATTGGAGGAAAAACATTTTGAAATGTGTTTTTCAACTATATTATTCGTATACTTTTGCTAAAACGATGGTGAATCCCTACTTTTTTTGCGCCAATAAAACCAGTTTAAATTATTTTTTAGGTAGAAAAGAAAACGAACAAAATAAACTGAAAAAAAGTACGAGATTTAACGTAGTTAGGTAACTTCACGAACATCGTACAGTCGGTGCAACGTTTAAAATGTTGAAAAGTTTCGCTAATAACAAGTCTGTCTGTATGCACTCGAACGTGATAATAATTTTTGGATAATGCGAGTGTGACACGAAAGAATTAATTAATATTCACGAACGAAATTGTTTTTTGCTGGGTGGAATATGGTGATGTTTTACAAAGAAATTTTCAACCGTTAGTAAATTACTAATTCAGGTAGTCTGCGCGTAATTTGTGATTTTCGTTCAGTGTGCGATTCTTGAAACAATGAGATATGAATGGGAGTGGAAAACGTTGAAATCGAGTGGCAAAATAAGTGTTAGGTACTTATGTCTCCTTTTAATGACGGAACTGAACTGACACGAAGAATTTTAAGCAGTCCATCCAGTCGTACGTAGGCCTGATGTATGTTTCAGGCAAAGATCGAAAATGAGTGAATAAAATACAAATTTTATCAACCCGAGACATAACCGAGGTACGGAGTACTACTGTGCTGGTTTTAGCTTCCATGTGCTGGAAAAGTCAAAATATTTGCGGAGAAAGAGAAACCAAGTATTGTTTTGCAAATAGGTGTACCTAATCGTTGTAGACCTATTTGGCCGAACTATTGTCATGCAAAATTGTGAATTACGTAGACGTACAATGTTGCACGAAGACTATATTATACCTAATATCAAACCTAGAGTTGCAAAATATTCGTTACTTTCTTTCGCGGGCAGCAGCTAATTATTGCAGTTATGGTAATCCAGCAATTTTGTGGTGTTCGGGATTTTGGAACTAGTTGGATGGCTCGATGGCGACGCGCGAATTTTATCTTTGAAAGAAGGACTGGATATTTACTCACCCGAGTCATAACATTGAAATTAAGGGTGCGTAAAAGAATCCATTATCAATTGAACGAATGCGACACAATTCGCGGAGATTGGAGCAGGCCCAAGAAGCAATCGACAGGTATGCGCCGAATCTTGAGAGCAACCGGTTTCCTTTTTCGATGAGTAGCAGTACCCGCCATAATTAAGTAGCATTCGACGCGCATTTTTTTCTTATTCCAAAAATTCTCGGAACCATTTGAATTTGACTGAAAAAATTGTTTTCGCAAGCAAACTTTCTCCTCTTCTCATTTCCTACTTACGATGAAACCGAAGGAAGAATTTCGGTACGTCAATCGAAAACCGCATTATATCCTTTAAAATGCGATCACACATGTATACTGATGCGCAATGGCGCAATCATGACCTCCAGAAGGTTTCGAAAAACTGTATCCTAGATGCACTTATCCAAGAAGCATCCAAACGAAGACGTCAAGGAAGTGAAATGAAATACAATCGAATGAGTTAAAAAATTATTATACGTCGAACCGAGGCTGCTCCTCAGTATTCATTCACATTTCACTCCGACCTGGGCCTATTGCCTTTGACTATTCATAACTATATGGACTGAGCATAGTACCGGAATGAGAATGTGAAGGCAAGATATCTCTTATAAATAAGTATCATTGGAAGAATAAGGTCTCTCCGGTTTTGCTTTTCATCAACGATTTTTGACATCCTTCATGCTTAAAAGGTGATCGATAACAAATAAGAAATATAGTTATTTTAAACAAAACGAAAAATTTTCGGTATTCAATTGACAGTAAAGTTGCCGAACTTTTCGTAATAAAAATCACCTTCAGCCAATGTTACCTACTATATTATCTTCACCCGCACTGTACTGTCAGTCCTATTAAGTTCAGTCCATATGGTTATATATAGTCAAAGCTTATTGTGCACTTCTTTCCATTCATCCAGTCTCTTGGAAAAAAATTGCAACAAGCTGTGTTTTTACATTTTCATCATTTGACATGTTTTTTGCGGCGCAGAATTCAAATTTGATATTAATTTTATAATTAGACCCATTTTTCGGCCTTCATGGAACCAAAAAGAGGACAATTGTTGATTTTCATATTATATTGCGTAATACATCATTGGAAAAGTTTTTTAATACGCTGAATTCGAATTTGATGTTAATTTTATCATTAGACCCATTCTTTGAGCCTCATTGGTCCCATAAAATGGAGAATTTTATATTTTCATATTTTATTGTGTAATATATCATCGAACACTTGACTTAGGGTTGGGTTTAAAGGTTCGAAGCTTCTGTCAAGCAAAGCTTACACCAATGGGAGCCAGTATCTTATAAAAATGTAATGAAAAACCAGTTGGAGAGGTGATACTGAAATGTGGTAAGAGAAAGAATTTCACTCAAGTGTCTGTCTGTACACCATGAATGAAATTATTGAAGAACTGAACTCATGTATACTATATTAGTATAGAAGCATTATGTTGTATTTGTAATTACTATGTATTAAATAAGTACCTGGTTACCGATGAATAGGCATCGTCAAATGTGATTAATGCAAAAACTATACACCTGAGAAAAACAACGAGCATAATTTTTTATAGATTTTTTTAGTTTTCTTCAAATTTTGTTTGAATGATCTTTTGCGAGATAAATGTGGAAGGCTGTAGTGTGCCACCATTTTAACCCTCTAGGGGATGACGTTTGCACCAGATGATTTGGCCTTTTAATACGTTGTTTAAGACAAAGAGGTGAACATGTACTAAATTTCAGCTTGTTACAATTTTTTTCCTAATTATTTCCTAATTATTTCCTAATTATTTCCTAATTATTTCCTAATTATTTTCTAATTATTTCCTAATTTTTCTAGACTAAATATAACATTTGTCAGGTACCTGTCTATGTAGTGTTCTAACTAAACCTGTATGCAAATTGTACCCACACAGAATTAAATATAATAGAGGACGCATGCCCATCTAACCGCTGTTACAAAAAATGGCACTATTTTTGAAGAACTGTTCTCATCTTTTCGGTACTAAATTCAAATTTTTTTGTCCGTATTCGGGCCCATAACAATAATAAGAATTTTTTTTTCTTAAAATAATTGATTAAATGAACGAGTAAATATAACTTGACAATTCAGAAACCACATCAAATCGAATTTTGTAGATTAAAATGAGACGAAAATTGTACCAATCTTTAGGAGTGCCTCTATTATATTTAATACTCTGACCGTATCTATTAATTCAAGTGATTTTCCAACTGTCGTATATATCTTCGTCAGTATTTAACTGATTTCGATGTTTCACCTGTCAGTTCTTAATGAAATTTTTTCTAGTTTTAAAATCTGATGAGAAAAATGGGGGTTCTTGTTTTGAAAAACCAACTTAGATCCAGTTTAATGGAGATTACCTATGACAAATTTTTTCGATCTTCACAAGCAATGGAAAAAGTGGGGTGAGTGTAGTAAATAAACCACCATGTATACCCCTGATGAGTCAGTGTTTCCGAGAAATAAATTTATGAAATCTGCTATTTTTATCACAATTTACTAATCATTATTTAGTGGCCGAGGTGTACTGCGTTTGTTGTCGCGATGTTTACGTACCTATTTGCATTTTTACCAATTCTATTTTACCAGTAATAAGTATGATTTTCATTATTTTTGTGCAGTAAGTTAACCTTTTAATTCGTTTTTTAATTGAAATAATTTCTTTTTACGCTTATGGAATGGAACCTGGAAGGGGAAGCCCTCTTCTGTAGCTTTTTAGCAAATCTTGAAAATAATATTGCTCCAAAATTAAGGAATTAATTTCAATCAAATTTTGCATGCATATTCTACATAATTTCCCAAGTGCAACGCCCCACATTTTAAGCTGATATTGTTTTTTAATCAAAAATTATCGAAGTTTTTCAAAAATATCTATGTCATATAAATTAATAATTATATGTATACATTATCCTGTATATATCCTTGTCTATCTAATGCGATACTGATCGCAATTTTTATCCAGTAGTCACGAGATTTGATATATACATTCGGATATAAGCAAGAAACCATCTTATTGTTTTTGGTGTGGATTGACCTTACGGTATGTCTGGTAGAGGCAATTGTCTTGCATTTTTAGCATTTCAATGGGCCTAAAATGAGTTAATTACCAAGCGAAAGTCTCGAAATTTGAAACAAACATTGATTTGAAACTATTATAACACTTCTTCAAATTTTGGTAGTGATTGGCTTTATAGTTCATGCTTTGGAGCTGTTAGAGGGACCAATTTTTTATTTTAACAATCAAGGTCGCAATTCTTGTCCAATATAGTCACAAAATTTGATGTGAACATTAGGTTACTTCTAATACAAAGACCGGACCTACCAAATTTGGTGTCTATTGCTCAATTTCTTCATAAGTTATTAGTAATTTTGTGTTTTTCTTAGATTTTTCGCTTCTGATATTACCACTGAAAGATCCGTTTATTAATCTTGATCGAGAAAACTCTCGTTTTAGCCTAAAAAAATGATATTACGTTCAACAAGTCAATTTTTTGCCCATCCTCCTGTCCAACTGCCCTGTCCGTATTGGAACACAAACCAATGGGTTCATAGCTTCACGCTTAACCAATTGCCTTACCTGTTCTTTTAAGATGATAGCATATTTTTTCACTTTTTTTGTATCACCTATTCTACTCAGTTTACGTACAAAAAGTTTATTAAAATTGACCTAATAATAAAAGAGTCAGGGAAGGTGAGGATGAAAATTTTACATTTCACTTCAAAAGAAAACTAGGTATTTAATGTCATCATTTTCCCATTTTAAACTAATTTTTTAAGTGTATATAACTATTTTATACGTATGTAGGTACATATTATAATGTATGTATCACCTAAATTTTTGTTTCACAGTTTTCAGAAAACTATTGAACGGATAGAGCTGAAATTTCTACAAATGGTAGTTCTTATATAGGACCAGGTATGATAGGAATTTGATGCATATCGGCTCTGTAGTTTCCAAGAAAACAGAAAAAGAATAAACTACAAAAATTGCTGGGAAAGTAGATTTTCAACGATTTTGAAAAAATAACTAAAGGAATAGGTCATAGCCTGAAATTTTTATGAAAAATAGTCCTCAGGTAGGACAAGGTCTGAAAGGCATTTAGTCCCTATTAACTTCGAAGTTTCCGATAGGATTGGGAAAGATAAAACTGGTGGACGAGTGCACCTGTCACTTGAAAGATGTTTACAAAATTTTAGGCCCGCTGAATACCTTTTTTAGACCGTTTCTGCCCAGTTTCGTTTTAAAAGCTCTTTCTGAGAGCTATAATTGATTTCCATGATTTTAGTTTGAAACTTGTTCTTTTCAAAGTTAGTTTTGAATTCTACTCAATGGTTTTTATATGAGTGTCACTACGGAAAAGGGAAAACTCGAATAATGGCGAGAGCTTTTGATTAAATGTTAATTCAGCATCATTTCAATTTGCTACCAAATTTGGTTGAGATAATCGCTACCTATGGTGCTTTGATTATTTTAAATGCGTTTGTTGGAAAACGTACCTTTTTTTGAATGCTTGGTGCGCAAAAGTTTTTGGAATATTATTTTTAAATTGGTGAGTATCGGTAAAAAATTGAGTTCAAGCATTTGAGGCTCTACCCTTTTATGTCTGAGGCATGCCTTGTAATAATTCGATGGACAAAACGAAATCTATCTTCTCCATTTGTTTATGTTTAAGAATAAAAACGTGTTGGTCATGAAATTTTGAAAAACGTCATTTGTTACATATCGAATTATTTTAATATTGCTCTTGCTCTCGGTTTGGTTCAGAAAATCACTGCGCCCAGTCAGAATTCAGATTCTAACGAGAAGTTTTCAAGAGGTAATATTATATTTTTGAATTCTCTTATATAGGACCTTTGACAATTTCGAATTGTTCAAGTTTACGGAATGCCAATCCTATGTAGGATTATCTAGGGCTCTAGAATTTTTTCCGAATTAAAAATTTTGTGGATAGGTATCACCTTTTTTCTTTTTATCTAACTGTTTCCATCTCGGTGCATATCATTAGAAATATTATGTTTAGCCGCTGAAGAAAGAAGTTTTGCTCACATCCCATCCGTCAGAAGATACACATACCTTCCTATACTTGTCGATTTTCCAACATCTTTGACGCATACTTCGGAGACGGCGGATACATTTTCGAAAGTGACCAATTTTTCAAAGAGTAATCAATTTTCTCCGAGGAGAAAAAAAAATCGTCTCTCCGCTTCTGCATTTCTTCAGTTCAACGCCTCCGCACAGGTTTTACTCTACTTTTTTTTTCTTTCTTTCTTCCTATCTTTCTTTCTGTGTCTCGGTGTTTGTCTCTTTCTCGGCAGTCATTCCAATTGTTCGTAACCGTTGGGTATACACGAAGAACCAGGAGAACGAAGGCACAAAAAAAAAGAGATGGAAAAACACCAACACAGGTAAACACGAATGAATCGAGACTGGCGTGAGAGAGAGTGAGTGAGAAAGAGTGTGAGAGAGCGGAGAAAAACAAAGGTAGAAGGTATAGAAAATAAAAAAGGACACAAAAGAAGAACTGAAACTGCTCTCTTCAACGTCGTATTCAACACCAAGTCACTGACATCGTCTCCACTACCGTGACAGCAATCGCAACCACCATATAGCCTATCTCTTCGTCATTTCTTTTTTCCCCTTTGCCCGTTTCGCTGTCGCTCTGTCTCCTGTTGTTACTCTCGCTCTCCTCACACACACACACACACACACACACACACACACACGACTCTCACTTCGTCCCTATGTTGCTCTTCGTCTGACAATTATGGTGGCTGCCTGGCTGGCGTTATTTGGAAGCGCGACGAGAATCCTATAACTGAAAAATGCCATTACGAGCGAACGTAGGCACTATAGGTATACAGCGAAGGAAACAAGAATTACAACTACACAATTCCACATCCGGTCTAAAGGAACGATGCGAAACCAGATTGTATTTTATATGCGCGCACATGCACACAACTTTACTAGTACTAGTACCAGTACCTGCCTAATACCTAGGCATGTGTTAGTTAGTATTATTCCGGTGGACAAGGCTGACAGTCAACCATAATGGCATAATTGTAAAAAAAAATCAACGGTAGGCCAACGCACTAAACAGCCATCGAAATCGAACGCTGCCCTCATTTCGGTATCCCTTCCGCTTCGGGTGCTTTTGCTCTTTTCAGTCGGTATAAATGTTCACTTCAGTCTGTATAACTGTATCTAGGGTGTACTTTCCGTGTGTCTATCACTCTGTGCACGCCGTTCGTTCTTGTTCGTGAAGGTAGGTAGGCCTCCGAGGTCGAGGAGCAGTTTTCGAAAGTCTTCCGAAGCGGTTCCAACACCCGCTTTAGTCGTACGAGGGCCGATTACTTGATGGCGAATTTCTGGCGGTGGCCCCGCGTGAGACGTTAATCGGAGGCAGACTGCGGTGAGCCACGCGTACCACCACTGGCATATGTTGTTGCAGCTTTTAGCCAAGCCACAGCGATCGGCTCGCAAAACTGTCGCCGTTTCAATAGCCCATCGGTCGTGCCATACGACGAATGAAGGAGAGTGCGCGCGTGCCCTCCCCCCGCACATCCGTCCGCACGGAATGGCTTCTCCAACGCTAGCGACTAGCCGGGGAACGACTGCCGACTTTCGGGGGCGGACACACTTCTGCGCCAGGTCGTAATTTGCCTCGCTGTGGTGAAACCGGTATGGACCTGCGGCTTGGCTTTCTGAGGCATTACTGAATATGATCGAAGGTTATGAATACGTGGCTCTGAGAACACTTTTGGGGGCATATTGATACGAAAGGAACCCAGACATTCGTTATGTACAGCAGCACACTGGTTAGCGTAGGTCTAGCTCACTATGATAATGCTTTTTTTAAAAAAGTAACCACCTGGCACAAAGCGTGTACCTGTGATAAAATTAAGCGTGTACCAGCTGCCGTGCATTTAGTGATGTTGAGGCCGCGAGCGGCCTGTATTCGTGTGAACTTTATTAATAAACAAATTCGTGTTTGTTTTCGTAAGAAATGTCAATATTTTTCAACGTTAAATAAAATAGATCATCGTTTGCTCTAGCTACCAAAATTGAAATCATTTTTACCCTGTATTGAATCATAAATGTTATTATACTATAGGCGTTCGAAAACAACAACAACAATAACAACGAGTCCTCGTACGCAGGCCCGAATTTAAGGGAAGGCACAGGGCACAGGGGGCCTGAGCCCTGTGAGTTTAAGGGCCCCGTAAAAGAACACAACGAGGAAAAAGTTTAAAATTTGAAGGTAGACCCAGCGTACAAAAAACCGCTATATTATATGAACACTCTGAAACACAGAAAAATCCTGAAAATTATTTTCGCTCGCAACATTATTTTGTCTTTGAATTTCGGAAAGAGGGGAGTATGCCACCAAAACTCTTTTTCAAAACATCAGGGCCCCGGGCCTCACTATAGTACTAAAATCCGTCCCTGGCTGGTATTCAGCAAACGAACGCGCATAGACTTGCATAGCAATCAGTTTTTCGTTTTTCGTTAATCCTGTATGCTGTATACCTGCTGTCAAGGTGATTATATTATCATACTTTTCTCAGTTGTGAAAGAAAATGTAAAAGAGGTGTAATAATTCCAAGGGCGTAGATAGTGCGGGAGGAGAGGTAGTTCTGGGGTCCGGACCCCCCTTTCAACCAAAATAGCTCAACATACCAAAGTAACGTGTATTTGCGATGCTGGTGATATGTGGCGAGAAGGGGTGTGTGTATGAAGGGATGTCAGAAAGCACACGGATCGCCTTATTATGAAGCTATCTTCGCCCGTGGTTGTAGCTGTCTCTCTCTCCACTTGCTATTCATCAGTATTTTAATCAATTTTCTCTCTACCAATTTATCATTACGAATAACACAGTTATTTTACTTCGCTATGTTTTTCGATTCTCACGTGAATTTTCATGAATTTTCGGTCGTTTCCCTACTCAATAAGTTTTGTGAGTTAGCGCGCCGCTGAATGCAAATAAGTAATATTGAACGAATATGACTGTATTCTTTTTGGATTGAGCCTGTCATGCTGAATTTGAGTGGATGAAATTTTAAAATGATATAGCTCGAAAAAATACTATTATATCGTGAGGCTCTGATTTTTCCGGAAAAAGAAAATAAAAACAGTTAATAAGTTATAAGTGTTCTACTGCTCTTGGTTTCACAACTTTTAGACTCAAAAGTCAAAAATCCCGCCGTAATGAACATAAACGAGTATAGAGACATAAGAAATGAAGCTTTTTGGCCGAAGTCGATCCCAAAAGTCTAAAACACTTAATCGAGAAGTTCAACTTTTCTCCTCCAAGCTCTCAATTTTTGACTCACTGTATAATGCATTGATTAAAATTGATTAACAAAGGAGGATTCGCGAAGGTATGAGCTCAAGAAATGAACAAATGCAAAGAACTGTAAATACAGTTTATCGATAGGGAGAGCTTTTTAATAATTTTGTGTTGTGCGTCTAATAATTATATTGATGTTCATGTCTGTACTGAAAGTTCTGAAAAATTATTTTGGTGCTTCACAAATTATCAGTGAAATGATCGTTCTTCATCAATAATGAGGGTAATGAAGAGCTACGTACGTTTCTTTTTTTTTTCTTTTTGGATTTAGAAGACTTTTCAGCTTCTCCGATCTGCAAAGTAACTTACCTAGGTACCTATCTGTTCACTTAAGGCTATTTCAAGAAGACAATTTATCGAACTGCTTTTTGGTTTTTCTAATGAATATGGAAGGTTATATTGTAACCTTGTTTGACTAATCAACTAACAGCGTAATTATATGAGAAACAATTTGTTTGAAAAAGTTTTCAATTTTGTTGCGAGAAAAATCTTGGAATTTTCCTGACGGAATGTGTGTTTCTTGTCAAAATTTTTGAATTTCCGACTGGATATCCTTGGAAGAGAAACGCTTGTTGGACGTGCCTACATTAGTCACATTCAACTTTTCGTGAACTGGACGACTTCAAATTTTTTTTTTTTTTACATTTATCCATTTATTTATTTATTCAATTTCAGAATGCGGTTAATACGATTTTGTTGTTTGGAAATTTCGTTAAATTTACATTTGTTGGTGTCAGCGTATTGAGTTTTTTATCTTGGTTTTGTCTATCAATATTTGATACGTCTTAAAACCATTTTCGATTCATTGGTGTTCAGTTCCGTAAAATATACTTAAGTACCATATTTTGAGGTGAGATTGAACACTCTAGACCAAGGGTCTTCAACTGTTAAGGATTCAAGGGCCAAATTTCATTACTGTGATGCACCCACGGGCCGCAAAAAAATTCTTTAGACTAATTTATTCACACAAACTCTAAATTTATATTATAATATTGAATGCGAAAAAAATATAAGCCGACCTGAATAGACAAAAATATACGACAATTATTTATCTCTCCAATGTTCATTTAATAACAAGAAACAGTTTGGTGTTTTTTGCGGAAAAAAAAATTTTTATATTTACTTCACGGACCGCTAAAAACCTCTCCGCGAGTTGAGGATACTGCTGTAGACCATATTATCAGCTTTCCTGCCTCAGTCTGTGACGATACAAAAATTATTATGAAATAAAAGTTGGAGTACTTGTAGCCTTTTATCTCTCTGTATATGCCTCATTTTCTTAAGATAATTTGTATCAGACATATGCTTAATGAGCCCTTCAATCTCGTACTAATTCAGGGGCTAGTTTGAACACACCTTGAAATAACATATTTTGATTTTTCTTTTTTTAAGGGATAGATGGTAGACTGCGTAAGAAATTTACATACCAAATTTCAGTCAAATTAATTCAATACTGTAAGAGAAAAAAGGAAATATATGCAAAAATGAACAAAGTTGAGTAAATTACCAGTTTCTGATAAAAAAACTATTTTCAAAATATGTTCATTTAGAATTTCTTCAAACTAGCCCCAGACTCATTATGAGACTGAACCGTTACCTATTGTCTGAAGTTCAAACTAAGTGCTGGTTGTTAGAAATTTCACATTTGATCTCACTTCATTCAGTTTTTCCTTAATATCTCGGCCTTGAGATAACAATTTTTTGAATTACAAGATGTAATTGCAAGAGAAAGTACCAGGCTATTGATCAATTTCATGAAAATATTAAAAAATTATAAAAATAATGTTTTATGCAAGGCTTTAAATTGTTAATTTTTCCATTAATTTTTTTTATAATTTTAAGTACATTGGTACTACATTACCAAAACACTTGAAACATCGAAATTGGTTTTAAATGTTAGGTATAATAGTAGACTTTCGATTCAGACCTACAGATCACATTTTTTCCTCTAGCGAATGGTTCCACGTGAGTTGGAAGAATATAAATACCATTTTTGATCACGCCCCTAAAATTCAATCTCATCCCAAAATATGGTTACATTCTTGGTCGTTCATTGAGAGAGATGTATTCTAATTCTCTTAAAAATTGTGCGGTATTTCTGTGTTTAAATTTAGACCTTTGTTTCGTTCTTTTTCTAAAATAAAATTATACCTATTCTGTTACTCAATTTCTGTCAATAACTGTCTTGTTCCTTCAGAGTGAAAAGCTAAAAACTGAGAGTTCATAGAATGACATCATAATTTATTCGGATTAGTTTTTCTAGAGTATGATCGACTTATGCATATTTAGTTTCATGACAATAATGAATTTAAGCACTCATTGTGATGGTTATTGATGAGTCTGGTGCGTGGCAGGAATATGTGTATGAGAAAAATAGAAATAGTGTGAAACGTGGGAAGATTCTTGTGTCGCACCCAGCACAGGAAAATGGCGCTCTTTGGAATTTTCTCCATGCCTACGCCTACTTTTTGAATCAAATGCCCTCTCCCCTCAAATTCTCAAAACTCTGAAAAGTAGGAAAACTTTTATTTCATGTAAAGAAAGAATTATTAAAATTATTTTCAAAAATTTGCCGCCCAGTGCCGCCTTTGAAAATTTGGCGCTCCAAGCACATGCTTTATGGGCCTTTAGGGAAATCCGCCACTGGTCGCACCTGAGTCATGTCCGCACAAATCTGGTGGAATAAATATTCAATATGACGATACATTATAGGGTGTGACGATATATGACTATGAGTGTGATTGAGTAGAAATATATCATTACTTACATTAATACTATAATTTTAAAATTTATCTACTTACCAGAATGCCTGCTAGATAGTGAATCATTTCACCATAAATGTTCTTTGTTTCAGTGAGAAATACACTTTTTTTCCATAATTATTTTTCCATTTATTTCTTCTCTCATTTCCCTCTCTTTGACAAGTTTTTCTTTTCTTTTTTACCCTTTTCGAGCCTTTTGGCACCCTTTTTATAAGCTTTCATTCTACTTACTACTGCGATTTTAAAATATACCAATACTGTAGCCAACATTCCGCAACGAAATAATATTTATCTCGCATGAAACTAAAGCCAAAACAATAAATAAAAGCTTATTTTTTAAAAATTCGTTTTTAACCCAGACTTATTTATATATTATTTTCGAGGAAGTGTGGCTCGAATCACAGTTCCTCTCTTTAGTTTCACCCCTGATATTTGATGAAAGTGTTGACCGTCCAGCATTAAGAAATAATTTTGCTGGGTCTGAAAAATTTCCAAAAAAAACCCTTTGCAAATTGAACCGACCAGCTGCATTGGAGAGAATGAGATTGGAAAAAAAATATATATATATATTGAAAGAAAAGTCACGAGCGTTATTTGATTGCTATGAACATTGGGCGAAAAACATGAGATACAACGTGTAATTCCTAAAACAGAAAATCGTAAATCACGTTTTGAGAAAAGTTGACCTTCACCAAAATTATTATTTTATCAACAAACGTTGGCGTAGAAAAAGCATTTCAAGTTTCTGCTTCTAAGAGCGTCGATTAAATATGGAACGGTGGCGTGGCGATGGCGCTGCGTCAGCAACAGGTGTTTTGGGGTGCATACTTTTAAAAGCACCTGTTGAAAAATTATATCTATCACAACGTACCTATAAGGACTACACATGCATTCATATTCATTTATCGATAAAAAACAAAATGTGAAGTCTGTCGTTACGTTCAGGTACACGTAGTACACTATCGAAATCGAATGCTGAAGTTTATCGTTGATGAAAATTTCCAATTTTTGTGCGAATCGACTTCAAATTGCCGGATATTTTCGTACTTTTGCATTTTAAGCATAACCCAGTAAAATGAGGGTTAGAAATCAAGTTAATCTGATACAAATTTTTTTATCTAGATGGTTTCCTAAATAGTAGTTAAAATACTTCACTCTCGTGCCCTGTGCTTCCGCCATGAGGGGGTAGGACGAGCTCAGACTTGTGATTATTTTCACTTTTTTCAATTTTCTTCGATAGTTATTTACGACAGAGATCATCAAACGAAAAATTTTATTTCCCGTTCGGTTAATTTTCGAAGATGAGTAGGTAACTAGTGATGTTTCATACAAAACGAAGAAAACAGTGTGTAGCCTATGTTGTAAATAAAAAAAAATAGAATGCCACCAACCGCATTTAAAACCGAAAATTCAATTGACTGGCAAGAGGTGAACAAAAAATTTTGTTTCCATTACTGTTGGTTTTTATTTTTTGAAATCTCATTTCCATTTTTGTTGGTTTCCGTTTTTTAGGAAAATGATAGTTTCTGGTCCGTTTTTATTTTGCAGCCTCCGATTAACAATATAGGGTAGGTACATTGAAAATACTTCTGTATAAAAATAACGTACCTACATAAAATATGGAACAACGAAGTTTTCTTGTATTTTCATACCTTTTATTATTTTTGTTCACAATTTCACAAAGTATTCTATTTGACCACTAAAATCCGCGAACGCAGCGTTTGGTTAAGTATGGATGTCGGTGTCAGTGTCTGATCTAGGTTGCATTTCACTCAATGTTTTACATTTATACAAGCTGTTTTTAAGTCGGTTTTCTATGAAAATCTACTTATTATTTTCGTGCTCATAGAGGAACTCAGGGTTGAGGGTAAGTACATTTTTCATAGGTCATTTGGTGCTATTCTTGATTGAAAGCCTTCCACGCTAGTAATATCAGGGAACTTTGACAGGAGGGCGTGGAATTTATCGTCGCTGTTTGTGTATGACATGCATACCAAAGAGTTGATTTAGGGAGTGGATGAACTGCTGACACTAAGTCCAGTTTGGGCATCAAGTAGCGAGTATCAGCCAATATCTGGTAATAGGTTGAAATGGGTGAGAAAATCAGCCAATCAGCCCCTAGTATTGGATAGGCAACATCTGCGATTATGAATGCCCACTTGTAATCACACTGGAGACCCAGGTCAAGCTAGACCATCTTAACTCTGTATGTTGCAATTGGAGTGTGGTTTGCAGCATAGACCTAGAGTGATGTCTTGTGTATCAAGTCTTCCTTGGATGGCAGGATTATAAAAACCTCTACGCCAGTATTGACAAGGAAGGAGAGTTGACTGATCATATCCAGTATGAAGAGGCGGACTTGAGTGGAAACAAGAAGTTGACCCATCATAGCAGTCTTGTTCTCTAATTTTTTGATTGATCATCATTAGCTGGAGACAATGAGTGACATTTTCAACAGAAGCAGGGTGGATCCAAACAATTCTGGGTCTTCTCCTCATACTTCTGGTGGTATCAGCAATAGCCATTGCATCGATGGATGGGAGAGAGAGACTTGGATAGTAATTTACCATTGACAAGTCAAATTGACATCCAAGATTGGGAACTTGGACACCCACAGGAATTGGATTTAGATCTGTCATGTAATTTGCGGTTGTGTGAGCATCCGCAATTGTACAAGCAATTGTTGGAAGAGGAGTGGTTGTGGGATGGCTGGGAGAAGGCATCAACCAATTTCTTTGCAAACAACTACTTCAACAACAATGTGATCTCTGATAGTTTGGAAGATGCACTGGTGGAAGGAACACTGGCTGTCAGAGTTATGAAGGCTGCTACAGTAGCTGGTATTGTAATCGCAGTGGCTATCGTATGTGCACAACTACAGTTTCATCCTCGTATGTGTGAGCCTAACTCAGTATTTAATTAAGACTACACGTGGTGTACGTATAGCCCATGAACCAAAAAGTATGTTCACCCTATGTAATGTAGGGATCGGCCGCATAAAATAAATCTGTCACCAATGGTAGGAAGTCGCCACACTATGAATAGTTCTGTTTTTGCACAATTGCTGTGAAAATTTGTGACATTTTCATGACTTTTGTGAAATCTTGGCGTTCTCTCTGCCCAAGAACAATAAATTCTCACAACTTTTCACAACTGTCCTAAAGTTTTAAAATTATTATTATCGAGATTTTTCCATTCTGTAATAATTTTGTTTATGACCTCGTAGTCCTCATCTCCATTCCTCAGCTCTCATAATGTCAGCTACAATTTCATTTGAGGTAGTTACCTATTGTGAGATTTTTGATATCTGGTATAACTTCTATTTTCTATAGGCTTTTATTCTACTCACTAGTGAGTACAGTGATTTTAAAATATACCAATACTGCAGTCAACCTTCCGCAACGAAATAATATTTATTTCCCATGGAGCTAAAGCCAAAAAAAAATAAAAGCTAATCTTTTAAAAATTCGTTTTTAACGTAAACTTATTATTAATAATTTTATTTTCTAATCTTCTATGTTCGGGATGTTTTTCTGATTATCTTTTAAGATTTAGGCAGAAGCCGAGCTTTATGGATGGGGTAGAAACTGAGTTTAAAATAATGTTGAATAATCAATACTAAACTAATACTTATTTCATTATTTCATTATTTCATTACAAATATTTGAAAACCTACTTTTTCTAGCGTAGCGTAGCTGCGCAGAGTTTTTGTTTTAAATTTTGATTAAATTATTATTTTTAATCTGTGAGTATATTTATAAATTATTAGCTGCTCGCAAAACGGTATCGAAAAAAACTGAAAAAACTGAAAGTTGATAGTTGCCCACTCGAGCCTCTTCGCTGCCAACTCTGTCCTTCCTGGCTGAAGCACAGATTATGGATCGGAGCATTTCTATCGCTTATTCAGATATCTACGCCTGCATTATTTGTAGCACAAAACATTTTGTATTAATTAATTCCATTTTTAACCTTATTTTATTGGGCTAGCATGTGCCTATTCATAGTGGGCCTATTTCGTGGATGCGTCGGTATATATTTCCTTGGAGGTATTTCTTATTCATCGACGTTTTGCGGGGCATAAAATAACTTTCATTTGATGAACCTGTCTGCGTGCGTGCGTGTGTGTGTGTGTGTGTGCGCGCGCGCCGCATGGCGCAACTATCTTTTTTTTTTTTTTAAATAACCTCGTTGCAAGATTGAGTGAGCCAAACTCGGTCACAATTACCCGTAATTCACAGCGCCATTATAATGCAATTGCATCGACGACCGACGCCATTTTGTTGTGTCGGTACACTTTGGCACAGTGTTTCCAACGTGCCGAGATGTTTTTTGTTGACTCGAGCAGTGGCATGGCAGCCCCCTCAGCCCCATCTCAAAACGTCGACTGTAGTGCTCTGACGCATCTGCCACTTTTTTTTGATCTTTTTTTTCTTCTGCTGTTTCTCACATTTTTCTCCACATTTGTCTTTGAATTACCTAAAAATAATGTAAGCCAATTTCTTTGATTTTCTTGTACACATATTGATCGAAAAAAAAGAAAAAAAATTTCTTCGCTTCTCTCCGAAAAAGATGCCAACAGTACTCAGGAACAACAATTTTCATTCGTGGTTTTTTCATTTTTCGTCATACCACTGAATCCGGTTTCAGTTGACGATAACTTACATTTTTTTTCCCTTGTTTTTTGTCCCGTTTGTCAGCATTTTGATGGAGAAAATTCAGGTTAAAATAGTATTATCGTCTATTTCATGGTCTGGTTTTTGTACATTTATTCCCAATTTTGATTGAAAATTGTGTTCCTGTCAGACTGTAATAGGTACGTATAGTGGAAGGTACATTAGTAGAGAAAACGCTTATATGCGACTCGCTCCTAGAATTGGAGAAAAACTTTTTTCTAACTAGTCGATCGACTGTGGCTGTCGGTTCATATTTTTTACAACAAACGTTTCGTAATGTTAGGAATCAACTTGCTTCGAACTCTTTCTTAACGATCATGCTATGAATAATTGTTCTACTGAAGCAATGAAACTATTATCGGTACGAAAATCAAATACTCCACTATTCGGTATCGTTTCTATTAAACTAGTTTTTCGAATCAGCCAGCTATCTAACGTCGTATTTCTCTTGACGTACACCCTTCAATATCTGTAGTCCCCACCTAAAACGCAACGACCTATCGTTAGCTTAGCACGTGTAGATTACGAGTTGTAATGGTTAAAATCGAATCGAGAAGTCTCACAGAATTCAACATGCGTCTTTTTTATCCACTTAATCCCCCATTTATGGCTAATATTTCAACCTCATCTTATTCGAGTGCAATATTTCACGTTCCGAATCCGAGTTTATATTTATAGGAAAATTCAGTTCCTTTTCATGCAAAACGTCTGCAACACTGATCGTGGAGCCACTATTCTTACCATCTTTACACTGTCTGTCAGCAGGTGTTTCAGTTCAGTGGATGATATTTTCCTCGTTTGAATATGCTGTTTAATTCTTCTACTAATGAATTCTCTTAGATAGCCTATTTATTAATTGTTACTTAATCGAGTAATTCTTTCAATATTCTGAAAAAATGATTCTCCTTCCCCCAGATTCCGTATTTCTTCTTTAAATGAACAATCTGTGTATCGTTGATTGGTAATTAGGTACCTGAGCCGTTAAGTTTTTTAAGAAATTATATTTTTTGCAAAAATAATGTCAATAGTTAGGTATCTATAATACATGAAAATGATTACTTTCACGTGATATGGCTTATCATTGAAGTTGAAATATTATTGAAATGATAAATGTTGAAATTAAGAACAATTAGAAAGTCTGAATACCAAATTAATAGTATTCCACAGTGAGAAATTCTGAAGTTCACTGTGGGGGAAAAAACTGGAAGGAAAAGACCCAGGATTTCATCTCGCCAAACTCTTGTAATATTACATTCTAAGAAGGTCTATAAAAAGATCAGAAATTTACCCAAGATCATTTTAAGTTTTTCCCATTTTTCTCTAATTTCTTTCTAGAAAATCAACCCATTATGTTTCCACCATTTTTCCACTCAATATAACCACCTTAACAAGACATTATTTACAAGAAATAACTACTAGAAAAACAAAATACCAGTTATATTCAAAAATATATACAAAATACTATTTCTTCAGAAGGTGATCATATTCATAGTTTAAAACAGACGAGGTAATACGAAATGAAATAAAATATTTGACAGAAACATAAGATTAAATTATCGGCCAAATTTCATATGGAGAGGAATTTATAAGTTCAAAATTAAAAAATTGTTAGACATGAAAAACATAAGAGAATTTGTTGGACTTGCATAAGCAAAGGTACCAAACGGAGTGATTTCTTCCAATTTCAGAAAGTTAGAGCCAGTCCAATAAATTCGTGAGAGAAGGAGAAATCACTGTATCTAGTTTCATTTTTCATAGTAGTTGAACAAAAGAACAGGCTACAAGTAGAAATGGAAGAAGATATAGGAAAAAATATTAGATAAGAAACTCCATTCTTCAAAAGAAGAATGTAGCAGATTATCTCGTTTTGAAAATTGTATGGATACCTCAACTTCCTGTTTAGAGCTGATTTCAGTTATTCAGTACTTAATTCCCATTGACCTCGGTAGAGATATTTTTAAGTTATTTTCTTAATTTTGTCGCATTTTTATTATTATTTATTTATTTATTTATTTTTTTCTTTCTTTGTTGTTTTTTTTTTTTAAGTTTGTTAAATTTTTTGAGAAAATAGTTTTTATGTAGGTACCTACTTGATACTTTTCCGTTTCATATACATTCCTAAGCATAAGTTTTGCTTCGAAACGAACTGTTTTCTAAGATAACAAAAAAACTATTTCATCAAATCTAAAAGAAAAATAAAAAAAATGGGACCGCAATGAGATCACCTTCTTATTATTGGAAAAAAAAGTTCATCATATCATCAAAATCGTTGCTCGGGATGAAAAGTTATGCTGGAACAAACGTACAAAAAATAATTGGTAACCTCCTTTTTATTCCTACCGAAGTCGCTTTTAAAAACAAAAAAAAATCCCTTATTTAGTGAAACTGAAAAATTGTGATACTCATATTGAATTTTTAGGCTTTCTATAGTTGAGATGCCGTTTATGAGTACCTAGGTACCTACTTAATGTTGTCATTTTATTGGAGAAATGTAATGAAAATCACGCCCGTAGTTAAGGAAGACAGTGTTGAAGCTGAGAGTGTAACTGGGTAAGATGCTATACTACTTATTGAGGTACATTTGCTGAAGCGTGGGATAGAAAATTCAACTTCCTAACCTTACTCCCTTTCCCGATTCTTCCCCTTTCCACCCAAAAATTTATTTTTTTGAATTTGTTAATTCATGAAAATATGTAGGTACTACTTGAAAATTTACTGATTTTTTTGTTTCTTTTACGTTAGCGTCATTTTTGTTGTTTTATTATGACATTCATGACGTAAAAGAAAAACGTGAGAAAAAAAACCACAAAATTGTGAGACTGGGAGTTTCTTCCAATTCTCTTTTTCTCGTATTTGTAGCATTGCAGGGGCTGTGATTGAGATTTAGCCTATTATAAAATTGTAATGTACAAATATATAAATTTCTGATTTATATGTCATTCGTCATTAGTGTATAAATTATTTGCCATAAAATGAAGAAAAATAAACAAAAAAAATCCGTATTTAATGCGGTCTTACTCTATGAAAACCTATTAAAAAAATTGCAAGGGGGTAGATTGATCGCTCTGATCAGCTTCTTTTGCTACGCCATTAAGAATCATCGTCTTGTAACTAATGAAATTTATTTAAGTCTTTGAGTATGATAACCGAAGATTTTATACCTAGCCGCCGCTTGGTATCTACATTCTAGGTCTTGAAAAGCGCCTCTGGACCGTTTTCTTATAATACTCAGATTAATGTTCCTGGAGCAGTGAAACATACTTGTATGCAATATTTTCCACTCCTATTTCGAACTCTTATTTTTTGTCTAACTGTAAAAATGGTCTTGTATTCAAATATTGTATCTGATGCCCTAAAATGGTCTGAGTCAAAAATTATTTGACCAGTTAGAGCTGTATTCCATCAAAAACGGAAAATATTGTCGAATAATTCTGTAAATTATAGGGCTCGTGGAACATTTACGCCAGTTAATTTAAAATTTGCGAATCTCATTTTCCTTCTGGGAGAAGATAATCTGCCGAATTTAGCGCCAATCATTTCACATTACATACGCGTAAACATTTATTTTTTCTTTTTACGGCAAAAAATTACTACATACAGAACGGTAATGCACGTCAAGTTGCAGAAGCAGTTTAAAGTCAGGAGGAAATAAACCATATTGTATGCATATCTTGGCAAGCGTGATGTAATGGAAGGCAGGTGCGAGGAGGAGTGAGGATGATCGCGAAATATTATTATTAATGCTGATAAAATCGCACTCTTTAAATGTATCTATTTAGTACCAGTTGCACCCAATAGTTAATCTGCTGATGAGTAGGATCGGTTTAACTTTATTTACCATACGTCTCATCAGTTAACCCAAGTTTGTCCCACAATTTAAAGTTAGTACAACCTGGCCTTAAAAGTATGTATATAAATATATCTTCATTTCAGCTTGATTTATAAATTATTTGTTGTTGATTAGTTTTTTTTTTTTTCGAATTCGCTACCTATATTTAGTCTCTATCTCCAATGAGACATCAAAATATTAAAAAAAAGAAAAGTTAAGCAAACTTTGAATATGTTAAAAGCATATTTATTTTATTTTATTTTGTTCAGTTTCATTCAGGAGGGTAAGCGATAATGCAAAATCATTTTGGTTGAATCGGTAGCGGATCTAGAGAATTTTTTTTTTTTTTTTTGGGGGGGGGGTTTGTAATGTAGGTACAGATGTATAATAGACAAATACGCTCATACACCATTTAGTACACAAAAAGGTTTTTCGATAGATTCATAATGAGACAATAAATATTTTATTTACCCTATTTTTTGATCTTGACATCTTTTTTTTCCTTTTAACTGAAAGAAATGTTCATAATTGAATTAAAATCAACTCTATTATTTTCGAAAAATATTTTTTATCTTTGGTCATTTTTCGCAACAACTCTATTAGATTATTTTCCTCTTAGACTGTATATTGATATCCAAGTAGTATTTTTACCTCTTTGAAGGAAAAAAAATTACAATTTCCTAATTAAATCTAGAAAAATTTGTTCGGAATGTCACTTCGCTTGCAGTTATGCAGTAAATAGGTACAAAAGTTAAGCATAAATTCAGAACACATTAGAGGTAGCGAGGGAAGGGGCAGTGGATGCTTAGGTCTACTTTGCTTATTTTAATGAAGATTTTAGTGATATCAAGAATGAATATGAACATAAGGTGAATTACTACCAGTTTCAAATCCATTCTAATTGTACGTCAACAATTTCAAATTGTTGTACGGTAGTAAACAATTACAATAGGGTGTAATCTTCTCACCATGAATGCTTCATACTCTTTATTTTCAGTATTTTTTTTTTTGTTTTATATGAATAGCAAATAAAAAAGTGAGGAAAGAAGTCAAAAATATTTAAGGAGCTCTGGGGAATTGAACCCATGCCCTTATGGGGACTATCATCAAGCAGCACAGTTTCTTACATATTGGAATCACAGTTTTGGTATATTTATCCGCTATTTTTTTTTACAATGTTCTCAATATTTAAAATTTTTCAAAAAACTTTCCTCTTTCTCTTCAAGATTCCTCAGCGATAATAGGAGGTAGAAAACTTAAATTGATATCGTTGGAAAGAGGAAAAAATTTTCTTAAATGCAGAATTAAATTAATTTTTTTATCATCATTATTTTTTCAAAAAAGAAAAACATGAAAAACTAAAAGTATGAAAAAAGTGGAGTTTTTTGTTCTTGTATTTTCTTCCGCCGTTAGCTCGCAATTACTGATCGTTTTAGGCGAAAATTGATGTTGGAAGTGAATTTTTCATTCAAAAATAGGGTGGGTCGTCGCTGGAAATTTTTTTCTAACATTACATTAGTTTTTGAAATGAATAAAAATTTAAAACACAGCAAATTGTTCGTTAATTTGCAGGTTTTTTATTGATTATTTCTGAAAAACTAATGACTATGAAAAAATAATTTTCGGTAGGTAGAGAATTTGAGTAGATTTCTCCCTCCTCTAATAGTAATCGTGAAATCAGAGAGGAGCAGATTTTTTCAAAATAAAAATGCTTTGACTGTAGCAAAAATCGCAGATAAATATACCAAAATTTGGATTGAATTTTATCATATACTCGAACTAAAAAAAAATTTCAGCGGAAACTTAATTACCATTCTCCTTTAAATTTAAGTGAAACAAAAAATAAAAATAAAATTAAATATTTTAACTGCATCGACACTTTTATCATGGTATATTCTGTTTTTTCCATTTGGAAAAAAAAAATGTTTTCAAGTGAGATGAGTTTATTTGCATTTACCTAGGTAATACATGCATCTGTCTTAAATACTTTTCTTGTTATGGGTAGTGATTAGATTAATTTGGCCACTACGTTGAAGTTTTAAAAATATAAAATTGATGATGACAACACGAACTTAATACCTTTAACCTGCTTTCCAAATTTCTTACCGAATTCAAGTTCGTACCTGATATTTTACGCTGGGATTGAATGTGGTCACGCGCTGACGCTGAAATGTATTAATCTGATTGAAAATTGGTTTTGATTATTTTTTGATCGTTATATTTAGATCATATTAATGATGAACTGTTGCGTTCGGATTGAAGCATGTTCGTTTCTTTCCTATCTTTTGAACCCATTAAAATAAGCACTCGCAAACGATAGCTTTGCTAGTTGCTATATACGAAACATTGACATTTCAGTTGGAAGTCAATTAGAATACTTTCGAAAATAAACATACTTAGTTCTTGAAATTACTCCGTAACTATAGGCTATCATTCTGTCAGAATAAGAAAATTACGAGAAAAAAAAGACAAACAATTTAACTGAGATAAATAGGTAGTTGGGTACCTATTGTGCATCCTTGAAATAGTCGAAATTTAATTAAGCCTACCGACTTTTTTTTTTTTTTTTCTTCGAGATGTCTCAACAAATTTAATTACCTCACTCGCATTTTCCTTACAGGCAATATAAGAATGTAAGTAAGTGGTACCTACCTAACTACCTTCAGTAAACAATTTATTTATGAGTTTGAATCATATACTCTTGATTTGAATAAACGAAGAGAAAAACTGGAGCCGCATTCCAAATCATCGAAAATTTTAAAGCAATATTAGGCCTATACCATTTGCTTTTTAACCATCTCCGCTCATTTTCCTGCATTTTATTTGTTGAATAATTCATTTCTGTACTAAAACACATTTGTGTTCGCTTTTTATAAAATTTTTTCATCGTTATAGTCAAACCCACGAGCGAAAATATGTTCCCAATTTTTTCCATTAAGTAGAACGTTATTTTCATTTTGACTAATACATTCGCCTCTTACATTTATAAAATCGTATTGATGAGCGCAATAAAACCAAAAAAAGATGTAGGCCTCATTAGACATCCTCTAATTCTGTTATCACGGAGACCTGGAATAGAAATTAGACACAAAATTATATTCTTTAATAGTCAAATACTTCATGTACTTTTTGACTGGCTGCCATGAGAACTCGCCAGAGGATACGAAGTAGTAGTAAAACTATCCAATTTATTCATTCATAGGCGACCAGGGACTGAGTTATAAGGTGGCAAGAGGTATCCTTCCCTGGCACATTGGTAAGTTGGATTTTTCCGCTCATTAGTTGGATAGTTAGTTGGCAAATCGTGAAAATTGATGAATATTTTTTTATTTTCTCAGAGACGATTTCACAATTTTTAGGTTTTGAAAATTTCGAAAATTTCGGTTGGCAATTTTTGTGTTTTTGCCCGTCCAAAAAGCCTTTCATTACGTCACTAGCGACGACATCTACATTACCTATGAAATAAATCGTTCAAAAAATATGTATATCTATTCAATTTCATAACTGATAAAAATGTAATTTTGAAGTGAAATATGTGTGTGGAAATTTTGAATATAATTTGAGACATTTGGTTTCAATAAGGTCATGAAAAAGTCGATCGACTGGGATTTCGAAATTTAAAATTTATTTTTAGAAAACGTGTTGATTCTGCTGTCAATCAGTTCTAAAAGATGCTGGTATAATATAAATTATGTATGCGATGGAAGAAATTTTCGCAAAAATACAAGGTATTATTTTTCAAATCATAAAGACTGTATATTTTTATGGGCGATTTATCAGGTGCTTATGCAGAAATGAATTATGGGGGCCTGAAAATTTTGAGAACACAGGCAAAAATGCGGAATTTGTTTCATAAGGAAAAAAGAAAAATTTTCGGGGTCACATATTTTAGATGAAGAAAAAATTTCGATACACCGTCCCCTCAACAAAAAAAAAAAAATTCTCCTATGATTTATGTTTCTCGTACTTTCGAAAATCAAATTCTGCGTCCTAAACCTTCATCTGGATGTTTCTTTTGAATTATTAATTTCGAAGATAAACAACGTGGTATTGAACTTGAAATAATGGTCACTGTGAAAATAAATTACTTTCTCCCTTGGGGAACTATTTTTAAGACTTACAAATTTGGAAAAACAAACATGCAGACAATGAACCCGAAAAAAAGGAGTTTATTACTTAACTGCCTACCTACCAGAGATATTTTTTCTAGCAAAGCTAGAATATCAGTTATTAATCAGCTGAATGCATATGCTATGTGTTGCTGGCATTATGAACGAAACATAATTATCTATATATAATAAAATCACTAAAATGATGTCTTTCTATTAACCATTGTTATAATACTTGAGTTTTTTAATCCTTCAGTTTCGTCAAAAATTTGGGCTCATTTTTTTGTTAAAAATTTTCTCATCTATATTAAAAGTTTTTTTAATTTTTTCTGGTTCAAGACGTACTTATTTTGTATAATATCACCCATAACGCGCATATATAACAATAATAAATTGACATCGGATCTATGTCATTTCGATTTATACCTGTGCCTCAAACCGAATTATCAAACTGACTTCCTGATCAACGAATTGCTTGGATGACAATTGCTCAGTAGGTATTCGACGACTCGACGTTAGTCGTCATTCTGGTTGATATTGAACGTAAGCATGCTTTTCAGTTTTACAACATTCGATAATACACTGCTATTCAAATATGTAGCCCAACTTACTTACCTATTCAGTTTTTTACTTCGATTTCATTAACTAGAAAATTATGAAAAAAAATATCGGAGTAATTATTTTTGCTGATACTTAGAAAGACACCTACATACCTATAGATATATGTATACCGTATATAATATATACCTACTACCTACATTTAGTAACTTGAATTTCTCAATTATATTAGGTATGTTTTGTTAATTTATATTAACTTGGGTGGTTGTCTGTTCGTTTGTTTTGCTTTCAGTTCGACGGATATGTGAAGTCACTTAATATTGATCCTACATCACCTTTATTTCGACTGGTCACCGACGGTCAATTACCACTGAGGCAGTGCTTACATCCGGAAGCCTGCTCGAAAAACATTGAATTACCAGAATACTATAACGTCTTTCACGATTTGAGAAAAGATTTTCGCACATTTTACAATGTACCAAACGATCAAGAATTGTCATCAATAACACATTTGGTTAAATGTATCCTTTTCCTATTACGGTTACCTATAATTCGGTCCAGGTATCATAATTTTATTATTTAGCCTAAAACTTGGCTGTTTTTGCGGAAAAAAGGCGTGGAATAGCACAACGGCTGATGGGTATAAGCGTGCGCGTAAATTGTCGAACGTAATTACCTGCCTATAGTATTTCCGTTACTATATCTGCAATTTAGAACTCGTCGTAGGTATGCGGAATATCGAGGCTGATTCCTAATTGACCAAACCGTCGAAACTCAATGAAATCCTAGATCCTCGCTTCTAGATTATTGTTGCCACTGAACACCGAAGTGAAGTTTTTGAAATCGAAAAAATTAATAGGTTCCTTCGTTGTCGCAGATATGAGAATGAATTTTCATTTTTAACACTTTCTCGAAGTTGTCTGAAAGTTTTCAAAATTCGTACCTTCCTGCGAGTAAAATTTAACCACGGCCGTATAAATGGTTTTGAAATGGTAGAATGAAAATGTGATTTTAATATCGGGGAGCTGTATCGTCTGCCGTTCTTGAAGTTTTTGAACGCGTACATACTCATAAATGGAATTTTGTTTTGAAGTTTTAACATCTCAATATTGGCGGTCATAGGTACCTATCGCCGCCAGTATTGATAAAATTTAAGAATGTTAAAGTGAAAATTATTATTTTTTGAATACCATAAAAAAGCTGGATTTACCCGGAGCGTACTTCATAAATTTATTCGGGACGACGCGACGTGACGGTGAGATTAGTTTGTTTTTGAAAACACAAGAAAAACTTTCAGGTATAGGCTATACCTCATTTTTATTTGTCTTCATTATTATTTTCTCCGTGTTAGTGCTGTCAAGATTTATACAAAGAACCGAGTACCCGGTTCTGGGAAGAAAAAATCGATTTCGTGACAATTCTCTTAATTCTCAGAACCGGTTATTCTGATCGAGTCTCAGAACTGAATAGGTATTAGAACTCAGAACCCATTCTGAGAACCGGTCATTTGCTTAAAATTGCACTAGAGATTAACTTTTTACGAGAAATTTTATTCAAAAAATGTCATGCAGATTAAAAAAGAAAAAAAAAGAAGAAAAAATCTTAATTTACTTTGTGGTTCGAAAACATTCGGGTTTTCCGATTCCACTAGTTCTCTGCTTATGCAATTTCAAATGTTTTGGTTTCTTAGTGCATTTGAAACCGGCTATCTCTTTGACAGCCTACTCCGTAAGTCGTGCTTTGGTCTGTCCGATGGTAGTAATTGTGGGTGTGTGTGTATGTACACGACACCACACAAATACCAATCAGGTCGGTTGCGTGTATACGTGGAAGTATGTGTGCGGGCCGAGCCCAGTAACAAATAAGCTGCATAGACGAAATATACAGCCGTGAGCACAAAAAGGTAGTTCGTGGGTTTTACCCCACTGGCCCGCTAGGTGGTTGACGAGTGTGTAGTACACACTCGTTCGTCATCGACCACCTGTCGCCACACCACTCTCCTCCTAGTAAGTTTCCGAGGAAACTTACGGTGACCTATGACGCCAGTCAAGTGTGGCGCAGCGTTTGCTACTATGCTCACGGATGTTCACATAGTAGGGTCGCCAGGTCTCTTCGGTTTGGACTTACCGAAGTTTGCCGGGAGTGTGGGTCGGGAAGGACGAGTTCGGGGTGCTCAAGGCTGTGGAGAAAGGTGCACTCGAGTTTGGGGTCTCATGAGCGGAGTCTGGGGACAAGACGTGGGAATGGTCATGAGGGGTGGTGGGTAGGTAACTGGTGACGCCATTAAAGGCGACATTACCATGGCCGGAGGATAAACCGGTGCCGCAAGTTGTAGATGCGGGGGAATGGGAATTCCGGGTGGATGCATTACAACTTGGGGGAGAGGCATCGGGGTTGTCGCTAGGGCGAGCGACAGGGCATTGTGTGCTGCAAGAACATTGGAGGTAAATTGCTCCCACGGCTGCAGTGATTGATTCTGCGGTACAGGAGGAACCACCGGTTGCAGTACAGGGTGCTGTACTACAGACGGTGCGGGCTCCTGTATGGAAGCCGGTGATGGAGCGGGAGTTTGGGTCCGGGTTTTGCCACGTCTTTTGTCCCGTTTGAGCTCCATGTAAGAGAGACCACGAGCGCGAGCTTCACACCGGGCGCGGCCCCCTGCCTTACAATTCAAACGGGGATGTTTCGCCGGTTTGTCAACAGCCGGGGGACTCTTACCACGAGAGGTGGATGGCTGTGACTCGGGGACTTTCTCCGGCAAAGGTGTTGCCATTAAGTCGATAATGGAGTTATTATCGACGGCAGCACTTTCTGTCGGTTCGAACTCTTCACGTACTGGTGAGAGTACGTGTTGAGGGACCAACATGGGGGTTGGGGGGAGATGGACGGTTGGGGTTGGAGTTGGGTCAACGTCCATCGCTGTCTCTTCCAAGGCAGTCAGTGCGACTGAAGGGCGAAGTAACGGCAACTTGCCTTTTGGGACTGACGATGCCGTTTGCGAGGCTACTGGTGCCTCCGCGACTTTGGAAGTCGACGGTTGGGGGGACCGCTTTGTTGCTGCAGACGGACGTTTAAAACCGCTAGTACGCAACATAGCAGTCCCTTGCGCTCGGCGCTTCCGAAGAGGAAGCGGTTCAATCTGTTGAACCGTCTTGAGCGGTGGGAATTCCCCTGAGGGGAGTCCCACCGAGGAAGACGGTTGAGGACCGGGCGAAGGTCTCTTAGATTGAACGCGCTGTACGACTTCAGCGAATGTGCGGGTGTCAATCCGCGCATTGCTTAATTGTACAGAGGTCCGAGCGTGAGGTGGCATCTCCAACGAGTACGCGGTCTTCCTGGGGAGCGGGACGAAGACTCGAGAACGAGAGCTACGGACAAGACCGCGCTGTATGAGCTCAGAGCCCCGCGCCGCTGCTCCAGGAGCAGGCCGGTACTGTCGAAGTGGCACACCTCGACCCCTGGCAGCAGACTCCACCCTCTGCCTCAGCGTCGATCGCCGTTGCGGTACTCGAGAAGGAGTACTGCGTGTACCCTCTTGTGCAGGTCCGACAGAGGTAAGCGTCACGGGTGACGCCGATACTTGATCGGACGTAGAGGTTACAGGCGATGTCTGCTTCACCGGTGGAAAGGTGGCAGTAGCCGTGGAGGAAGGAGATGGGGCGACGTCAGCTGGTGACGTCGGGGGAGAAAAGGTGGGAGAGGGGGAGCGATGGTCGTCTACACAAGGAGACGACGGTTCATCGCCGTTACCGCCCTCTGTTAATGGGGGGTAGCCCTTAAAAGGGTTGTTTCTTCATCTTCGGATAGAACCAGAATGCTGGGAGAAAGGCGCTCTTGGGACATTTCACCAGTCTATTACGCTCCGTGAAATATGATTAAAAGCGCCTGTTGTGTAGCATTTGATGAAGAGTATATAACAGCCAAGCACGTCAAGAGAAGAGTGAGTGTCTAAAACACGAATTTCACTCGTTTTCTTGACCGTAACCGCCATTTATTTTCGTCTCGTAAACACGAACGAAGGTGCGGTTGTGGCAGCTGTTGTTGCACATTATTACGAGTTCGTTTTGTAGGCGGGGCCTGTTCGTCTTCCCCAGGAGGAAGACGCGTCGTATTTATGCGACTGGGTGGCGCCACGAAACAATTTTTGTAATACGTCGTCGTCTACAACGCTTGACTTGTCGTCAGTTGCGTGAGCCGACTCGGATGAGTGTGGGAGAGGAAAGGGGATCGCAATTGGTTTGTCGTCGAGCATAGCGTCAGCTGTTCGACTAAGAGACTGACCAATGGGGTGCGATTGGGTATTTTCCTTCGATAACGCTTCGGGAGGCGATTCTTTATTTTGATCGTGTGTATTTACGATCGGGGAAGAATCGAGCGTGTCGTCTATGTGTGAAGACGACGTCGAAGGTTGGGGTGAGGCATTCGGGGGTGAGTCGTCGTTTTTAGGTAAGACGACCTCAGATGACAAGTCAACTGTCGGTCCCGAAGGATCATCGACGGAAGTTGAGTCATCTGGGTTGGCTTCTATGTCTGTGTAGACATAGGCCGACTTTAGGCGATCGATTGATACGCGTGTGTGTCGTCCTTGTATGTCGATCTCAAACCATTTATCCGTACGGTTGAGGACTTTGTACGGTCCGGAGTACGGTGGGTCGAGTGCCTTACGAGGTGTATCGACGCGTAGCCATACGTTTTGAGCTGATTTCAGGTCAGCGGGGACGTATGAGGGGGAATCGCCGTGGTTGCGGGTGATTTGGGTGAACGCATTCGCACTTTCACGAATGCGTTGTGGAAGGTTAGTGCCGTCGATGTGAGTGACGACACTTGGTGGGCTGTCTTCAAAGAAATCAGCCGGAAGACGGAGCTCTTCACCATAAAGGAGTTGGGCTGGGGATACGCTGAGGTCGGAGATGACCGTCAAGCGTAGGCCGAGAAGAATGAGAGGCAAATCGGCTGCCCATTCTCCACGCGAGTCTTTGGAGTTCTTGCGGGCCATGATGGTGGCTTTGAGAGTTCGATGCCAGCGCTCTATTTTGCCGTTCGATTGGGGGTGGTACGCCGTAGTTGAGATTTTGTGTATTCCCAACTGGCGCGCAACCGAGTTGAATAAAGTGCTTTCGAACTGGCGTCACTGGTCCGTCGTTATGGTTTCGGGGATGCCAAAGGAGGACACCCAGTGTTGGACGAAGAGTGTTGCCACTCGATCCGCAGAAATATCCGTTGTCATGATGGTGTGAGGCCATCGTGTGGCGCGGTCAATCATTGTCAGACAATGACGAGGACCGCTAACCGTCGGCAATGGACCCACAATATCGATGTGCACATGCTTTAAGCGATCGGTAGGGCGGAAAGCTTGGAGAGGGGCTTTGGTGTGTCTACCGATTTTGGCTTGTTGGCATGCGGTGCACTCTTTCGACCAACGTAGGCAGTCAGATCGTAGGCCAGGCCAAATGAATCGATTAGCGATCAGACGGGCAGTTGTCCGGCTGCTCGGGTGCGAGAGCCCATGAATCGAATCGAAGATGATTCTCCGATATTTGGCGGGTACGAAGGGTTGTTTTTTCCCCGTGGATGTGTCGCACGTTAAGAGTAACGTGTGTCCGGGTACTCTGAACGATTCGAGGATGAGGGCAGAGTTGGGGTCTGCAAGGTATTGAGCGAGTTGGGGGTCGTGTTGTTGGCAAAGGGTTATTTCATTATATGGCACAACACAGGGAGAGGTAATGGCGGAGATTGATATACATGACAAACAATCTGCGGCTATGTTGTCCTCTCCTTTGATGTAGCGAATATCCGTTGTGAACTGCGAGATATACTCTAGTTGATTTTGCTGGCGTGGTGAAGCTTTCTCGCACGCCTGAAGCAGGGCAGTCGTGAGGGGCTTGTGGTCCGTATAGACGGAGAAAACACGCCCTTCGACCAGGTTACGGAAGTGCTTCACCGCTGCAAAAACAGCGAGTAATTCGCGGTCGTATGTCGGATATCGGCGTTCGGTGTCAGATAATTTGCAGGAGAAAAATGCCAAAGGCTCTAGCGATCCGGCACCGTGTTGATAGAGGGTAGCCCCTATCGCGTGGTTAGATGCGTCGGTTGCCAAGACGAGTTGTTTGGACTCGTCGGGATGCGCCAAAAGAGCAGCATTTGCTAACGCCTGCTTTAGGTCGTGGAAGGCGGTTTTGGCAGTGTCAGTCCAAATTATCGGGGTTTTGTCACGTTTTTTGTTGGAGTGGATAAGCGCGAAAAGTTTACTCTGAATGTGAGCGCAATGTTTAATTGTACGCCGGTAGAAATTCACCATTCCGAGAAAGCGCCTAAGGTCATGAACGGTTTTGGGAAGTGGGAAATCGAGTACAGCTTGGACACGTTCGGGGTAGGTTTGATACCTGAGCTGTTGACTCGATGGCCAAGGAAGGTGAGCTCTTCACGTTCATGTTCGGACTTGTTACCGTTGACAGTGAGGCCAGCGTTGTAGATACGCCGTATGACCTCGGTAACACGCTCTTCGAGCTCATCGGGGTTGGAGGCGGTAATGAGGATGTCATCGATGTACGCGTAAGCGTAGTCGATGTCTCGCAACAATCCATCAATGTACCGTTGGAAGGTTTGGGCGGCATTTTGAAGTCGGGAAGGGCATATAGGGAAATTCGTAGAGACCGAAGGGGGTTATGACGGCTGTCTTAGGGATGTGTTCTTCGGTCATCGGGACTTGGTTAAACGCCCGCACGAGATCTAATTTGGTGAATAATTTGGCACCAGCTAGTCTGGCGTGGAAATCCATAATATTTGGGACAGGGTACTTGTCGGGGATAGTTCGTGCGTTGAGTGCTGTGTAGTCACCAAGCATGCGCCATGTTTTGTCGGGCTTCATGTGCATATGCAAGGGGGATGACCAGGCACTTTTGGAGGGTCGGCAGTCACCACGTTCGAGCATGGTTTGAAAGGAAAGGCGGGCTGCCTTTAGCTTCTCGGGATGTAGACGACGGGCACGGCAAAACACCAGTCGACCTACAGTTTCGATATCGTGGGTGACTTCGGTAGGGGAAATCCTCGGGCGTAAGCCTTCTTTACCGGTTACGCCGGGAAATTTGTCGAGGATTTTTTGGAATCGACTATTTGAGTGGGCGATGGTTAGGCAAATCTCCGGGGGATAGTCGATGGGGCGAGGTTTACCTACTACGGCAAGTACTGTGGTCTTATCAAGGAGGTGCCCTTCGCTGACATCGCGAAGCAGTTGGTAATGGCTAAGGAAGTCTGCTCCGATGATGGGATCAGCGATATCGGCGATGATGAAGGCCCACTTGAATTCGCGGCGAAGGCCGAAATCTACCTGCACCAGCTTAACTCCGTAAGTACTAATTGGAGTTTGGTTCGCAGCGTAGATTTGGAGCTTAGTGTTGCATTTCCGGTCTTCAGCGGTTGGAGGTATAGCCGATATCTCCACGCCAGTGTCAACCAGGAAGTGATGCTTGCTAAGCAGATCTTCCACGAATAGACGGACTGAATTGAAAACGAGTGGGAGTGCCGTCTTGACTGACTCGTTTACTCGTTTCCCGGACGGGTAGGGGATTTGGAATTGCGGCGGTCGCGATTTTAGGGTTTGTCCCACCATGAACATGGGGGGTCAGAGCAGTTGCGCGATTTCCTCCCAAACTGTTGGTGATACCAACAGTAGCCATCACGGGAACGGGAGGGAGAGCGGGTATTTACCGGTCTCTTACCATCGATGACTCGTAGCATCGTCCGTGGTTTCAAACGACTGGAGCTAGAGTCACGAGAGCGCGATCTGTCTCTGGACCTGGCATCGCGTGAACGCGAACGCCTATGTTTGGGGAATGGGCGGGGTTTTTTGGGGGGTCGACAGAACTCACCTGTTTTCCAGCCCAGAGCTGTTGAAGCAGCTGGGTAATGGTAGCTAGTTCCGAGGAATTAGCCGTTGGTGCTGTCGACGGAGGTGCTGCGGGAGTTGCGATAGTGGTGATGGTGCTGGTCGCAGGGGATGTTGATGGAAAGGTTTGCTCGAGAGCTATTGCCTCGTCAGCTTCGAGCGCTGCCTGTCGAGAGGTTGCGGGCTTTGTGATGGCCAATGTTTGGCGGATATTGACCGGGAGGGATTGGAAAAGAAGGTTACGGAGGACATCGTCATTTACTCTTCCTTCATTTAGGGTAACGAGGTGGCGATGGTACGCCGAGGGCCTCTCGGAAGGTTGACGATGGGTGTTTTCCAACAGAGTTCTAATCCGGGTGTAGGAGGAAGGGGAAAACTCCTGTTGGATCTGATTTCGGAGGTTTGACCAAGTGTGCAGCGAGTCGTCGGAACTGTAGAGTAGTTCTGACACAGCATTGGCTACCTGGGTCGGCAAGTGGCTGGAGATCACCAGGTAGAGCTGAGACTCGCTGGTATTGCCACTGGCGCGAGCAAGATTCTCGATATGCTGCAGCCAGAGACGCACATTCTCGGCGTTGAACGGTGGAAGGCCTGTTAATAAACTTGGTGGGTGGGCTTGTAAGGAGGGTGAGACGGTAGTCGTGGCGGAATTTACTTCCTGCCGGTGCGATTGCCGATTGAGGATGGGCGACAGCCTCAGCGTGGAACTGTCAACTGGCTGGTGCTGGTTGACCGAAAGTTCCTCGCCTGGGAGGTGGTTGTCGAGGAACGGGCCGAAATTTACAAGCGTAGAGGACTGCGGGATCGCCAAGTTCGTCGGTACAGTCGATGAATGCATGCTGACATGCGGCGTTGAGTGGATGGCAGATGTGGGGTTGGGCTGGTTCTCCGTCCTCCTGGAAGGATTGCTGACTGTAGCCTTCGCAGGCGTCAGCGGGAGAACCAGGTCGTCGAGGGACGACGGGGTTAGTTTGGAGGCCATGGAGGTAATTGAAAACAGAGGCTAAGTTTACACTTTCCTCGTCGGCAGCTGATTGCCGACTGTTTGCTTCTCTTTGGGATGTCTGGTTGGTACTTGCGTACTGACGTCGAGCCTGGGAAGAGGAGAGAGAAAAGTGGAAAAATAGGGAGATGGAAAAGGAAGGAGAAGGAGAACCTTCTCCGTCGGCAGCTCGGTGCCGACTGATTTTTATGGACGTTGGTCGGTACTTAAGTACCGACGAGCAATGAGAGAAAGGGGAGGGAGAAGGAGAACCTTCTCCGTCGGCTGACAAGAGCCGACTGAGTTCCTTCTTCGATTGTTGGCGGGTATGCCAACGTTTGAAGAAGGGGGGTGGTTTTGGCCAATCAGCTGTTGAAAGCTGATTGGTTGTTGTTTCCAAGCGAGTTGGAAACGGTGGGGAAGGAGGTGACGGTTCCTTCCCTGTCGACGGTGAAACGTCAACAACAAAAATATAATACTTACGTCGGAGGTCACCACTTGTGGGTGTGTGTGTATGTACACGACACCACACAAATACCAGTCAGGTCGGTTGCGTGTATACGTGGAAGTATGTGTGCGGGCCGAGCCCAGTAACAAATAAGCTGCATAGACGAAATATACAGCCGTGAGCACAAAAAGGTAGTTCGTGGGTTTTACCCCACTGGCCCGCTAGGTGGTCGACGAGTGTGTAGTACACACTCGTTCGTCATCGACCACCCGTCGCCACAGTAATCATTGGCTTAAATGGAACTTTTTTATGGAGAAGGGGGAAGGGAGGTTGTCAATATTGTTTCAGGTAACAGCTTTTGATTGTACATTATTTTTTGAGGGTATGAGAGGTATTCAAAAATATTCGGGGAAGAGGGTTGACACCACTAACGGTCGCTTAAAAATTTAGCTTGTGTTTTCGAATTTTCTAGCCTTTGTGATCCTCAGCAGTTTTAATGATTACAATCACAAGTTAAATTGATGTAAATAAGGTCCGGGTAGGACAGTTATCCATAATTCTGCAAAATATTATTTCGTATGTGCTATATTTATCATCTCATAATTTCAAGTACTTGAAAATGTTAAAAGCACGCACCTTTCTCCAAATTTCTTCAATATTGTGATTCACAGATCTCCTCTTTTTTGAAGACGCCATATCTTTTTCGCCTCCAGTGTCTAGCAGTATTCAAATTATAAATTTTATTTTTGCTTTTGTTTCGATTTCTTTGTGGGTGTTTGATTTGCATACCTAAAAATATGTAATTTTTTTTTTTTTTTAAGTACCTAGGTTTTCTATTAAAATCTGTTTACTAATCTCGACATCATGGAACTGTTTGGGGTAGGGATAAGTACGTTTTTCGTTTCATCACGAAAAGAAAATTTTAGCATCAAAAACTTGAATTCATGTTTATAATTATGTAGCTAGGCTATAAATAATTATATAAGCCAATTTCTTTTTACCATGGTACAGGTTGCAATTTTTATCCGATAGTCACGAAATTTGAAACGAACGACTTATTGATTTTGGTGCGCATCGACCGTACAGTACTTCCGGTATCGCTATTTTCGTTTTTATTTTGTCCATAAAATTATTAATTTCAAACCAATTGATACAAAAAACAAATATTCACTATAATCTATTATAATTTTCTATTAATTTTGGTGCGGGTCAGTCGGACGGTTTACTTTCGGTAAAACTATTTTTGTTTTGGTTTTTGCTCTAAAATGCCTAATTTTGTGCCAATAGGAATGTTATTCGGAATAAATATTAGTTATGATCTATTCTAAAATGTTACTAATTTTGGCTCGGATCGGTCGGACCGTACTTACGATGCAGCTATTTTGTATATTATTTTAACTCCAAAATTATTAATTTTGAACCAATAACTAAGAAATTTGCAAAAAATATTGACTATAATTTATTTCAACAGGCTAGCAATTCTGGTGCGAATCAGCCAGAAGTTACTTACAAAAAATCTGTTTTTATTTCGATTTTAAAAGAGGTAATTGTTTTTAACTGCGTAATTTTACGTCAACAGTTAACTACAAAATTTAATATAATCATCGCAATTATGATCTATTTATAACTTTATCGTAACTAATTTTCTATTTTTCGAAAACCTACTTTTTCTGACGGATCTGCTGCTGCGTTAGATTGTTTTTTTTTGTTTTGTAAAATTCTTTCTTTTTTCTCTTATTTTTTGTTGTCATTTTAGTTTTAATTAATTAACGAAGTATTTGGTTCCTCATCTGACACATAAATAAGGTAATAACGCATTTCGATTTTGTACCAGAATTAGTTAGTTTCAAAAAAAGGCTATATACCTATGGCTTGATTCCTTCTTGTTATGTCTGCTACGTTAATTAAAAAAAAAAAAAAAAAAAAAAAAAAAAAAAAAAAGAATTTAATGAAGAAATGAAGAAAACTGTAATTAGAAGAAAATACGAAACATCTTTACGTAATTTCAGAAGAACGATAAAATTTGCGATAAAAAGAGAAAATAGGTGCAGAGAGCCAGTGCAGCCACATTCAACACTTCGGCTTTCCGTTACCCAACAAAAATATCTTGGATGATGCCAAACCATCAGTTTATGGAATTGACGCTTTTTTCTGGAAACTTGGAGACGTAAAAATATTTAAAAGATATCGGTTTCGAATTAATGACCCTCTGTACTAAAGTTATGTAGACTATTTCGACAAGTTGACGCACTCTCATGAAGTCAGCGTTATAAAATCGTCATCATTTTGTAGTTGGGATAAATTACGCCACTAAGTAAGCGCAAGTGTCGTTAGTTGTTCAGGTGTTGGGCAGGAGGGCAGGTAAAGGGAATTGAATCGCAAACGATACTAGCGCTTAATTAATGGGATAAAATATTAAAAATGACTTTTGTGGCGCTTTCTTATCAGAGTGCGTCAACTTGTCTGAATAGTCTGTATAACCCGACTCTATATACTTACAGTACTTATTCAATTTTTTATAGTTTTGAATTTAATCAACAGTTTTTATTTAAATAAGGCTAACGTAGGTAAGATACTTATGTTGAACTTGTTTTTATATTAGTCCTTACGAAATTCCACCACAGTTTACGAACGGAGTTTTTGGTATCGGTGATACTGATTTTTGGCCGCGAAACGCACGTTATATCGTGCTATTTTTTCATACTAAACCAGAACGTTAGAGAAACATGCTTAAGTACTTATCTAATAAAACTATTTTCTATCGATAACAACTTGTTTAGCAAATAATGTCTTCCAAATTCCTCCTTGAGGAAGATTAATTTTTTTCTGTACGGATAGATATAGGTATGTACGTACCTAACTACCTACCTACTGTGTGTCTGTCAGATCTAAATGATGAAAATTAGTTCATTACATTTTGAGAGTACTTTTCGCTAAGTCTCGATGACTAAAATTAATCGAAACAATATTATGTTGAGCGATTTGTGGATACCGCGTTACCATGAACTTCAGGCTAACTGGGTACCTATTCAATCAGTAATTTTTAAAATAAACTTTAAACGCAAAAAGTACTCGATTATTGGCCCGGTGTTATACTCGTAATGAAATATTTAATCAGCAGTGGATTCTGGTTGAGTTTAACTCAGAAAACGGGTGTGATAATACGTATAAAGTTGAACCGAGCTCATCCGCCGTTCAAATAGACAAATAAGGGGTACCACCGGGCCTTACTGCGCCTCAGGAATTCAGTGGATGGATTTTTAAGATTCAAAATTTACCGTTTACCCCCTAACCGAGCGATAAAATTGAGAATTTCAACAGTTAAACGACAGCTAAGACTGCTGCGAAGTGCTTTTGGAGGTACTGCCTGATGTATTTTAGCAAATAATCGATTTTTCAACATTTTTGTAGCGTATGCATTTTGACCCTTTCACCCTCTCTCTTAAGCCGTGTTTGGCGACCTCGAGTGTCATTCCATTTTTAAAATATTATTTTTGATCCTTTTTTCCTACAATTATTGCCGAGTGAAAATTACCAAAACGATGATTTTCAAAAATTCGAAATCTTTTTTTCTCGACAAATACAAAAATTTTGAAATTTGTATTCGGCAAAATTGAACGGTGGTACCAAAAGTTAGATATTGCAGGTATTCATTCTGATAATTTTTTGTCTGCAAATTCGGAAACACGAACAGGTAACACTTGTCACTCTGATTGCCCTTATGTTGCTAGTTGCTCAAAATAACCGTATTGTTTATTGTATAAAATGTGATATCAGGCGTGAAAATCATTTGCTATGAGATTTTTGTTAAATTTTCGTTGTTTATGTCCCATAAACACAGCAGTTGTTACTGTTTGGTATATTATGCCTGGCTGTCGTGTGTTTTTCCACTATACATATACATATATACATATACCTACTCAGATACATATTTTGTCACAATGTTTATTCGCATAATTCCGCGCGGCTATGAATCACGAGCAAATAGCATTGTTGAAATTTCATTTTTTGCGCGCACAAATATGTCGTATGCTCGTTCTGGTTTTTAGATGCAAAGATTTGACGTAGATGTAAATTTTCTATTTATGCAAGTAGTGTCGTTATGTTTTCAAACCTGCAGACTGCGTAATCCTGGATATATACTAGGTACGTAGGTACTTTTATTTATTTTTTTTGCCATCACTTTTCGATTGTCTTTTGGTACTCTCTCCGCAGCACCAATCATCACATAGGCTACGTTCGTTCCAAAAATATGAAAGTCGATACGATTAAATAGACCTGCTACCTACATATTATGTATCAAATTTTGATATGGTATACATATTTGTCGAAATGAAGTTTTAAAAATATTATAGCTGCAGCTTAGTTGCGGTGCGGAGTCAGTGATAAACTTTGCTCTACTTTCATCGATTTTTATTGCATTATAGTGCGTTGGTTCTAAGTTTTTATTTCATATATCTTCCGTTCGTTTAGGTAGGCTATGCATGTCACTAAGTTGGTAGGTACTAGGTACCTAATTGACTTCTCAGCGGTTTTTCAATGAAGGTTATAATCTGTTGGGAAAGAAAATTGGTAATGAGTTTTTTTCGAAAAAAATGTAATGTTAAAGCAGTTTTTTGTTTTTCGTTTTTTTTTTTTTTTTTAATTTTAAATTTTAAATTTGAGTTTAACAAAAGTTTTAGTTTACAAGTGGGTCAAATTGATATGTTTTCTCATAGTCGAATTCGAGTGGTACAAATTGTTCATTTCGCTGGCCTTTTTTTTATAAGGTAACTCATAGAAAAAATTCAAATGTTCGAAGAGTAGAACGCCGTGTACTTACCTTACGTACCTATTAACTTATTCGACTGAATTTGTGGTGTATAGGATTAGGTAGATAGTGGTTATCGACTGGGTTGGTAATCTTATTACATCGTTATAATAAATGGCCAAGCCGTTAATTATTTCACGAAATTATTTCCCTGAACGCCAATTATTTCCCAGATATTATTTCGCCAATTATTCCCTCATATTTGACGCGCGTACACCTCTCTACCTTCATAGCCACTCATATACATGAAAAAAAAAAAAAATTCGTTGTCTCCTCCGAAACAACGAATTCTACAGTATTATCAAAGGTATTACGAGAAAAAATCCAGGGCTGTCATAAACCAAAGCACCATGGAGCGGCGTTTCAGGGGTTGTATCTTACATATAATTAATATAAAAGCCACTTCTGTAACGCTATACCTATCCCATGATTAGTTTTGCAGATATATTTGGCTTTTTGTGTATTTTAGTCTAACTTGGAATCATTTGCTTTTTCAGTTTACTGCACTTAGTTTAAGGTCGGTTTTGAAGGGGGACTTGAGGTATAATCCCCCTGGGGCCAAAAAAAAATATCAATTTAAAGCACAATTATTCAGTTTTTCAAATTTTACATTTATGAAATATGTAAAAAATTGTTAACCACCTCTATTAAAATTTTCGAATACTATAAAATGTAATTCAGTTCCCCAAAAGAAGAAATCCTAAAACTGGGTCTGACTTGGTTAATCGATAATTCCGACTCATCAAGGTCTGTGTGAATTATTGCTGCGTGGCAGCGTTTTGTGTACTCGTTAGTTATATTTATATTCGTTCACTTTTTCGTTGCAGGTTTAACGGGAAACTGTTGAAATTGCTTCAATATTATATGTATTAGTATTACCGCGTAGCGTACACAATATCACTCGTAGCTGCCAAGCTGCGTCAGCAGAAACGTTATTAATGACAAGGCTTTTTTAGTCATTCGCATTGGCAACCCTGTTCTCGATATAATATCCTTCCTCTTGATTTCCTGCGACTTGTGAGTTGTGTGAGAAAGTGTGAAATAAACCAGCCGTTCGCCGTTGTAATCCAATTCCCAAATTCCAAAGCCAAATATTACCAGCGTTAATATTTATTTAATTTTATTACGTTAATAACGAAAGGCAGATTATCTTCTCGAATGAATTTATTTATCAGTCAGTTGGATTGCAGCGCTGGACGAGTGAGCTGACTTGAAATGGACGTACTGACGTACGTAATCGGCAATTGCACTTCACAGTATTTGCCGAAAAGTTACGAGTATTTCAAGTGCTGACAACACTGTACGCGTACATGTGTGTGTACGTGTGCGTGTAGTTTGTACTCTGTGTAGTGAACGAATCGTGCGAATTTCAATGAGAATAAGGCTTTAAAGTAGTGAGCAAAAGAAATGAAGACTGTATTTGTGTGTTCGTGTATTGAAATGAAAGCGTACTCCGTGTACTTGTAAACTGTGTTGCTGACTTTCGCCGAGTTTTCAGCCGAGCCGAATAAATGTTGAAGTTGAAGGCACATGTGGTTTGCAATTGCAGTGTAAAAGTAAATTTTGTGATAATTTTTTTTGTTCGTTGCTCGAAATGACATATCTATAAATTTTTTTTATTTTTATTTGATTTTGATTCATTTTTCATTTTTTTCTTGGATATGCTAACGAAATAGCGTTGAAAATTTGAAGAGGTTCGATTTCGACGGTAAAATATCGTTGTGATTCGTAATGTTGGTGTATTTGGTGTCGTAGCCGTAGGTAGTCATATTCGCGGCTCTTTTTAGATTAAATTTAGTTTATCGATATAATTATTGTTGTGAATTCAACTTGTCGCTGGATTGAGATTAAGATGATTGACAGATTTTGAAGTAAGTTTTTCGATTTTGTTTGAATGGAATTTTCGAAACTGTTGTAAATCGTTGGGTATTCCGTGATTATTGTATAAGTTTTTCGATGCTGCACATTAATAACTATAATTGAATTGCGCATCCTATTGCCGTATTTTCTTCTGAACGTCGCTCCTAGTGCTTTGACTATATTATCGTAAGTACTGGACCAGTAAAGTTCTATAAGACCAACGTAATAGAGATGTGTCGGTTGACCGAGAACTAATTCATTTGAACTAATCTTTTGAAAGACCTAAATGAACGAGACCCGAAAGATGAGGATGAACTAGTTCATTTTGAACTAAAAGATATTATCAAATCAAAGTTATATTGTATAGACCTACAAGCTAGTTCACTCTTATAAGTCACAGCATTGTTGTTAATCACTGGATGAGTGGAATTTCTTATCAATCAACAAAAAACGAAACGAAATAGTAAGCGTTTTTGTGGGATGAAAGCGCTTTCTGTGTCTGAAAGTAACTACGTATAGAAAATGTATACGAATTGCTCTCCATATGAAATAATACATACTCAAAGGTTTGATTCATGCAGCTCATTTCGTTCATTTTGAACTAGTTCACTGAACTAGTTCATTCAAAAGACCGAGACCTGTTGAACTAAATCCCCCAAATGAACTAAAACGCACATCTCTATAACGTAATTTTTAATGTGAAGACATACCGGCGAAAAAGTAGGCAACTCTAGGTTACCTTCTGCGTATTTTTGACTTTTTGCTTGAAATCACCAATTTATCATACATCTGATAAAGACATCTCTTAAATTCACAAGGATAGTGTACATAAATACAAAGCAAAGTACGTCAAAAGGTACCCTCTGATTGCCTATCTAGCTCTGGCATGTCCAGCCAGAATCAGGGATCATCGTTCTTTGCTAGTCCAGTACTATATCTATAGTCAAAATTATTATGATATGATTTTCATTGATTTTATTTTTCACGTATTTGATATTGACGACATAATTATACTGACTGGGACGTTTCCAGATCTAGTATTCCCATTTCCTATTATTGATAACAGGTCCATGATCACCATTTCTACGTGTTTATGTCTGTCGACGGTGTCATATATTTTAGAGGGGTAAGGTTATGGACATGTTATGCACATTGTGGTATATTATGTAATTTATATACCTATATATAGGTGGTATTACCCAGTTGGAGATCCATGCATGCGTTAGGTTGGGAAGCGAATTGCACGATGTCCCTGTTAGAGTCATTCATTGTTTCTTGAATTTTCTTCGTCGCATATTCTATGCCCAATTTGTAAATTTATGTGCCCATTTCTTGCAGTCTTGCGTGTTCAACGCAGTACCTAAATCTTCGACTGGTTTTTTGACTAATCGTCAAATGGGTTGTTGGTCGAAAATGCAGGGCTATCAATCAAATCATTGTAGTGGTGTGAAGCTTGACTTTTTGATTTTTGTTCTGTATGAACACGCAACTTAGTGCGCATACACTTATGTTACACGAAGAAAAACAAATTTGTACTAGTTGTAACGTTATGAACTATTTTAATACGCACCTATGTCGCTTCAATTGAGTTGCAGTAGTTCTAGTTTTCGCCTCCGTTTTGAGTCTGTCGAATGTAGAATCACGCCAACCAAACACTGCCAATCTAAACAAATATATATTCGGAATTGGGACTCGCGGAGCATATCTATTCTGTAACCTACTTTTTACCTTACATATTTTAATTATGAGAAACTGATCTAATAACTTTAATTCGCGTGGTCTCGATTAGTTCAGCTGAAAAAATTATTTCTAATAAATAAACAAAACGGAGTGCTTACTCATTTTCAAAGTATGGTACTGTGTCTGCGAAAGGGACTGAAATTATACTAAAATGTTTCAAAAGAAAGTTTCTGGCGTAGGCCTACGTTTTATTTTGAAATATTGAGCATAATAAAATTCGTAGAATTTGATTTATAAGACTTCAATTTTGTAAATATAAACCTGAAAATATACTCATGTTGACAGAAGTAAAATATAATAAAATTATAAAAACTAATAAACCCAGTTCGATTATTTAGCATTTGAAGCTTTGATAATAGATTTATTATCAATGACTTTATGTGTTCAAATTCAATAAAATCCAGCCCCTGCTTTGTAAAATTAAAAATGTTCATTTATCATAGACTCCAGTTGTCTGTTTCGAATAGTGATGATAAATGCTCGAGCATTTATTATTGACCTGCAAATGCCGAGTATGCTCGAGCATTTTCTTGGCAAGTACTTGTTTTTAAAATGCTCGAGCATTTAATATCGGTTCAAGCATACTTAGTATTTTCATTATTTTGTATTAAAACAAAATGTTATCAGTTGCAAATTTGCGATGGTATTGGAGACTGTTAGAATGGTCTCAAAGGAACGGTGAAAAAAAATTGTTTGAGATTATTTTGGTCAGAAGATAGAACTCTAGAAGATGCTCATTAGGAACGGTAGGTCTAACAAAAGAGGGACAAGGGGTTCCCCTGGGCCCGGGATATTTAGGGGCCCAAGATTCTCAAAAATAAGGGAAAAATAAGTAGATTTTTATGAAAAATCCACTGAAAAGTGAAAAACCCTTAAAAGAAATTTCCTCAGTATTGTGAAACCCCTCCTTAGATAAATCCCGGACACTGCACCTGAACATAGTGCAATTTTGCAATTTTCAGTTTTTTACGGGGCCCATAAATTTTTTCTCACCCAGGCCCGAATTTCCTCGGCCTTGCTGTGAGATACGGGTGGAAAAAGGAAAATTCACTCATACTGGATGGGATGACGCGAATTATGAATACCTATCCCAAGCAATGATTACTGATTAAACCATTGTATCTTTATCACCAGGACCCATGTACTGCAGGATTCTAATATGTGTCAATGTTTCAAAAATAGAAAATCGGCCTACATCAAAAACTTGTTCTAAACGTTTTAGTCCAATTTTGTTTTAATTTCTTCATCAGTTAGACCAAGTCCTTTGAAAAACTGGATAAGTGATCTGTTTGAGAAAAAAAAAAAATTGAATAATATTTATTTTGGGATTTCTTTGTGAAGAAACTTATGGGTTAGCAGAACCATTGATGGAAGAATCTAGAGGGCCTAGTGGCAATAGGACTCTAATTTCGTATTGCGTAAAATATTGCAGTAATTATTTCTCATTTTAGGGTATTATTAACGGTTCGCTTGTTCAATCAAGAATTCAGTGAAAACCAGTTCATTTGATCTTAGATGCGGTGATACTGGCACCGTATATTTGTTTTACAGTTTTTATTTAGTTTCCGTGGTATTATTAGTCTGTGACTTAAAGCCCTTAGTGGCTATGAAGTGGTCTAATGAGTGAATAATTTTCATTCATCGGCTGTGTCTAACTCAGATTTTTGCTTTTAAATTTCTTCTAATCGACGGGCTTTGAAAATTCAAAGTCTTATACCACTTGGCCCGAATCGTAATGAATATTTTGGTGTAATTTCCATGAAAATATGTCGGGTGGAAAAAAGTATACCTACAAAGTGAGGCTGTACCAAATACTGTACATTATCCTACCCCTTTTGTAAAATACTAAGTTGTTAGAAAAAAATTTTTTCAAACGTTTTGGGGAGTGTAACTTACTCCTAGACACTAACTCTGTATTTAGCAGTGGATGGTAACTGCCTTCGAGTGGCAAGGGCAGACTCGTGAGAAATATTTTTAAAATTGAAAATGTTTTATTCCGTATAGAGAATTCTTCTCTCGTTCCTTTTTTTCATTTCATGGGATTAAGAATTTTTATCTAAAAAATTGAATTCTTTTCAATTTTTTCTAAGATTTTGAAGAAATTTTTGACTCTGTGTCGAGTTTATCCTGCTTTCTCTTCGCTTCTTGTCTGGATAAGAAAAAAGTTCATTAGTACTCGGGGAAATTGAATTGTTTTTAATTTGGACTGACAATAATATTGCTTAAATTCAAATTTCATGACTATTATTGAAAATTTGAAAGAAATTACGCTTTATTTTCTGTTATTGAGAGACCAGTTTTCTCTCTGTTCTTTGTAGGAGTGTAATTCAGTATAATTTAGCTATATTCACCTTTAATCTATGTATCATGTACAAAATTATGGAACTTTCGACACTTGTCGATCTCAAGGCTGTTTTATTTATATTTAGAATCACTACCGTACGCAAGGAAATTTCTCTTCAAAAATGAGTAATTTGATCTCTGAAGATGTGAAGAGTAGTGTGTTCTAAAACTTCAGGATTGAACTAGTTGACGCCCTCGATAGAATTTATGGAGAACCAAAAACTTGATTCCGCGATTTTTTTTGCCAAGAAGAACAGGGCTATTGCCATTGTGGGACACAAAAAAAAAGAGAATCTGTAATTGAATTTTTTTTCGAATCGTTAATTATGAAATTATTGTTTTAGAATGTATTGCGTGCTTAGATCGCCTGTTTTTACTGGTTAGATGGTTTTAACGTCAACTTATCCTTGAAATGCTCATCTTATGGTTTCTTTTTTGACCTTGGCCTGAGTATATTTAATGCTATAAAAAAGTTCGAATGATCGCATTATTTCGTAGAATGCGATTAGAATGTGCTTTTATGGAAGAGAAAACGAATTCAAATGCATTTATTATTGGCCAAAAATTAACGTCGTACTCGGTAACTTTCTTAGAATGCTTGTTTTTCGTTCTGTATTCACGCAGTCCTACCAATTTCTAACACTTGAGGCCAGTTTTTATGGCAGTCTTACTTTGGTGATAGAAATTGCTTGCCGTGTTGTCGGAGAACTTGTTGCCTTCACGACTGTGCCGTACTCGTCGCCATGTAACGCTGCCCCCTGAATTATTTATCTACCTACTCCTGTAGTATTTACTTCGCACTTTTGGAATTGACAGTGATTGGCACCTATACCGAATTAGTCTCCGATTGTCACTTACTCCCGCCCCCGAACGTTATGATCGTGCGTCATAATTATAGCGTTTCTGGGTGTTATCGGTGCGTGGTTTGAAATTCATACCATATGTTCCACTTGGTTAACGTTTGTTTCGAAAAGTACGTATTTTAATTTCTTATTTTTTCTCGAGAACTAGGGAAGTCAAAGTCGTTCGGATTCGTTGATCCGGTAATCGTCGAAACTGCCACCGAATCAAGTTTTAGTTTGATATGTTTATGTGAACAAGATTATTTGATAGTCTCGTGCAAATCCATCTCCCATCTATCAGTTGGTTTAATTTTATTTTTTCAAAATCGAATATTCCCCGGTCCGCTGCCAGCGCCGTTCTCATCTAATTTATTTTTACTACACTCCGCTGTTCAGTTCGCGTAGCTCTTTATCGAGTATTTTTCTCGCAGCAGTCTTTATCAAAAATTTTGTAGTTTGGTTCTTGGTTGTGGGGCACCCAACAATGACCTGTGGTTGATTAAAGTCCGAACTCCATTTGTTTTTTAATATTCGTTTTGACGCGTTGATACGTCATCCGAGAAGAGAAACTCGGTGCACGCGTCTCGTTCTTTGGTCCGAATAACCAAATCTGTTCTTAATTCGCCCCTTTATCATCTCGGAAATAATATTATCGCGAGGCAGAAAAAAGGAGGATCGATCAAGTTTTTGTGAAACTTTTTATCTTTTTTTTTTTTTTTTTCTCTTCTTTCTTTCGTCATTGACTTGAGGAAAGATGAATGGACTATATACTATATGTAGATAATGTTTGAAAAACAAAAAGTCCATATCATAGTTCGTTAAAGATTTTTCGAACTGCTTTCATCATTGAACTGTAGGTGCTCGTGTTTCATTATTGTTTTGTGATTGTGTTCGGTTAGTGAGTGTCTGAAGTAGAATTTTCCGAAACTTTTTTGACGGTAAGATGTCGCTCTTTGCTGCGGTTAGCTGTGTATTAATTTCATGTTACAATTAAGCTGTTTAGAAAGTATATGACAGACCCATCAGACAGCGATTTTCCTTCTTTCTCCTCTATAAATTCTGACCAGGTATTTTCAGCTCGTAAAATATGTTTCCATTTAAACAGATATAAATGCAGAATCTAGACCGGCTTTCGAAGACTCAAAATCTTGAATTTTAATGAGTGGAAAATTTTCTCGAGTCGATCGGGTTTTGTTTTTGTTAATAAAATAAAGATAACTTCTTCGTCTTATCTTTCCAGGACGGTAGATAATTATTAAAAAAGGCTTCGAAAAAAAAGAAAAAGAAAAGGTGGTTAATATTTCCGAAGAAATGTAGAATTCTCTTTACTTCGAGATTTTAGTCTGGAACGAAAAATTTATAAACCTGCTCTTAGTGACGTAATTGTTGGACTTGGAGGTGATTTGAGAGTTCAAACGGCCGGAACTACCTCAGAAATATTTAATTATTTATGCGCGATGACCACTCTTCAAAATCATAAATCGGGTTAATTTTCGTTTTTTATTTTTATTTTGTTTCTATTTTTGTTTTCTTTGTTGAAAACACCTCCGAGAATTTCGAGTTCTCTACGCCACTGTTGCTTTTACAATGAATAGAATTAATTAAATTACTTTTTGTTGTACGTCATCTCCTGCTTGAAGTATATGTACCGAATCATCGCAAGTTTTTAATATTAAGTACTCATTTATGAGATATTATTCGATGGCAGAAAATGATGGTTGCCTTTGCCTTTATTCTTCGCATTCTGTTCTATGCACAAAGCTACATCTGGTAACATTTTACGACAAAATTGCTCATGAAATGGTCAATCTTTCCATAATTATCATGTATTTTCGTAATAAAAATTTATCAAAATAATGTATTAACCTCAGCCTATAGGTAGTTACTACGTTTTCCCAAATGTTTGTTTGTAACTTGTCTAAAGAAAATTCAGCCTTGTAAGAGTTTCGTGGACATGTTTGCTACAATATCCGTTGTATCATTTGAGTCATAAATTAAAAATATCTTTTAACTGGATGTTTTAATCACATTGATCCGTTCATGTGTAGTAATTTTTAGACGAGTTTTATGATCATTGAAAAATTTTGCATTCTATGTATGTTCTAAATTATTTGCCCTTTGCTTGTTGTATAATTAGTTTTCTTTACTAAGGTATTTCATATGGACTAAACGAGTCCAAATATTTAAAGTATTTCTTAGCTACCTACATGTAAAGCGCATTTTTTTATTTCTCATTCTCGTAATTTTGTTTATTTAAACCGTTCATAGTTTCTTCCTGCTGATTGATTTTGTTTACGTTGTTTGTTGATTAGATTATTTGTACTACAGGCATTTTACACTTATTCTTTTAATCTGCTTCTATATAATTATATTTGTGCACTATCGTATCAGTTTTAAATATCTCTCACGTTTTTGAATTTCTTTCTGAGAAAATCGAATGAGATAAATTTTCAGTTTCAATTCCTTGGAACTTAATATAGTGTATTAAATGTGGCTGATGTTCTTGTCGAAAAATTTCGGATAAATGAAATTAAAGAAATCATGATTTTTGCAAAGTTGTCGATGGTTAGGTTCGAAAAATTATTCTTCGTTTTATATCGTATTATGATGCCTAACCATTTTATTTTTCATGTACCCATTGTTATTTGAATCTGTTTAGGCTCCAGGCAGCTACAAAATTCCACGTGAAGGTACATGAATTCATTTCACATACTTAGTTATAGGACTACATTTTCCGCCTTCAATGTCTGATCAAACGAAACTGAAAGTCTGCCAATTTTAAAAATTTGATGCGATCCTAAACTTGCTATTCTGGAATCATTAAAGGTTGTCCAGGATTCCCCATTTAAAATTATTTCATTGGTACCTATGTAACATGGTGTATGGAACAAATGAAGCATTATTACAAAACACCATTAAAAAAACAGGAAAATCTTTAAAAAAATCTTAAACCTTAGTATTAAATAAAAGAAGAGAAGAAAAAAGAAAAAAAGAAAAAGCCTGGAAAAAGAACCGGGTTGATGGGACAAAACACAACATAAAGTTGTAACGGAGAAAAAACCAAATAAGTTTGGTTAAAAACGAGTTTTAAAAAAATACGCTTTTATAATTTGAAGAAAATAACGGGGAAAGAGAAAATAAAATTTCTCACTTTTCTTTCGATACAGAAATAAACAAAAATTGAAAAAACAACTGATAAAAACGGATATAAGTGTGCGTGTGTCGCAACACGTGAAAGCAGCGCTGAAGTTGGTCATCCGGTGTACTTCAACAAATTGAGTGAGTAGAATAAAAGCGTATAAAAAAAAGGAAGGTAAGCAGATACTTTATGACAAAAAAAAAAAGGAACTGGGGTATTTGGTTAGAAGAGGATGATAGGAGGTACTTTTTCACAACCTAAACTGAAACTAATAGGCACAAGACAACATTAAATTATGAAAGATAGAAAGAATAATTACAAAGACTATCGTATTATATACTATCGCTAATGAACTAAAACAAGATTATTATCACTTTCAATAATAGTTAGGAAAATTTTTCCTTGTCTATGGACATCTTTTGTCCCAGTAAGCCGATGTGTTGTCCTCAATAAGCAATCTGATTTCCTATAATTTTACATCACTTATTTTGGGACTTACCAGATTTGACCTTCTTATCTGGTGTCCCTAACAAGCGGTTTCCACTTTATTTATTAAATAACATTTAAAAAATAAATAAATAAATAAAAAATGAGTTGTAATGTTTATTTACTGTTGAAATTTGAAAAATGTTGGGTTAATTTTGGTTATTTTTGCTATTATTGGAATTTCCCTGTTCAGGGTTTTGTTATTGAGTAAGAATTGGAAGATTCTGTACAGATCATGAAGTTTAAAAAGAATAGATTTGCAAAGTTTCGTTGATAAGGGTCATTGAAAATGTGGTTGTGTGTATTAGCGGGTTTCCTAGAAACATCAGATCTAAATGAAGAGGGTTTCTGTTTATCGAGATGTCCGAAACAAAGAAACTCACCATTATTTTCCACTTCAACGATAGAGGTGATTGAATGATTGTTAGATAGGCTACTGATCGTTATTATACCAAAGATATGGAATCAACGTTTCAGTATTAGATTTTAGGCCACCAAATAGTCCATTAAACTCTCTTTCCAACATTCTCCTGAATAAGTCAGTTAAAAATGACGACAAGTTATTCACCTTGCTTGTGCCTTCAATCTGTTGATACCAGAGCCCATTCTTAATGTTCTAGCCTGCTCCTTAATCTGTTATATAGAAATTATATTCAAATAAAGATTTAGTATTTTGTTTTATTAAGTTTGGAAACACTTGCTAAAAACCTATTACAATAACCAATTCTTTTTTCTTTTCTTCTCTTTTCATATGATTTTTAATTTTGTTCTGTGGAAAAGTTGAAATAAGAAATTAATTATTTTGTCATTAGTTTATTAGTTTTCGATAGTTTTGTCTTCTCCATTTAAGTAAATTCCATCACGTGTGAAATATAATTCGAGTTCAAAAATCAGTTGCTTGAACTTGAGTATACTTACTACTTGGCCAATTCAATAATTGCATGTAATTAGACCGTCTTGCTTCGAGTAATTTTGTTATTTTATTATTATTCTGTTTCCTAGTTTCATTCTTTTTTCATTAAAGATGTAAAGGTCAAACCTCTTGCAGTTTTGAATCAAAACAGCTTGTTTTGATTATGTATTTTATTTATTCTTTTTTTTTATTGCGTGTGAAGCATGTACCATGATTCTGTTGTATTTTTTTCTTCTAAGTAAATTGTAAAATTGTCGAAATAATTGGTTCGCTGAAATAAAGTCGTTCTTCTTAATGATTGTACTTGACGTGCGTAGATAAAACATTCCATTTATGAACGCCAATTTTCAATAGATTTATGTGTGCCATAGTTGGGGTCTTCGATACGTTTTTGAAAGCTGTACGATTCACCCGCGCGTTCGTGTGCCTGCGTATGTATGTATATATAAATATATGTATTTACGCATATGTGTATGTATGTATATATGTATGTGTGTATGTATGAATGTATATTGAATTCTTCCTCTTTCGTCTGTTCAGCTTTTAGAACGAATTATTTAAAATTGCTTATTAATATTACACGAACCTTTGTTTGAATTTGATCAGGTATCTAGTTTTATGATATTCGAATGATTTGTGATTTGAAAGGTTTGGAAAAATGAAAAAAAACATATTGGAACTAAATACCGACTGCAGTAGTACAATTTTTGGACTGTTGTATGTTGAGAAAGAAATATGAATAAAATGAGTAAAAAATGTAACCTCTATGTATGTGCTTAAAAAATTGATTCCCTCAAGACTGTGAAAAATGTTGTTAAAAATTGTTTTATTCTTTTATGTAACCCAACAAGTAGACCGCAATCCCATTTCTTGTTTTTTTTTTAATGAAAATTCACTCTCGTATTATCTCGTGCTGCGTGCGATGAGTCAAAGCTTAATTTTTTTCTTCAAATTGAGTCGATTTTATTATTTTGCGCTTTTATGCTTTTAGGGGCTTGCAAAGTAATTTTGTTACCAAGCCCTTATCAAATCGACTTCCTTCAGCCATTTATCATCTCTCTTTTCCTCACCTTACGTCATTCCAATATATCATAAACTTATTCGTATTTAATATAATATCAAAAATTTCGTAAATCCCACCCAAACTGTCGCAGCGTTGGCAACTTTCTCGACTGTTGTTTGATAAATCAACGGAAATTTTGCTTTGTTTGTATTATTAATTACACTGAATTCATTGTATATTTTTTTTGTTTTATAAGCAGTTTGGAAATTATTGTGTTCGTATAGATTTTCTTTTATATTTGACAAAAATCATTGATTGGCAAGTCCTGGTTTCCCTTCAATTTATGATTAAGATGTAGAATTTATTTTTTGTACTTCGCACTTATAGTATGATTTCCTTGACCAGTTTATAAAAGATTTACGTATGACACACGCTGAAGATCCGCAATTTCCTGTTGCAGAACTAAAAGATATGATAAACATTATTCAGAGGTTAATAGCCGATGGTAAGTTTAATTTTCTGTAGCATTATATGGAATCTGTCAAGAAAATCATTTCCAACAAGAAACATTCCGAAACAATACACTGATCGTTGATATTGTGGAAAACCATAAAAAAGAAATGCATTAAATTTGATGTTGAACGATTTCATAATCTAGGATTGCTGTGTAATTACTCCTTCGCTTCTAGAGTACCTACCTAACTGATAACGAGCAAGTAACCTACGTATGTAGAATGTTTTTTCATTATAGCAAAGGTAATGATGTGAAAATGTGCTACACATTTTTAGTATGCGTAAAAAAATGTTTGTTTATAGTTCCTTTTTTGTACGATAAAAAAGAAAATTTGAATAACCTCATTTTTCATTTACCTATGACGTGGGTTTAGATAACATTGGTTCTAATATTATTTTGAATTTTATGGATCACCAATGATTAGAAATGTGCATCTTTTATTGCTCTATTTCAAATGGTATGCGCACGATTTTTAAAGTAATGTTTGCAACCTTTAAGAGCTGACGGTTCAGAATAGTGATTGCGAGAAAAATTTTTTTTTAAAAATTTAAACAGCTGGATTTTATATGGTTTATATTGAAATATAGTATGACGGTAATTTTTTTTATATATAATACATGATCAGAAAGGCAATGTTTACGCTGGTATTTTTCGAGTGAATCTTGATATAAAGTGAACGGACCTCCATGTAAAAACGTGAAGCATCTTTTTACATGGAAGCATTTTCAGTTTACTTCGAGGTAGAGGTTATATTTTCTAAATGGAACGTTAAATCTGCCACAATGAGGTGGTTGATATTTTATTCCGTTTTTTATAATTTTTAAGAATAAGACTCATCATTATGATGAATTTTAACCTTTTGTTGCTTTCTGAACATTAATTGTATAAAATATCTTCAACAAAATTCAAAAGTGAGTCTACATGACTTGGAGATTGCTCACTCACGTTTAATCACTCACTTTTGAACCTTAGTGTGTAATATACTATTTTTTATTATGCATGCCTCTCACTACCAAAGTTTTTATTACAATACTAAATGCAACATTAATGAGGCAAAGATTTAAGTGTTTAGCATAATATTTGCTGAACATAGTCTGAATCTTTACTTGAGATTTTTATAAGAGGTATTTAGTGGAGGAATATTAGAATTTTTCCTAAAAAACATGATTCCTCTTGTTGATTTTAGTGAATAAAAGTTTTGGATGTGTCAGGAACATAAAACCAGAAAGACTATTTCAAGAAACTGGTACAAAGTTTTTTATTTAAAAATTTAGGTGATAAATCGAGGTTTTCCTCAAATAACTTTTTAAATTAATTTTATTTTTTATTTAACAAACCAAAATGAATTGTAGTCTCTAATTTTTCAAATGTTGCAATTGTGCACCCTTGGGTAAGGTAGTCTAATTTTGCATCTTGGGAAAGGTAGTGCTGCCCATTTGATCTGTACAATAGTTTGTGTACACTGTAAAAATGGTCATATCATTTGATTAATCTACCCTCTCAATTTCTCAAAAAGAACAAATCAAATTTATTTAAAAAGATATATATACTTAGTACCACACTCGTATCAAAATCACTTACTTTACGCAATTGTATCACAAGTAACTATTTTCACTTACCATATGCAAAAACTTATGTATTCAAGAAAATAATTCCATAATCTGAAATTTTTTTATGTAAATTTAATTATTGATAACTGTTGTGGTAAATAATAATTGAAAAAAATTCCCATCGTTCTGAATCGCATAAATATTCTAAATTCTTACTACATGTTTTTTGAAAAAATAAATATATGTAAGTGTAGGTTTTGTCGGCTCGGGGAATCGAACCTGGGACCTACATATTCGCCAGCTAAAAGCGGTGAACTTAACCGCACGGCCATCTCACCGCCGACTATAACTGGCGAATGTATTTTATATTAGACAGGGTATGGTGGTTCCCACACACTCCCCCCCTAGAGAGACTCAACACGAGTTGAACGACATTAGATGCTGTGGAAGGTTGGGCGGAATCAGAAACGCCTCTTATACCTATACACACAGGCTTATACTACCTATACGGGTTCTATTTCCACTATATAGGGTGCCATCTATCGGCGACTTAAGTTAGGAAGGAGAGTTGTGAGTTCCACCATGCACCACTAGGGTGCGTGCGTGTCCAGCACACGTCGAGGTCACCAGATGTAGGTTTTGTTGGCTCGGGGAATCGAACCTGGGACCTACATATTCGCCAGCTAAAAGCGGTGAACTTAACCTCACAGCCATCTCACCGCCGACTATAACTGGCGAATGTATTTCATATTAGACAGGGTATGGTGGTTCCCACAGTAAGTATTTGTTTTTAGAAAAAACTTCAATATGTTTGATTTGGTTGAGTAGATCGAAAGACATAATCATTATGATGTGGTGCCACCCATGTATACTGACTCTAGAGGGAAAAATTGGGCATCACCAAAAAAATTGTATCAACTAGGAAAAAGTGTCAAATGTATGTACTTTTAATGGAAAAAACATGTTTTCTTCTTTCATTTGGTTGTATTAGTTTTTGGGGAAAACATGTATTTGAAAAGTTATCTGAGGTAAACCCTAGTTTTGCCCTTGATTTTTTTAATAAAAGTCTTGGCAAAGCTTTGTTGAGGTAGACTTAATAATTTTATTAATTTGAGGACACATCAAGGAACAATTTCCCCCAAAATCAATTTAATTAATGTTTTTGGTGTGAATGAATCAATGAATGAATGAATGAATGAATGAATGAATGAATGAATGATGAATAAAGGGTTTGGGGATTTATTTCCAGCCCCCAATAAGTAATACACTTGGGAGAAAAACTGAGAGAAATCTCAAAACGGTTGTGGTGAGGGGATACGTAGCCACACGATCGTTTACTCCTCACCATGTTAGACCAATAAAGACCTGTACTGTGGCTTCGGAAGATGCCAAATGTTCTCATTAGGTTGGCTGCTAGCCCTAATAATTTAGAGTATAAGGAACACTCCAAACAGTTTTTTTAACATTTTGCGGAAACCCAGTAGTGACAATAAAGCCAATCACACTCACGAATTACAGCAATCTGATCGGCCATGTTCTATTTTTGCATAGTTGTAATCTATTGCTGAGCAGTAATTAAAACTAAGCTTGGCTGAGGTGTGCGATGGGCCTAATATAATAGCAATGAAATTATCATTCAACTTTGGTATCATTATATGGCAAGTTGTTTCTAAAAACTGATCTTATAGAAAAAACTTGAAATGTAATAACTATGTGTTGATATACATACCCCCTCATTAATGAGTGAAAGATAGGAAAATATGTTTTTAATGGAAAATTTACGAGAAATATTTTTTGAAATAATTTTCTTATCTTTTTTAGATGTTCAGGGCAGTAGAGAAATTAGGGTCCAGGGTAGGAACTCATTAGCTCACTAAAAAATTAAACTTTTTTTCTAAGTGAAACTTCTTTTGGAGCGTTAGGCATGGGTAGTTGATTGAAATAAATGGCCGTTACAAAATGGTGATACGCTGCTGCACTTCCCTTCCATCTTCATAAATTTAGTACAGATGTGGCAAAGTTGGTAATACCTGCATGTAAATTCCCCCTCCTTCTCTTTCCCATGCATCTGCGTTGAATACACATATAGTAGAAATCACTACAGCAAACACTTTTTTCAATGAAATACCTATGAAAACAAAAAGTATCAATGGTCTCAAATGGACGCCATTGATATATGTACAAACAAAATGTACCTGGTTACAACTTACACTTGTTACAATGTACAAAAAAAACCCCAGTCCGGAGGAGTTGGGTGTGACCAATTTCTACTGCAATTATGTTTACCCACATTTCTTGAAATGCTAAGCTCAAAATTTTTGTCCATTTTTGGATTAAATAATTCCTCGGGCTCCATCAGTGGGCCTAAAAATGCGATGGTAAAACCAGTTATTCTTAAATCATCGTCAATGTTTTTTGAGGCGCTGAACTCAAATTTGTAGTCCATTTTCGAATTGAACCTTTCATTAGACCTCCCGGACGTCACAAAAGTTGTTGAGTTCTTTATAAAATTTAATAAAAGATGAGTGAATTAGTGAAAGTTAAAATACCGGATTTAATTGTGAATTATCAAAAAATCACTTATCATCTAATTATTTTTCTATAATTTACTTGTGAGAGGTTTAACTGAGGAAATTTTCTGATTAAGTTTTTCAAAATTGGTTTGTAAATACTTTAAAATTTTGAATTACAAATTTTCAAATTCAGCACATTGTAAAATAATACTGTTTTATAGGTTTTATTTCGTTTAGAAATATAATTCTAGTTGTCTTCTATGTATGAAGATAGGAGATGCATTTAGTGAGGAAATCAAAATTGAAAAAAATTTCCGTCCCGTTGCTTATACTGTGATACATTCACTTTTTTTTCTTCCGAAAAATACTGAGTCCCCAAAAATGCGGTCTGTAGATATTCTTAAAACGTTGGAGCAGTTTTACGAAATCAGTTGGTGCAGCTTAAAAAAATGTGCGGAAACATAATATTTTTTCCAGTCGAACGAAATAATATTTTTATGATCACGTTTCCTTAATTTCGTGAAGAAGATATTCTCTGAAATTGGGTTTTGAAACTACTTTGCACTCGAAAACCCCATTATAGTTCTCAGCTTCCATTGTTATCTATATTCGTAACCTACCTGAAATTTATATTATGCCGTAACAAAGCCAAATTTACATACCAAACAATGAAATATAAGAGTTAAAATAATGAAGCTGGCAACTGTGTAGGGGGACTGTGTTGCACTCTTATTCAATTGTGACGAGAAAAACAGTTATCCATACATACCTTTTAGGGGTCCATCTTTCATATCCCGCAAGGTATATGGGTGGGATTTTAATTTTTGTGCAAGTTAAATGAAGATAGTTGCAATTTCGAATCAACGCCTTTTAGTTTCTAGTTTTATTATGAAAAATTTTTGTGTAAAATGTTATCTCTTCTGTTTAAATAAAAACGCCTATATACTTGTTATGCTTTTAATTTTTTGCGCAATTTGAACGTAACTTGTCTGTTTACTTAAGCCAGCGAGCACACCTTGTTCTTACCTAATATTCTTGAATGAATTTTGAAAGTCCTTTTTTTTTCAAATGTTACTTGTAAATAAGACTAACGCAATTGATGTTGTTGTTGTGACGCACAAATTATTTATTAATGTTTTTTTTTAAAACACCTATAATGCCTTGATTAAGAATAATTCTTTCTAGTTACTTTCTTTGTTTTCTTAGTCTGAAGATTTGTCTGTTCGTCTATTATCGTTTCCTCAGGCACGTATAGGTCTATGACTCTAATGCATTTATTTTATTCGAAATAAGTTCCGTTCGCATTGTTTGATAATACATAAGTGCTATTACTGTCGGAGAATTTTGTCACTGCGATCCCCTTCCAGTAGGGGATCTTGATGGAGGACATAGTTAGGAGAGGAGATGAGAGAATGCCAGTGTGCAAAGTGTAATCGGCCAATGACACGAATTCAGTGTGGAGAGAGAGAGAGAGAGAGAGAGAGAGAGAGAGAGAGAGAGAGAGAGAGAGAGAGAGAGAGAGAGTGAGTGTGTGGAGATGAAACCAATGGTTCAAACAGGGGCGTAGCCAGGATTTCTTCAAGGGGGGCAAAAAAGTTTAGTTTTTCAATGACTTCTGTTTATTTTTGCTCGTTACTTCTGAAAATTTATAAAATTTGAGAAATTTAGCATCTATGGAACCCACTGTTGCATATTTATTACTAAATTTTTTTCAAATTTCAAAAGTGACAAGTAAAAAAAATAAAAAAATAAAGTCATGGAAGAAATCGCTCCATTTCCTCCCCCCTCTACTATGCCCTTGGTTTAAAGGAAAAGAAAATTGAATGGAAAGATTATACGTGTTGATATCTAAAGCTTGCCAGGTATTTGATCATTCAGAGAAAATTGTTCGCCTAATTTTGATAAGGATTACAGTAATGAGAAATAAGAATAAGAAAAATTGACGAAATTAGCTCTGCAGTTGCCTTTATACTGTCATTAACGGCGTTTTTGAGGGGTTATCAGAGTAGGAGGGAACCCGGTAGATTGAAAATTTTGCATTGATCGATAATCTGTTGAATCAGTTAGTGATCTGATGAATTCAAAGGGGCATTTTGGATGTAAGAACACTTCGAGAGTCACCAAATATGCTGGTATGAGGAAATATTTCGGGTAGTTGTAAATACACGTACTGCAGGCTCGGTAAAATTGCTCATGCTTCTAGTTTGGTGATCGACTATTTTTCTAAAACTATAGTTTGGGTTTAGCATCTATAGCAAAAACAAGTTGTTCGTGCTCTTACTCGGTTACCTATACTATGAACCTATCTTACGTTTATATTTAAATTAAATATGAACGAAACAAAGGTGTTGTGTTGGTATTGATGTTGCCGGAAGAAAATTTTGATTTTCCGTGCTCCATTCTCACCTTATACAATGATCACATCCCATCTGATAAATTATAACATGTACATTTTTTGTCTGACCAAAAAAATGTATAAATATTTTTTGTTCTCACTGATGAAAACCTTTTTCTCTAATATGGCATCAACGATTTTTGAAGCAAAAATTAGATAAGAATTTTATTAGAAAATATGTTTACATGAAAATGAAGGGAATGAGATGTTCTGCATTTAGTAGAGGAGAACTTTCAAATGGGTTTCAACAAAAATTTATTCATTAGTTTTGATCCGGTATTAGCCTTTAGAGGGGTGGTGGTGGTGGGTATTTTTTTCATTTTATAACCTCAAGAAAATTTTGATACTATTAGCTGTAATTCATGTAGGTGTTTATACTTAATTATATCTATTTTATGTTCTTGTTACCATGGTACTGGTCTCAATTTTTCTCAGATAGTTACAATCAGACTAAACCAAGGACCAGACCTAATGATTTTGTTATAGACTGGCTGATATTTTTATTTTTATTTTGGTTATAAAATGCTTGATTTTGAACCAGTAGCTATGAAATTCGAAACAAATATTCACATAAATCTATAGTAACTTGCTGCCAATTTTTGTACAGATCGGTCAGATGGTACAGCGATGATTCCAAACTAAAATGTGTTCAAAATATTGGTTTGCACCAATACTCAAGTGGTCTAATTTGTCCGGACAAATTAGACCGCCTGAGAAATGCTCCAAAATATCGCATCAATGTACATTAGAAAGTATCGCATGCGATATTTTTTACCGTATTTGCATCGCGTAGACTACATCGCTTCAATATCGCGCCAGTGTGCTGAAGCCTTGGTTGTTTGAATAAAAATACGCTTTTATTAAGGATAAAACTTTGTCTGTAATGTAGCACACTCACACTGGAGCACTGATATAAACTTTATCTCTATAGCACCGTATGACAGCTGACAACTGCAGCGCTAAACAAACGCAGTAGTCTGCCCAAGTACTAAACTTTTGTTCCAGTGAGTTTATTATTCAGTTAGTAACATAAAGTTTAAATTCTACTTTGCAGGGGCGCATTCAGAAACGTTACTGGGAGGGAAAAGTATTACCGGTGCGTTGAAAAAGGTAATTTTGTACTCGGGAGAGTGATTTTTTTCCTCAACTCTGAAGACGGGGAAAATAATTCCCCGTGGTAATCGTTGTACTAAAATGAAATCTAAGCCCTTCCGATTGTGTTTACCGAGTAGGGTAATTGTGAGGTCACGTGGTATGGAACTTTTACTTTTCTTGGTAACATTTTTGAACCTGCCCCAGTAGGTATTGAGTTGAATAAAAGCGTATGATAACCTCAATTTCGCACCAAATCTGAATTATAAATCATTTAGCTTAATTTCTTTTTGAGGTGACACAGCAAAGAACATTTTCCATTTACATCGGAACAAGGAGTAATTTTCCTAGGTAGTGGATGATAATTTTTGATCTTATAGTTCATTATTAATCGATCTAAGTCACATAATGACTGTTGGATGAAACTGAAGAAACTTGGGTTCGTAAAGCAACCACGATGATTAGTGATAACTGATGAAAAATGAACCCGATCTAAGCGCCCCTAAATGTTAGAACAAGAACTACGTGAGTTAGTAACTGCAATAAAAGCGTATAAAAATGAAAATAATAGGTAAGTGTATCAGAAAAAAGTTGCAATTCACCTCCCCGATACACATATCGTGAAAAATAAGATCAGAAACACGGACCAATTGTGGGTAACTATGTGAAATTTTTTGATCCTCTTAAATTACAGCCGTAGTCCATTGTATTTTGTGCCATATTATGTTTATCAAATCTTCGCATCTTGACCTTCGTCGCTTGAAAAGCCACCAAAATTATATTAGCTTTTAATTAACGTCCAATTAAATTACGAATTTACGTTTTAACCGACAAATATCATTTTTCGTTTCGTATTTGCGCTCGAGAACAGGTGTTTTCGCCATTTTCTCTAAACTCTACACCCAAGATGAATCCTTCAGTGGCTTCGTTCAATCAGTATTAACGTTTATGAAAGTTTATCGAGATAACGTTTTTTCATTATGTAACGCCGTTCTTATATTTTATTTGTGAGTTTTCCGAGTGCTTCCTTTTTTTTGAAATATCTTTCTCATTTTCTTCTTGCAGGACACTGTTTCAGTACGCCCGAAACTATTCAGCTGAAATTAGAACCCGGGATATGGTAAGTAGTGCTCCATCTTTTTAGAAACGCATCACGTTGTTTGCCTATACTTTCAGTGTAATATTATTCTAAGTGATTCTAATTTGTTGATTTTTTTTTGATTGGGAAAAAAAATGAAAATAAAATTGTAGTCGTATTGCTAAGTTGACCCTTGTCAAGTTATATGCAGGTTTTGATGAGAATGTTTAAAAATCGAACATACAGTATTTCTAATACGTAGGTTGTTATGAATTGGAAATTTGTAACTCGGGCTTTGGCCATTTTATAGAAATACGAAAACTTTTCTCGGTCTTATTCTTCTGTGGCAGCATGCGTGAAGCTCTGGCTACATACAGATCCGACATCAGGCAACTGTGTTGCCAGCATAATCAAATGAATAAATATCTCTTTCGCGCATCAACCGCGGTAAGTGTGTATTTTCCGAAAGTTTCAAATTTTGCTCAAATTCAATACCAAACCAGTCACTAATAGTCTCCAACTGCCGTAAAACTTTCAAGCCAAAATCTTTGAATTTACGATAGTTACGGTGATGACAACATTGTGAGTTTGCAAAACTTTGAGAAGCCCTCCTTCCGAAATTAGCGGATAAATTTTTTAAATTTTAACACGAATGTGTAGCCCATGAAAGCTTCTAACATTATCCTAAGTTTCATTGCCATATGTCAAACAGCCGAGGCTCCATAGGCTCGCAAAAAGTACCTGAGCAAAAAGTGGATATATATATATATATATATATATATATATGTTAAATATTGGATACAAAAGAATTTGAGTGACCGATATATTCGTGATTTACGACTCAGGATCAGCTCTTTTTCACAGGTTCCATCCCCACGTCCCACCATTGCACTGAATGCAGTAGTTGTATTTTCTTAGGAAAATACGCTAAAATAGTTCCGAGTGGCTACGTTAGGTGTTGGTAGATGGGGTCGTAGAGAGGAAATTTTCGGTGGGAAGAAAAAATGTGAAAAAATTTTTTTTGGGTTTTTCAGTTAATTTTTTATGAAAATCTACTTATTTTTCTTTTTTTTTTTGAGAATGCCTGGCCTTTAAAAATCCCTATCTTGGGGTAAATTCCCCCTGCCCTCCCCTCTCAACAGGCAGGTCAGTAGAAGTAGAATAATAAACTCGCCAGATCAGTTTTTCGTTGAAATCAAATCATTTTGATTATGAAAGTTGACTGGTCCGTCAAATGGTGGCTGACATACTCTATTATGATGTTGCAGACTGAGGCTGAAATGCAGTTTATTGCATGTGCACATGTGAACTGAGCTCGGCTACAGTGGGAGCTGAATGAATAGGATTTTGGGATTTCGGGTCATGCATGATGTTATAGTTACTTTGTTCGCACTAAGAAGTTCAAATGCGTGAAGTCAGAATCATCTTAAAAAGTGGCGGTTGTTTGGGGAGAGGGGAAAAGGTACAGATGCATCTTGTTATATAAGGACAAGCATCATTTTGTAGAGTAAACAAACATGGTGTTTCAAGCAGATAAGAGTGGATATTGTTTATGACATCATACACTTCTTGGCATGAATAGGGTACCTATAGCTTTGTCAGTTCCATTAGAGTTGTTGACTATCAACATTCGATATGTTTGATATGGCGAAAAATATGGTACATCAACTTAAAGTCATTAATTTTATATTTGTTGTTGGGAAAGTGTGGGACTGAAACTTTGTTGTGACCATTTGACATACCTACCTGGTAAAAAAAAATTAGATTTAAAAAATGACTTTTTGTTACTAAGGGTGAGGATTATTCTGATACTACTCAGTAAGTAGGTAGGTTCTGAAAAAATATTGAAGTTGTTCTGTATGAAATACGGTAATGAATGTGAGGATGTTAATGACTTATTGCAAAAATGCAAATGTTAGTAATTTTGTTTGATGATAATGAAGATTCAATTAATTTTTGGAACTTTGAATGTATTGATGATAAATTCGTGTCAATGATTAGAGATTCAACTTCTCAGCCAATTACTATAAACAGAATTTCAGTAGTATCTCGGGAATAAAAGATTGGATTAAGTTGAAATTTTTTAGAGATATCGCTGTATGAGCTAAACTTTTTGTGAAAATTGCGTTGAAATTGTACGTTTGGTTGTTGAAATATCGTTGAATGTGATTAAAATGATAAGGATTTGATGTAGTTGCGGAATTTCAGCATTTAAGCGATAACTTCATAACCAAACGTATGATTTCAAAAAAATTTTCACAGAATCTTAAGCTAACGTATCACAGTATCTCGTAGAAATTTCTGATTTTTATAACAAATGGTTGTCTCGCAGTTATATTTGATAACTGCGATTCTATGTAATGCCAGTGAAAACAAATGGGAAGAGTTAGTTGAGGTTGGGCTTCACAGTTCACAAGAATGGAGACCGCACTTCAACAAACACTAAGAATCAAAAATTGAAAAAACCAGACCCGCACTGAAATTGCACTTTAACTTTGAGTGCAGCGCTTTTTCGTCATATGTTGAACGCAGCTGATGAGTGTATTTCCTTCGTTTCTTCGTTTCTCAAGTTGTATGAAGGCTGGGCCACCTGGACAAGAGTTGAACGGTTACTAGCGTAAACGCTTAGAAATACAATATAATTTGAATCTGAGCGTTAGCACGATACCGCTCTTACGCTCAAATGCTTATCTGTGTGGCCCTTGCTCAGTTGGGACAATTGATGAGGGATCGGGGCTCTTGTAAAAATCTGCGAGGTTGTGAAGTTTGTGAAACCTATATGGAAAATCAGTGTTTTCATCGTGCCAAAGGGTCCCCTATGTTCAGAGATTCAGAAGGCATTTAATGGCGGTTCGATAAAGTTACGGACAATATACGCGTGTGAAGAATGCGAACATTGTTACCTCGCCTTTCGCCCCTCACCATCCAGTATGTTCCTAAAAGGAGATGGAGATGAGGTCTACTCTCATCGGCGCAAAGGGTCGAGCGGTGTGCCGTATAACGTTTAAAATTATATCATTTGATGAACGTTACAGCGCAATGAAGAAATCCTCAAAGCCACCATTCCTTGAAATTTTGTTGTTGTGTACATTACTATATCGACGGTATTAAATTGATCGCTGATCTCATTTCACCTACAAGAACATCTTGCTAATCTGCCAGATACTTAAAAATCGTAGTTACAGATATGAATTTCGTCGTATTTTTCAGAATAACACCTATAGTTTACTAGTTTTTAATAGGTTTCTTTAAAAAAAAAAAAAAAACAAAAACAAAAAAAAAGACCCTGCCATTATTTATTTTTTTGCCGCAGCGCAGGTTTGTTTCATTTCTCATTTAAGGTCGACGTGTGTACATGATTTTTGTATGAGTATGAAAAGTTGATAAAAAAAGTTCTATTTTTTGTTTGCATGTCGTGCCCCTAGAAGTACATAATAGGGGGATTCGATAATTTAATGTCCGATGGTGGTTTTATTTTAACCATTCCCAACGCTATCTCGTAAGTCGTAGACGAATAATTTCGAAATTCATCAACTTGAAATAAGGTTTGTTATCTTTATTAGTTTTTTTTTTTCTTTTTTATTCTTTCTTGAAATGAGAATACTATATTATGTGACAGGTACTGCTCGTTGCTTATCAGCTTATGTACTGTTATCGCGCCCTCCAAGTAACTTATATTTAGGTAAAAAAAAAAAAAAAATTAAAAAAAAGTTGGAATACCTACGTTTTTTTTCCAATAATTTTTGTAGCAATGTGAGTGCAATAGAATAAGTTTGCTCTCGAAAACGCGAACACCTGCGCAAGTGTTTCTTGCAGACATTTTGAAAAATTTTCTGGCATACATATAAACCCTCGCTGCGAATCCACGTTTCAAGTTTTCAAGTCGACTGGTGGTGCGAAATAGGTATCGATATTTTTCTTACGATACGTACCGATATTTCAGGGAAAATATCGATGCGTCAAATATCGCTATTCGAGATAAAATATCGTCATAATTATATCGGGTAGATTGTGAGTTGGTTCTCTCAAATATCGATATGTTTTTGATATTTCTCAGTGTAGATACCTTACGCAAAACGTCGATATTTTAGAGCAAATATTGTTGAGACCACCAATCCTTCTCCCCTCTCACTCCTACGAACACACGAACATATATCGAATACATTTATTTATATCTACTCGCGGCTACACTGATATACCACTTCCGCCGCTCACTCGTTCACTTCCGTTACCGTTCGTTCATTACTCTGAAAATGTACTTTGCTTAAATTAATGTAACTTCTGAAATAAACATTCGCTTCTTGGACGTAACTTCAATCAAATCTCTCTTTTTGTTACACCTCTGATCCTCAACCTCTATATGGTAGCATCGCTCGGTAACAATCCTTGTACCTGTAACAAATTTCAAAATAATAATTTAAAATTTTTATACTTTTGTGAATTTTCTTTGTGTTTTAAGTCAAATTTTTGAAAAAATCTTTCGTGAATAATTGTGTTTTTTAATTTTTTTCGTAATTTTATTTTGTGTTGGGTAACTTAGTTCCAACGTACCATTTTTTTTTCTCGAGTCTTAAATTTTTTTTGTTCTCGAAAAATTTAATTCCACCTTGAATGCTGTAAACGTTCAATGAGTTTCGTCGTTTGCTGAAAAGGATTTGCCCTGCTTGTGTATAATCCAGCCAAGTGTATCGAAAATTCCAGGACTCGTCGATTACTAAGTTGTTCAGGAACCCTGCTTGTGTTGCCTGAAAACTAGTAAATTCATTAGTGTCTGCCCTGCTTGTGTATGAACTAATTCGTCGAAGTCATCAATTGGAAGTAAATCGCCTTGAGCACTCACAAATTGATCTGAAACCGACGTAAAAGCTTCAATTCAACAAAGTCAAAATTGGTATTCATCGTCACAACTAAACTTCATTTTGGTATCATCTTTAAAACTCAAAAAATTTAACTCACATCCTCATCGAAGTACGTTCAAAACAACCGAAGCACAATTCAAACGGCAGTTCCAGAGAACCACCTACATCAATTCCAGAAAACGAACCTGAAAACAAAAAATCAACGGTTTAAAAAGGTATAACCTAAAAACTTTCTGCTGAAAAAAGGTAATAAAAAACATATTTTCATAATTTTTTTTTTCGTAATTTTTCGTATTTTTTCGTGTTCAATTTCGTGTTTTTCGTGAAACTTAACTCATTCGATTCAAAATTTAACCTGCATATTTGAAAATACCGTTAATTTCAAATAATTTTGGCCTTTTCAAAATTTTTCTAAGTACAAATTTTGGCAAGTCGTGTGCAAGTTTTTGCAGCCACTTTTGTCTTGGAGTGTACAACTCGTGACGTATGCACGGCTCGTTTCGTTCATTCGTTCGAACGTGTACATTAACCTTTTGTTAAGTGCAACGAACCTACGAACGCTTATCTTCGCCCATTCATTAAATACGTTGGCGCGGTTTTTCAATTTCAAACCACCATTTTGTTGCAACTTGAAAATTTTTGCAGTTGCACAATTTTGTCGAAAATAATTAACGATTTTTTTTTGAATACTCTTCTTCTTATACGAACACCTAAATTAAATATTTTTTTTTATCTCGAACACCATTAATCATTTATTCGAAAATATTTTAAATATTTCATTTTTTTTTTTTTTTCTACTGTGAATTTTTTTTATTTTTACGAGTTACCAGTAGAATTAATTTCCGTAATACCTGGTGAAATATTTTTTTAAATTTTGTTTCTTCATAAATCACCTATTTTTTTTTAAATTTTCTACAACTTTATTCCGAATTATTTAGTGGGTATATAATTTCAAACAAAATTTTCCCCTGTTTTCAATAATTTTATTCCCTTCTAATTCCCTCGATCTGAAAGTAGCTAATTCACTTTTCACCCTCACCTTTCTTTTTATTGATTTTATTTAATCACTTCATTGAATATTGAATTCTAATACGAATTATTTAGGGTTAAAAAGTCTTGTTATTTTATTTTTATTTTTTTTTATTGGGAAGCGTCCAGTCTCATCTTTAACGTGTGTGATCTCTTGCCCGCAGTGGACCTACTCGAGACACACACAAGGACAATTTAAATACTATCGTTAAATCTACAAATTGTTTGGTTATCACAGGTACGGCAATCCTAGTCTTGCGGCATTTGCTGGGGATTGATATCCGTTTGTTTTATTTTTTTTTATTTTTTTTTAAATTTTTTTTTAGTTCAGTCAATTCATTAATTATGAATACTGAAAATAATGATAGGATCTCAAATGTTTTCCGTGGAAATGGCTATGAGGGATGGCGTGCAACCATCATCAGCACCCTTATAGGTAAAGGCTGCCATTCCACAATTTTTCCTACTGCTCGTGAAACTAGTTACATTTACACATCATCCGAAGAACGCCTAACATCTAAATGGCTCAAATTTTTCCAAACTCAGGAACGGGCCAAAGCCCACATTTTCGAAAGGCTTGACAAAAGAATCCTTCATCATGTCAAAACTTGCGACGTAGTTTCTCAAATTTTCGAAATCTTAGATGCTCGATACAGGAATCAAACTGCTACTAACATCATGGTCTTAAAGTCAAAATTTCAGTCCCTTCGCTTCGATCCAAGGAGAGGTACCATCCGTAGATTCTTGGAATATTTTTCATCCATTGTGGAAGAACTACGCGATGCTAATTACCCCCTATCGGAAGCCGATGAAATTGATCAATTAATGATGTCATTGCCCGAAAAATTTGATACTGTCTTCTCAGAATTCCGCCAACTAGAAATAGAAAAACGAACTACTGTCAGACTCACAAAAATGATATTAGAAAAATGTGATCGAATTGAATATTCTAATAAAACTTTTCCCGGGTTTGATCAGCCCAAATCTTCCTATCAACCAATGAGTAATAATAGAAAAAATTTTAGAAATTTTCGAAATAATAATAATAACTCAAATCTTTCCAAACCAAATTACAACACAACGAGTTATTTAAACGATCACAAAAATAGTCAAAACAAACAAAATAATTATCCTTCAAAAGATAATGTATCTCAAATGGATATTACATGCTTCAGATGCAACAAAAAAGGACACATGTCAAGGACATGCCCTAACGAAACATCTACAGCTAGTAATACTCCACAAACCCAGAACCAGAACAGTAGCTCAAAACCCCAAACTTCAAATAACACGAACTCCCAGAAAAAGTCCGATGATAAATCCAATTTTCGTGTTAAATATTCTATGATGTTACACTCAAACCTTAATCATTTAAGTTTTGATGACATTGAAGATGAATTTCAATGGCCTAAACCCCCTACAGTATCAAAGTCCGCCCCCCCAAAAAACCAACTCCATACGATGTTACTAGATAATGGAGCAGATGACCACATGGTCAATGATATTTCAAAATTAAGAAACGTACGCAAAGTTGACAATTCTCGTAGAGCACTTTGTGCCAAAAAAGGCGTATTCGTAAACCCTACCCATGTTGGATCAATGTACGTTAACGTCTGCAATTCTAACGCAGAATTTTCTACTATTCACCTAAAAGAGGTATATTATGATCCTGATTTAAGCCTTGATATTTGGTCAGGAGCTAAAATCATGGAGTCTGGCATATTCAAGATCATAACAGACACAGATCATGCAGACATCATAAATAAAAACACTGGTGAAATTACTATAACCGCTCCAAAGAGAGGTTCTATGTACTACATTGATTACGAGATAGTTGATGAAGAAGAGGAAAATAAGATCTATCAGGAGCTTGTGTGTATGCCTGTACCTAGTACGTCTGCAGAACAGGAAGATCAAATAGATGATCCTTCCCAAAATTTTCAAGAACTGAATGAGGCCGGAACAAGCAATCCACAAAGAGAGCAGGAAAACATTGACCATCCCCAAAATTTTGAAGATACCGAAGTGGATACGGTCAATCAGGAGATTTATTCCGAATCTGAGGATGAATTAAATGGAGAGAGTGTCGGAATAAATAGAAAGCACAAGAAAAACATAAACAAAACTAAAACCTTGTGGCATAGAAGATTAGGTCATCTAAGTGGCAAAAGCCTGAAAGCACTATCAAAAGTAGTTGTAGGTATGCCCCAAAATTTGGTATTTAAGGACGATGACTTTGCCACTTGTGAAATATGTATAAAAGCTAAATCCACCCGACTTGGTCATCACGGTGTGAGGACTCGACCAACGAGAAGAATGGAAGTAGTCTCATCAGACATCATGGGACCATTTCAAGAGGCATACAACGGAGAAAAATTCATAATAACTTTTATTGATCATTACTCGAAATATACTCTTGCCTTTCCAATATTAAGAAAATCCCAGGCTTTCGATAAATTCAAAGAGTATTATCTATCTTTCAATACAAAATTTCCCAATGATCCTATCTCTGTATTAAGAACTGATCAAGCTAAAGAATACTCCGACTCCAAAATGACACAATTTTGCTCCGAAAAAGGAATCACATTAGATGATGGCGTGGCGTACACCCCCGAATTAAACGCAATAGCCGAAAGGCAAAACAGAACCCTGCTCGAAAGAGTTAGAGCCATATTATACGACGCAAAAATTGATTTTAAATTATGGTCAACAATTGTATTAGCCGCCGCCCATATAATTAATAGAAGTCCGACCCGCGTCAATCTAGGAAACATGACACCCTATGAAAAATTATACGGTACTAAACCCGATATTTCCCATCTTCGAGTCTTTGGTGCTATTGCATATAAACACGTTCCCATTGAACAAAGACAGCAATCAGCAGTCAAAGCCAAGAAGAACGAAGAGGAGCATCTCGACCCAAAATTCTTGCCCCGAGCCCTAAAAACAATTCTGATCGGCTTTTCGAATGTAGGTTATCAGATATTAGATCCAATCAAAATGAAATCCTACAAATCCTGCGATGTTAAATTTGATGAGACGAAAACATTAGTCGATTTCACTGATAAACTAGAAGAACTCCAGGTTAAACCCTTAGAAGAGGAAATCGAGGCAATCTATAGGGTCAATGTGCTAAAACAAGCCTCATCTGAAGACTCTTTGTTTATAGAAGATTGCATGCCAGTAAGCTTCAGTGATATTTTCCAAAATCCTTTTAAGAAAGAGTGGCTTCAGGCAATCAATGATGAACTGCAATCTATGTCAGACCTTAATGTGTGGAAAATTGTAGATCGCCCACATAATATCAAACCCATTGACACAAGATGGATATTCACGGCCAAAGCCAATGACAGAGGAGTAATGTGCCCAAAAGCTAGACTCGTTGCCAAAGGCTTTATGGATAGATCCGAGTATACTATGACAGAGACCTATGCACCTGTTGTGCAACTCTGGCTAATTAGGTGGATCTTATCCGTAACCAATTTATTGAATCTACAACTTGTTCAATATGATGTCAAAACAGCCTATTTAAACTCAAAAATTAAAAATGACATCTTTCTTAATATTCCCCAAGGTTGCAATGTCGAAAAATCAAAATTACTTAAACTCGAAAAATCTATCTACGGTCTTAAAACATCTAGTAAAAATTGGATTGAGTTACTGGATTCTCATCTTCAAACTTCCAATTTTACAAAGTCAAAAATCGACAGATGCGTATACACACGTAAAGATGACTCAGATGGTATTGCCTTCATGATAATTTACGTAGACGACATCCTTCTTGCAACTAATCGTCCAGAATGGGTTAATGAAATAACCACTCATTTTGAAACTCGTTTCACTATGAAAGTTGTAAACAACCCAACCCATTTTGTAGGTTTTGAAATAGAAAGAAATCGTGAATCACAAACAATTAAACTTACCCAAAAACAGCAGATCCAAAAGATTCTCCAAAAATTCAAAATGTGTGATTCAAATCCTTCCAAAACGCCTATGGAGACAGGCCTCAAGTTAAGCAAATCTGAAGGCACAGATAATAAAGAATACAGATCTATGATTGGTGCACTATTATATGTATCTAGAGGCACAAGGCCAGACATTTCCTTCTCAGTCAATTACCTGTCCAGATTCCAAAATTGTTCAGATGACACAAAAAAGAACTATGTACGGCGTATCATCCGATACTTGAAATACACGATCGATCTTGCCATTGTATACAGATCCAACTCCGAAGGCATATCAGCTTATGTCGATGCATCTTATGCCCCCGACATTGACGATCAGCCTATAAACATGTCTGAACTAGAAAAAGGAAAATCTATAACTGGATATCTAATTACTATGTATGGTGACCTAATAAATTGGGGCGTTCATCGCCAAAACATTCATGCTTCTTCATCCACAGCAGCTGAATTAATTGCTCTTCACGATTCTTTTGAGGACATAGAACTTGCTTGGCTACTCAATCGCGAATTTTTCTCAATTGACACTCCTGTAATTGTCTACGAAGACAATATATCTGTTATTCATGTCATCTCAGGCGGAGGACAAAAACGTCTTCGAGCTCTCATGATCAAATGTTATGGACTTGCTCAGGCCTATAACGACAAAATTTTCACATTCAAACAAATAGCTACTGAAGATCAAATAGCTGACTTACTAACAAAAGCATTATCCAGTAAGCAGCATATCTTACTTACTAGTAAAATCCTGGAATCCCCAAATTGTGATCCTTAAAAAGTCAACTCCCTTACCAAAATTTTGTCTGAAACATCACAAACATAATTCATTATATTTTATCTCTATTTGCATGTTATTTATCCTGTTACCTAATATAAATTATTTTTGCATGTTACCATATTTATTATATTTTATTCATGTTTATTAATCAATATACTTACTACAAGCGTCCAAATTAGTTACCATTTTATATGTACACTTTTCCAATTTTTAAATTTATACTTTTATAATTTGTAATTAAATGTAATGAACTTTTAAACACTTTTGTAACACCCACAGTCGTGATCGGTTCAAAAGATTGTAGGGGGGTGTTGAGACCACCAATCCTTCTCCCCTCTCACTCCTACGAACACACGAACATATATCGAATACATTTATTTATATCTACTCGCGGCTACACTGATATACCACTTCCGCCGCTCACTCGTTCACTTCCGTTACCGTTCGTTCATTACTCTGAAAATGTACTTTGCTTAAATTAATGTAACTTCTGAAATAAACATTCGCTTCTTGGACGTAACTTCAATCAAATCTCTCTTTTTGTTACACCTCTGATCCTCAACCTCTATAAATATTTATACGTAGGTACCTATCGATATTTTTCGCACCATTGAAGTCGACGTTGGAATATTCGCGTTTAAATTTTTTCTCATCCATTTTCGTTTAAATTTTTTCTCCGATAGTGTTTGTCGAAGTTGTCTTCTGTGTGGCGGTTTGTGCGCAATTTTTTGTTCGACTGCATGCAATTATTGTATTGTTTTACTGCGACCGTGATCGTGAAAACGACATTAACCCGGTTGAAAATCGGTGAAAATTCGCTATCCGTTCTCCACCGCGTGTAAACGTGTTCTTTTTACTCTTCAGCATCAGATTTTATGTGTGTTATTGAATTTCTTGGTTCGACTGAACATAGTGAATGAGTTGACGTGTTCTCGTTTTGCAGGACCAACCTGTCGTTTATTTATTAGTGTGGATTGGATGTCCTTCTGCGCTAGGTTTCCTAACAGCAATTAGCAACGCTGCCGGTAATTAATTTGTCGTTGAATTAAATGTGTATAAGTTTCTTAAATCTATCAAACGATTTGTGATTTGTAGTGGCTCAACAGACCACCTTCAGTTCTTTCGGCCATATTTCTTACGAGATGCTTCTCTTTTGGGAAGTAAGTTTTTTCAGTCGTTTGAACTCGACCTTTCCAAGAGTGTTCTCTCTTTTTACCGATTGCGTACAGAGGGGGTTACATGTTTGGTATATATCCTACCACCACAACTGATGGATTTTGTTCGCTCAGAGCAAGTGTCTTACTTAATTGATTTTAATGAAAGTAGGCTCAAAATGTTCTAGACAATCCGGAGAGTGTCCTAGGCTGCTCGTATTTGAAAATAAAATAATTAGAAGGGTGTAATTGGAGAAAATATTAATTTTAAGATTGAAAAAATTATTGTCATGAATTTGGGCAATAAGAACTCCTTATTTAGTGTAGTGAGATGTAATGTACTCTGATTGGCTGTTTCATTTCAAGAATATGGACCAATAGCAAAATTATTCCGTATATTTAGCCGTCTTCACGATACCGTATTTCTCTATTTTATATATATATATATTTGGGCTACTTGTTTTTGTAATTTAGTGAAAAGATCTTCTCTATGGTATCCGTATTTCTGAGTTTCAAATTTTAATGTTATGGCTTACCATAATAATGTTTATTTCACCGTTGAAAGGTGCTTAGGGTAACAATATTTTCCTAAAATGGGTTCGTTTAAATTATCAAACATGATTATCGAAATAAGTTCAATTCTTATGTAATTCCATTAATTTTTTTTTCTTAAGAAGTTAAAAATTGAGAATTTGAGGTTTAATTTACTGTATTTTTAGAAGTGGGGTTTTGAATTTTCATACAGTCACATATTATCAAGTGATATATCCTCCAGTTTGTTTTTTGAGGTTCTGAGTTTAAATTTTGGGTCCATTTTCAGATTGAACTTCTCTTGAGGCCCCCTCTAATCCCAGAAAAGGGGGTTAAGATAATATTTCCCCATATCATTGTGTGATACATCGTAGGACATCTTTTTAATACCCCCTGAGTTGAAATTTGGGATCCATTTTTGTATTTAACAACTCATCTTATGAAAGTGTATTTTAAAAATTCATTTTTATCTAATTCATTTTCTCTTGTGACCTGTACTTATACACATGATGTATCATCAACAATTTTGTATTATGGTTAGTAAATTCAACAAAACATTGTTTAGCACTAAAAAATTACAAATAAATTATATTTACAAAATGAAAAAAAAAAAAAAAAACAATGTTATTTTTGGTGTTATTGGTTACTACTAATAAAAATCTATATTCATTACTGCATGGTTACTGGTTACTAGTTAGAAATGTATGTACTCATTTGGTTACTGGTTATTGGTTAAGACAAAATTCGTGGTAAAATGGATAAAATTTTTCTCTAGGTCAAATTATGATAATTTTTCAGGCAATAATCAGTAATTTAAAAAAAAAAACAAATTGATATTACTGAAAAACCAATAAAAACCTATTCTTTCTAATTATTGTTTTGGTTAATGGTTTCGGCATTTTGTGAATATTGGTTATTAGTTATGTGAAATTTTTTTGTTTTGGTTATCTGTTCCCAAATCAATGTTGTCAATTTGTTTAGGTTTATAGTGGTTATTGTTCTGGTTATGGTTGTTGTTGCAACTCCAAATGGTTAAACTTACGATCAATGTGCACTTGAAGATAAGAAACGTGTCTCTCTATCATTAATTTTACTAAAACTAAAATGTTAAAAGGTTATTTTGGTTAGTAGATCTAGCCTTAATTGAGATCAAAATAATTTATTTCAACTGTGGATATAGATAATGTATGTTTTGTTAAATAATTGGAAGGCTGTTTACATCAACCTATTCGTGAAGGGAATAGTGAATGATTTATTCATGTTATACTGTTTAATACTTAGTAAAAAAAATTATCAAGTTATCAGCTTATATTGAAAAGGCCACCTCTGGAGTTCTTCAGTGAAAGTTGTGATGTTTTTATTTTTCACAAAACCATTTAATATTTCAATTTTGCAAAAATTAATAATTAAGAAACTTGTTTTTTTATCTTTTTGTACACGTTAATCACAAGTTTTTGGTTCACTTTTAGTAACCATTAAGGTAGTCAATTTTTCTTTTTTTAATGTAATTCATTGACAGATTAATCAGAATCAGCGTGTGCGTGAGTTACATCTTTGAAAAATAAATTCCACATGATGCGCATTAACAGCATTGTCACTCTAATGTCCGCAAAATCCGGTCTAAAGTGGTGGTGTATTCGGTCTGGTCAGTTTGGTGCTCGTGCTCCTCATCGAGTTACTCCAACATGTGATGAAAAATTTCGTATTGGATGACAACTGACTATTGGGTACCTAATTCGAACCAATCAATCGATAGATCAACTACTCGATTGACTAATATCAGTAGTAATTTTTTGGTTATAAATATATTATGTAGTGGCAATTCTGCAAGTTCACCCTTGCCAGTATAGCTGCGATTCTTGGTGAATGAATATACTTTTTATCGCACTATGTATATCTGTGATGTATGTCTATCGCTGTCAAATACGAAAATCAGCCTTTATCAAATATGCCTAGGTATTTATTATTTTGCGGTCAAATGCTATTACGAATCTGCATTATTGCTTTTGACTGAATAAAAACAAGCATTATACGTATATAATGCGTATCACTCTGCCGCATTTTCTATAATTTCATTGTAGAATTTGGCCAAGTTTATTAATCAATATTATTCGTTGATCAAAATCAATAAACCATTAAATGCTAATAGTCAAATTAATTCAAAGGTATTATTAATAAATGTACTTAATATGGAAAAATTTTAGTCATTTTTAGCTTTTTTTTTTTACATTTAATTCTCGTGTACATAACATTGAACACGCACACAAAAAAAAAAATAAATAAATAAATACTTGAAATGACTGAAATTTTTCCATATTATATTTATTAATAATACGTTTGAATTGATTTGACTGTAAGTATTTCATTGTTTATTGGTTTTAACTAACGAATAATATTGGTAAAATTTGGCCAAATTCTATAATTATAGAAAATGCCGGACAGTGATATGCCCATTATATATAATGCCTAATTTTATTCAGTTCAGTGCTATAATGCGGATTCATAATATCATTTGACCGAAAAATAATAAATGCCTCGACATATTCGAAAAAGCCTGATTTTTTCATTCGACGGCGACATATAGATATACATCGTGTGATAAAAAGTAAATTCGCTCACTGAAAAGCGCAACTCTACTAGCAAGGGTGAACCTAATTGTAAAATGAGAGAAATGTCACTCCATGCCATAGATATTTATACTCGAAGCAGTAATTACGCAAACTTACAGCAAATAAATTGTTTTCTTTTTTTGGCGAACTTATTTTCTGAATCTTTCCGTATAAAAATAATTTTAATATTCACAGTTACTCGTTAATTTTAAATTGAAAGCATTAGCTTGATCCTTGGTTGAAAGATTCAAAAATTTCAGAAGACGAAATTACGGCATGAAGCCTAGAAGACTACATATAACGTATCTGTATTAGTGTATTTTCCACTATTGCATTCAGTGCAGTGGCGGGTATTGGGGACGGGACCTGTGTAAAAACGCCGATCTTGAGTCGTAAATCACGAATATATAGGTCTATCAAATTTTTTTGTACACTATAATATGTACATAGGTGTAATATATTTCTACTTTTTACTCATTTTCGCAATTTTTGGGAGTTTATGGAGCGTCGACTGCTTTTCGACCTAAACCAATGAAGTTCTTAGAAAGGTTGGATGCTTTCGTAGGCTATACATTAGTATTAAAATTATTGTATTTCATGTGCTAGTTTAGAAGGGAATAGTTCTAGCAGTTTTGCGAACTCATCATGTTATCATACCGATAACTCACGTAAATTAAAAGAGTTTGACCTGAAATTTTAGTAGTAGTTGGAGATTATTGAGAACTGGTTTTCAAATAGCAACCATTACAAAATTTAACACTTTCGGAAAATGAACCCTGCGGTTGATGCGCGAAAAATATGTTTGGATTAATTTAATCTTCTATACAGCAACCTCTATTAAGACTGGCCAAAAGCTCTTTTTGAAAAATTATGTCGTTCGCGGAAAATGTTTTCCAACCAGCGGCTCTCTAGAAGCTGTCTCACATCGTCATGGTTTGGTAACAATTCTGTGCACACAATTTGACCGATGAATACTTTTCCAATTTTGTGGAGGTAAAAATTGTTGAAACTATGTCCAACCCGCAACCATTGAACCATCTTCCGAGATAGTTTGCCCTCGAGGCTGCTGAAAGAGGTGATGATGTTTCCTATCCGTTACAATGAACTGTATTATTATCACCGACGCCGAATCTAGGAATCAGCTAGAATTTTATTCGCATTTGAAAATTTTTCCATTAATTAATCGAGCGGCGCGCTGCTCCGATTGTTGAAAATGACTCGCATTCCCTAAAATGCTCCTCTTCAATTTTGAAAGGGTATCACCTAGAAAATTAAATTAATTCAATTATTGCTCGAACTTCACATTCCGAAAATTTTACTGTTGATGTTGGTTTTGGCAGTAAAACGCATAGTTGGTTTTTATTACATTTTCCGGGTTATTCATTCCCCCCCCCCCCGGGGTAAAACGAAAATTTCATTGCTTACAAAAAAAAAAATACATATAAACGGCTAAATTATAGAGAATGAAGTAACGATGAAACAGTTTAGGCTCATTGGTGTAAAGTTTACGATGTTCAGGTGAACTCTATTGTTGCCGTAGCCTTATGATTTAACCTAGTGTGAAATGTTTTATGTCCAATTTTGGAGTTCGGTTCAGCTTAATTAAGAACGAGAGTCAATTTACTACGATAAAATTAGGACAGAATGTTGAACGAGAATAATTATTTACCTGATCTGAATCATGTGAATGCATGTTTCATTTAAAATCATGGTATCTAAATATACTGGCAGTAAGAAGTAACCCTGTAGAGTTAATTTTGTAAAATTCGTCGAATAAACCATTGCCTGTCATCCAGATCCAGTTGTCTGTTACCCGCAGAGGAAAATTTACGATAATACTGGCGACCTTGAGTGACGTATTTACACCGACTAAAACGATTGATGGAAATATTGAGTACCTGCCTAGGTGTGAGAAAATTATTGACTTTGAAGCTCGTGAAAATGGCACGTTCAACGTGTTGGCCCGCGAATTTTATTTTATTTTTTCACCAATTCAAATTATTGCAAACGTCTGGATATATTTTGAAGACTCTTCGAATTTTAATTTTAATGCTTCTTTCTGTTTCAGTTGGAAGGACGAAGAGGTAGATAACAATTGTGTTGTGCGTGCTCGAGGACTACCGTGGCAATCATCTGATTTAGATATAGCAAAATTTTTTAGAGGATTAAATGTAGCTAAGTAAGTAATTTTTGTTTACTTCGTGTAGGTAGCTGAAAATTTTTGATGAAATTCAAAAATAAAAAAAAAACACCCATCCTAAGTAAATTATGAAGCCGACGTTAGAAAAAGTCCTGATCTGAAAACGAGTGTTCCTGAAATTTTCATTTTTTAGCAGGTTTTCAAACCAGCTGTTTAAGATTTGGTGGGACTTTTAACATAAAAATCATAAATTTATTTATATTTTTACATATATATATATATATATATATATATATATTATACTTTTTAAAACTATGTATGTAAATGTATGTAAGTACAAGGGTTGAAGTCTTACGAGGCAGCCTTTTATCCTGTACCAACACAAGTCTTCTGCTGGCATAAATGTGGCTACACTGTTAAATTCTTTATTTGATGGAAAGAACAAAAAATTTTGATAGATGTCCCATGCGCATTTAACCCTCTAACGCATAGTTGGTCCAAACGGACCACCCGTATTAAAACACTTGTAAATTCCCTTTTATCGGTCTATTTGGGCCGGTGATGCATTAGAAACCATCACTGAATTCTCCTCTAAGATATTTCAAGGCTCGCAAGTTTGCAACACTGATTTTTTTATTTACGTCATCAGTTATGTGTGAAGAAACCTGACCTGATCATTTTGTGTTTATGAACGAGTTTATCAAATTTCTAAAAAATACACATAGCCATCTAAAGTGCCGCAAAAATTATTTTCTTGTAGTTTGAATATTGGTATTTCAATTGAATTCATCAAAATGATTAATATTAATAATTAATACCTAATTAATTAGTTTTTTGTCAAGTTCCATCTGGCCCGTTCATGCAATAAAGATTATCAAGTAAGTACAAATAATCAACTTTTGATTGAGATTTCATTTCTTCGTTTCTGGCACAGATTTCTGATTCTAATTTGATTTTTTAAAATTTCTATGCAGAATGAGCCATTTACCTATTCACTTGATAACTGGCCCTGGGTGCTCCCGTATTCTGACCCAAGAGGAAATAAATGAAATGTTGTTTGGTGATGAGAGCAATTTAGACTATGGAAAAACAGACGATGAGGAGGACGATTCATGCCTACTCACTTATCCTTCAATTGAGGATACGATTGAAAATTTAGGTGATCCAGAGCTCGAAGAACTTCTACATGAATTTGATCAAGCTGTCAATTCACAAACTGATGATGGAAATTGTAATGTAGTTCCTGAAAGAATAAATTTTGTTGAAAATGATAATGAAAATGGAACTTCTGTTGAGTCGGAGGATGTCTAAATTTTTCAGCTAAATCAAGAAAATATTGAAGTAGTTTATGAAGTGACAAATGAATCTAACATTGATGGAGCTCCTGCACCAAAACGAGTGAGACAAACACGAAGTTTTGTTCAACGGAGAAAATCACCAATTCCATCAACCTCCTCTTCAATTCCAAGTATGCATTTTAGTAACTGTTAGTGTTACATAAAATAACTTAGTAAACCAACATTTTTCATTTTCAGAAACAAAGTCCAATGTTGAGAAATCTGCAAAAGGGGAAAACAAATCAGAATGTAATGGAACCAGGAATCAGAAATCTGCTGTTACGACCTCGAATAAGAAAAATAACCACAAATCTAAACCTTCAAAAAGTCAGAAATCAGATCCCAAGGCCTTCACAAAAAAGAAATCAAAACCAAAATGTCTCAAATCTGCGAGTGCTGTTGCTAAAGACAGAATGAAATCCATCAAATGGAAGGAAGGAAGTCTTTTCTTTGATGTTCCTTTCACAAAACAAATTGTCTACTCTGATGATCTATCATCTCTTAGAACACCATACGAATTCTTCCGTTATTTTTTCACCAATTCGTTATCACAGCATATTTGCGAGCAATCAGTTCTGTACAGTATCCAAAACAATCCAACTAAGCCACTACAGATGACCACTGAGGATTTGGACAAATTTCTTAGTGTGCTAATTTTATATTCTGTTGCACCATGCCAAAATTTTAGAATGCATTGGAATCCAAATGTGGGCAATACAGTAATTAGAGAAACAATAACTATCAACCGATTTGAGAAGATCAGACAATTTTTGCATTTTGCTGATAATTCCCAAATGAAGGATCGGACTGATCCTGATTTTGACAAACTATTCAAATTACGTCCATTTATCGATACTATACGAGAGTGGTTTCTGTCAATACCAATGGAAGAGCACTTGATTCTTGATGAACAGATGTGTTCAACAAAAGCTCGACATCACTTACGTCAGTATATGCCACTAAAACATAAAAAAATGGTTTCAAATTTTTTGTCCTCTGTGGCGCCTCCGGATTTGGGTACGATTTTGAAATGTATGTTGGTTCCAGTAATGCCCAAGTTGAAGCGGAGTGTGATTTTGGTACCACTTCAAACGCAGTTCTTCGACTAACAAAAACTGTGCCTTCCAATGTGGGACATAAAATGTTTTTTGACAATTTTTATACGGCATTACCATTGGTTGTAAAACTTTAGTCTCGGGGAATTTTCCCCATTTTGTTCCATTTAAATTCGATCCGTTCTTTCTTTGTGGCTGTTAAAAGACGAGTCAGTTTGTTATTGATTGCAAAATAAAAAACACATCTCTTCCCAAAAAATGGGAGATGATTTTTTTTTAGCTTTTTGTTGAAATTAAATAGTAGAATTTTTCATGGGAATACTTATCGTAATTTTTGTTCATTCATTACTTTGAAATATGATTTTTGTTCTGTTTGATCTGCCATTCATATCCATTTCCCTAAAACTGAGTTATATTGCAGCTATCCATACAATATCATGTCACGTTGCTACCAATCGAATCAACTTGTAATAAACGGAGTCATCAACCTACTGATGTTCTTATTTCTCTTATTGGCTATAAGTGATCATATTATAATTAAATCCTGTAATGGGGAGTAGAAGTTGTGTTCAGTGTCACCTTGCAAATCTATTACAGAGTGCACTTCAGTTGGTTGAGTATCTCAAACGTTAAGGAGTCTGAGGAATTGTATCGCAACTACATATACTTATCCTCCATACTATGTGATCCATTCTTCACCTGTGTTAGGGGGAATTTTACCCATTTCTACTTTGTATTATTTTCAACTACCCTATTTTGTTCCTTTTGGCCTGAGTATATCTAGTTTTGCTGGTGATATTAATATTCTTAGATGTCACAGTAGTTGGTTTTAAACCTAATAAAAACCTGTATTGTGTTTTATGAGAATTGGTCAGGAGGTTTAGCTACAGGAGCTGATGAATGTTCCACCAATACCCACTTCCTACTCCCCAATATAAAATTGTTGTTTCAGGAAAAATTAAATAAATCCAGTTTCAATGGCTGTGGTTATTGTTTTGTTAACTTTCTTTTATTATACTTGCTCACACTTCACCATTCACAATTTCTGTTTCACATGTACTTTATGTGGTCACTAAAGTGCTACAGTCACAAGCGTTTTTATTCTTAATTTTAATTTTCAGTGTCTTCAGCTGTGGAGTACGGGAAATAAGAATGTTTTCTCATTCACTGAGGCGTGGTGTGAATTGTAGGTTGATTACATTTCTGTTGTGATATTTTTAATTTTTCAGTTTTTTTAAAACAATTGTGGACACATGCGTATGCTTTTTCTAGATTTCGCTTCACAATTCAGGCAACATTTTACTCTTACAAAAGCATGGGTATATTTAAAAAAAAAAATCGTTTCATCATTTAGATGAGATTTTATGTAGGTTGAAGATTTAGTCATTATATCAGTACAACTGAGTATGTGAAATGAATTCATCTACCTTCATTTTCTATTTTGTGGCTACGTACAAGTTAAAAAACATTTGTAATAAGAATGAAATTGTTAAAAAACGTGATCACCCATTTATTCTAAAATCACAAATTCACAAATCACATTAAATGAAGAAACATGTCAAAATGATGACTTACACTCTTACAAAATAGTAGGCTGAATTATTCAGATTCGATCACATCGTTTGAAGTTAATTTTTCATCAGAACTTACACGCCGAGTATGGTTTGGAAATTTGCAACTTATTCGGATCTTGAGTTTTTTTCAAATTCTCAAATGATTGATGACCAGTTTGATTTTTTCCGAAGAAAAATTATACCGCTAGTTTTACTTCTAAAAACCACATACTTAATTTTCATATCAGGACGTGCGCTGCCGCTTCCTTCATTTAAGTGTTATAATCTATATTTGTTAGTTTATTAAATCAGACTTCTTCAATATCATTATACCAGTAAGTAGCAAAAATTCTTTCCATTCCAGAATTTTAAATACATTTAAATGAAGATTGAAATTTTCGCATTGTTAGTACTGTCAACAGATCGATTTTATTTAGTTATTTAGTCACATTCTTAGCTCTAGCGATGTGAAGGCTTCGGCTCTTATAGTATGCTCCTGATTTGGCCACGTTTTGGTGGCCTCACATTTTCTTGAATCGACTAACAATGCAAATAAGTCTTTTGGTTTCTCGTATTCTTTATCCGTTCGTTTACCCAGCAATATAGTCTTTCCATTAGGTTTTGAAATTCCATTCTTCGTACTCATTATACTATACAAATCGATATGCATTTGTTAACCGATACATCCTGTTGTGAACTACTTCTGCTTGGTGAAAAATCGCAACTACTTGATTTTCTTGTATTGTTGTTTTGCTTTTTTATCGTGACAATTTCATTGAAAATACGATAACGAAAAATTGTTCCAGAACGACCAAATTTCACGAAATAGTAAACCTATATACCATTAATGAGTAAATACAACTATCAGTATTCGTCTATATTGTACCTCAAGTGTCGATGGACTTGGAAAAAATTGCAACTTACGTAGTAGAGTATGTGCTGTTTGTTACAAATATATTAAGGATGTAATGTTAGTCTGGCTTCCCAAAAATATTGGAATTTCTCGTGATCGATTTGTTTTGTACTTATGCGTTGTGGAGATCTTTATACATTTTATCTTTCAAGAATGATTGGTAAAAGTGCCTAGTTTTTGTATGACTTGATTTATTTGTCAGTTGAATTTATTCCGACATTATCTGAGATTAGGCTGTGTCACATTTCATTGGATGCGAAAGTGTATTTATTATTGCTGTCTGTTTTTGAGAAAATTTATTTTTGCTGATAAGAACTGTCTCAAATTTTCAGATTTACTGCGACTGATAAAATCTGATTTTAATAGTTATTACGATAACATTTTACAGATGATTCCCTCTCGAACTTTTACTTTTGTTTCTTAGTTGGTTGAGATGGAAGAGGGAATTGCAAAGTTTTATTTTTTTCTGAGTTTGAGATTGTTAGAATGAAGACTCGTAATTTGTAACTTAATTGTCGTTTTGGTTAAAAAATTCTTCCAATTTTCTGTAATTTTTATTTACTTGGGCCCATCTTCTCTTAATAGCGTTTTTAACATTAAACTATTTAAAAATTTTGGTTGTTGTTGTTTAATATCAAATGAATATCATTCTGTTGGTGTATTTTGTTTCATAAATCCTATTTTCAAATGTGCAAGTTTTCAAAAAAATTATGAAAAAAAAAAAAAAACGTAATTATCATCTTATTTTATAAAAACGTATCTCTAAGGTTACTTGGTCGGTAGGCGCCGACGATTTTTGGTTTTAAGTTTTTTTTAAGTTGACGCGCGAATGTTACTTATCCAATTGACTGTTTGATGTATGGGCGGCAGAAAGAACTGTTCTGCTGATGATGCAACTAGAGCTACACTTTTGTGAAGAAATATACGTGCTGAAAGGAGCGCGTAGATGGACCAAAAGGGTGAAAAACGTAAGAGGAAAAAAGAAGAAGGAGAGAAACCAAGTTAAGCCACATGCGTGCCAACATCCTGGACCACTGCTAGTTTTAATGTCTGATCGCTGTTTTAGGCTTGAATAGTGGTAGAAATCTTTACAACAACCAATCTTTGTTATTGTTTATTCAAATATCGTCTCAGTAATAATTGTCTTTCCATTAAATGTGCTATAGTTCGTTGGAGTTAACGTAAGAAGTTGGCCTTTATGAAGAAATGAATTAAGTAGGTACCCAGTGTGATTTTTTTGAAAGTTGAAAATTTTTTGATTTGAAGTCGAAGAAATTACCATTTAAAATGGATATAGTCCCAAGGAGGAAGCTACTTTATGAAGGAAAAAAACTGAATTTGAATATTGTTTATGCGAGTATTTATTTTACGGTAAATTAATTATTTTTACGTTGAATTGTTTCTTTGGAAAATTCTAATTCTGTTGTACAATGTGTGAGTAGATTTTTCTTTTATCGCGACGTATAAACCTACGTGTAACTTGAATATTGCAAGACTGATGAAATGTATCAGTTCGTTATTTTAAAATGATCTTTTGCCCTGTATGAAGCTTTGATAATTTTTCAACTTTTTTGAGATGAGAATCGATTGCAATATTATTCGAATTCCACTGGTGGAATGGTTGTGTGAATTTGTTTAATATTTCGCAGTAAAGATGCTGTCTTGTTTTGTGAGCCAAATTTATCCCCCGAATATTTTCATTGATCACTAAAAATAATGTATGAAAAATTTATAGTTTGAAATTGTAAAAAAATACTTTAGGAAACGCTCTACAAAATGAAATGTGAATGAAATAAATGCAGAAAAGCATATCGTGCCCCTATTTTGTGAAAGAAAACAAAAATGTTTGTTCTACGAGTAGATATTGATGTACGTGTAAATAGTGGCCAAACGTTCTCGTGAGAGGTTCTGAAAAAAAAATACCCAAATTATTTATTTACTAGCTTTAACCTGCGGCTTGGCTTGCAATTTTACAGCAAATAGGTACGAAAGTTACTAGTTTGTATAAAAAGCAGGGAACCTTCCTCCAGTGATACTTATTTTGATATCTTGCCCTGAAGTTTTTATCACTATGCTCAGTTCATATTGTTATGTATGTTCAAAGACTACGTTACGCAAATCTCAAGGGGATTACTTAAATAGCTGGTTTATTTGTGTTCAGTATTGGTGGCGGCTGATCTTGAACCAAAAATATTTCGGTTGCAAGAATGAGCTGAACAGATATCCTGAACCGAAAGAGAAGTTTTAAAATATTTTTAGTTTTAACCTATTGCACGAAATTTTGACAAGGATCTTTTACCCTTCTTCTCCTTGTGATTATAATTTTTATTTATCGTTTTTTTAATTGTTTTTTTCCATTTTTCAGAGGTGGCGTAGCTCTCTGTCTCAGTCCTCAAGGTAGACGAAACGGTGAAGCATTAGTTAGATTTATTAATCAAGAACACAGAGACATGGCACTAAAACGGAACAAACACCACATTAGTACTCGTTACATCGAGGTGTACAAAGCTTCCGGTGAAGATTTCGTAAATGTTGCCGGAGGTTAGTTTGCCATTATTGGCTTATTGCGTACATTTTTTGTAGTTTTCCGTGAATCAGTTATTATTACTCACCGAAATAACTTGAGTAATTTCAACTCGAAGTAGGTATTACATAGTTTAGTAGAGGATAGTAAAAGGCGAATCTGATGAACTTTCAACGTGATCATTCAGATATATATTACGTGTTTTATTGATGCACTATTTTGTTTCTTACCTAATATTGATTGTAACTTGAGGGTTAAGGAAATATAGTGTGCGGACCGAACTTTTTTTTTTTTTTTCGTATTCTAAAAATTGTTATTTCAGACACATGACTTTTTTTTTTCCAACTCCGACATATTTCTTAATTATGAAATGCATAATTTTAAAATTACCATAATTAATCTTGTTTCTCATAATTGAAGCTTATTTTATTAGGCAGACGTAAATGCATTTACCCTTCCAAGTTTCTTACGTGATAATTTTGGAGAAATTCTATCGTTTGATTTGTGTTTATCCTCCATAAAACCTCTGGTTTAAAAAAAAAAGAATTATTTTTAATGAAAACGGAGTTAGAAACAATTTAGTTAATCTAGAATATGTCCATATTAGAGGCTCTTGAATTTTCTAGGCTTTTGAATTTTCTTTTATATTTTGAATAGGCACTTCCGAAAATTTCTGAAAAAGCATTTGTGTTGATCTTATTATTGAGTTAGGAGGTTCTGAAATAGTTATTTGTGATACAAGTGTATAAAGTCGGTGATTTTGATACGACTGTGATTTTAGGATCACTCACCTTCGGTTTGTGCTGCAAATCACAGACTCATCAGTTACCTACTATATACATACGTCACACACTACTTTTTGCAACAACCTCCTAAAAAAAAGAAGTTTATCCAAGAAAAAGTTGAAATATTGTTTTTATTTCCCTTAGTATCAAATGCCGTTGCAGCACTTTCCTGTAATTCATGAATCAAATAGTGGTTAGACTCTAGTTTGAATCTCAGCGATGAATTTTTTTTTTTTTTTTTTTTCCCATCCCTTATAGAATATAAAATAACGCATGCTCACGAGATAGTGCTTTAAGTTAAAAATGATGCATAAAAAATTTACATTAGGTATGTGTTGTTCTAAAATCGTCTGCTTTATATATTGTCTACTTTATTGACAGGTGTTGGTGTTGGTAAAAAGAAATGTAACGACTTAAATCGCCTTCTGGTTTGTTTCGTGTAATTTATTGGCTGATATCTTATTTCAAGAAAACGCCAACGTCGTATTTTATATAATCTCCGCTCTTCTATGATAATGAAACATGAAATTGGTATTTGCCCTTTCAAAAAATGCTCGATAAAGGGAATGGTCCAATTTTTTCAACCAATTAAATTCCTTTATACTTCATATCATCTTTATTTTTTATTTTTTTCTAAACCATTTACGCCTTCCTCTTCATTAATCAGGAGAAAAAATTCTTGATAGTATAGGTTTTTACGAAAAATATGATTCTTGTATCTCTTCGACGGTTTCTTTGATGTATTTACCAATTCAATGAACGCTCTTGTTGCTGTATTCAGAGGAAAATGTATTTAGGTAAAGTGGGTAACGATTTATATTTTATTTAAGATGTGCTAACTTCTTCAAAATTTGGGTTGAAACATGGTGTGTAACGAGAGGGTATTTGTAACTTATCTCTTAACATGCAAGTTGAGTTATTGTCAGTGAGTTTGTCCAAATTTTCTTTGGTGGTAAAGAACTGACGACTGACTTCAAAAATTTATTGTTTTTCTTTTTTCTTTTCAATTTATTGGCAAATAAATAAAATTGTAAATAAAATTATGTTGTTAAGGTATCTTCTCGTTTTCAAGGGGTTTGTCGATTAGGTATATAGGGTTATTCATTTCATCACCCACCATAAGGAAAATACATTATGTTGCATGATGAAATGAATAGGCTATATGGTATAACCAAGTAAGCGGGACCAAAATGTGCACCAACTTGTGAAGCATATTTACCTATATAGCGACTGATCCTTTGGATTTTTTTTTGTGGTGTCACATGTCATCTGCAGCATACAAATATGTATCATATTCCAGTGTAGAAGGACTTCACACTGCCATAAATGATGCCTGGTCCAATATTTCTTTTCCTCATAGAGCGGGTGCAAGGTAAATTTATCGATCGCATTTTGAACAATTTCTGTAATTTTGTATTTTGTGGACCACAATTACACCATTTTGCTTAAGTATGTTTGTTTTCTTTTTGTATCTAATAAGGTGCATGATTTGGCCCCATTTATATGGTTATAACATAGCCTATTTATTTCATCACGCACCATAATGTATTTTCCTTATGGTGCGTGATGAAATTAATAATCCTGTATTTATTGTATATTGGAAGAATCTTTCATTAATTTGTAAAACTCGCGATTGAATAGATTTTTCTGATTTTGTGGTTGTTGAATTCTTATTTTCTGTAATATTTGCAGGTAACAACAATGAAGCACAAGTATTTCTCACAAAAGGCGCTCAGGTTATTGTTCGTATGCGCGGGTTACCATATGACTGCACTGCAAAGCAGGTGGTGAGTGTCTTTTATTTAGCTGTCAGTTTGTCGCTTCTCAATCAGTATCTGAATTTTATTGTATATACCTAATACGCATTAATTCCAAAGATTTTAAATCAAACCGATTTGGTAATTTTTAGCATTACTTGTTTTGTTGAATATATTCGTTTCAAATTAAGTTCGCATCATTCTTGGTTCCCTGCATGATGATATTTCTCTCCTGTATTTCGACTCTGGTTTCAACGTAATGGCGGAAAATTTTTTTTATTGATCACATGGGAAGATTTTCATGTAGCACTACCTGCAAAATTTTCTCTATACGCCCTTGGATTATTCACCGAATGATTCATTACATTACATTACATTACGTTATATTTGTTCACTGAAAATACTAATCATTATTCGAACCAGATCATCGTTGTAGTACTTACTTCGATCGAGCTGATAAAATTACAGATTATTTCAACATCGTTCAGTGACAGTATTATCGCCGATGCTATCGAGAGTATTGGACAACTTATGTATTGTTGATATTCTTACTCATTCAGAGTTTCAAAACGTTCCCATAGTTAATTAAAATGTCGTGGATGATCCGAAATTTGAAGAACAATAAATAAGAGATCATTACCGAATGTCACCATAGACATCATATGACGATATCCTAGATTGCATAAGGTCGTTTCTATAAAATTGTGATTTTTCTCCGTATTGGTAATAAATAATATCCCGTTCACTGTCAGACAAGTGAATAACAGGGTTTCATGTTTTCGTTGGAGAGCATCCGTTTATTTTCAAAACGGCGTATGTAATGCATAATATATTTACGGCCCAAAAACCATCTAGACGTTTGCTCTTCAAAATGAATAGGTCAACGAAAATATGTTTTTTTTGTGGAAGAGAGGACAAGGATAGGAGTAACTTACGTCACTTTGTTGTAACGGAAGTTCGGAGTTCCTTTTTTTTTACTTGTGGGACAACGTTACTTATGGATAAACTTCATTAGAAAAGTATACGAAGTCAAAAAATAAAACAGTAACGTTGGCGTGTACCTATCTAAAACTTGTTTGGTGTCTATATCCATTCACCACGTTAAAAAAAATAAAAATTGAAAAAGAGAGTAATGTCATCTATATTTTGTAATATAGATCAGTTTCATTCCTTTTCCTTGTCTTCTTCTATCTTTTCCCTTTCCGTGCCCCTTAAAAAACGAAAAGTTTGGTCTCCCCTTCCCGTTAGTTGATTTTGTCAGCACCTGTGTTTGTTTTGTATGAGTTTACATATATCTTGTCTATTTCTTTGGAATGATTATGATACGAATTTGAAAAAATGAATAGTATTATTGAAAAATACCAAATCGCGACAGAATGAAATTTAAATTTTTTTTTTAATCTTTTTTTCAGTGAAGCGTGGCTGGGCTTAGGCACCAAATTAAAGTATACCTACATATTTAATTTAGTTGTACTTTTTAGAGTTATATCGTATTTTTTTGTAATTTCAGATAGAATTTTTCGAGGCAGGAAACGAAGAGACATCATGTAAGGTGATGGACGGCGATGATGGCGTTCTTTTTGTAAAGAAACCAGACGGAAGAGCAACCGGAGACGCTTTCGTATTATTTGCCAATGAAGAAGACGTTTCGAAAGCGCTGAGTAAACATAGAGAGCTAATAGGAACGAGATATATAGAATTGTTTAGAAGCACCACAGCTGAAGTGCAGCAGGTAGGAAATAATTAACGGAAATCGAATATGGTATTTGTTGCACTTTTGTGGCGTTATTGCACCGTCAACTTTCTGAATACTTCTATTCACTTATTTTTGTACACCACAACTGAATTCTATTCGGTGCGTATACATACGTGATAAAATATAATTATATACAAGGTGAGCTAGTTTTCGACACATCATACAAAAATTGCCTTTGGTTCATTGGAAATTGACGCTGATGCAACAATTTTTTTTCATAACACTGAAACAGTTAATCGTTTTTCACCGCTTTATATAAGTAGTAAGGTTATTCCATTCTAAAAAATGAATTAATGAGTCACGGTTTAATCAAATAAAAATCTATGTTATGAAAAAACTGGCAGTTGTACACCGGTCTTCTCCAGGTTATGGAGTGTGGAGATCGTAAATTGAAAAAAAGAAAACACTAGTACAGCATGACTGTAAGTACCTTCATCCATGATAGAGAACTGCTTAACAGATCGTGAAGAAATTCTCAGGATTTACTTTAAAAAAGTATCGTCAAATTTGGACTCTGCGTCTCAAAAAACATTATAAATTATGTAAGTATCGCGCATTAAAATATGAAAAGTCAATACTGGTTCTTTCTTTAAGTCCTTGAGATCATAATAATAATAGGTCAGATGAAAAAATTAGCGTCAAATTTGAACTTGGTGTCTTAAAAACGCTTAGTAATAATGTATTACACAGTAAATTATGAAAAGTCAAAATCGAACGTTATTTTGAGCCTCGGGGTTCAAAAAATGGGTTGAATGAACCAGTTACCATCAAATTCGAACTGTGCGTTTCAAAAAACACTGCAAACTAAAAATTTGTCGAATGAAAAAATTCTCGCAAAAACAGAAATGGTTGTCTCATAGTGTATATAATGATGCGTGCACAAACAGTATTATACAATTTATGAAACCTTTGTGTTATGTTGTTCAATATTAATGTACAAGTTGTTCTGCAAGATGCCAAAAAAATGAGTTTTTAGCTCGTATCTATAGTCCCTTTCACATTTTTGATATCCGAAAAAATGTATTTAAGTGTCATACTCTGACACCTCCATACCAATTTTTAACCTTCCAGCTTAGTGGGAAATACGAAAATTAAATCTGGACACGTTTATAATAGTCAAAAATAAAAAAGATTTTGGCCCATATCTGCGGCTCTTTTCTCATTTTCGAGATTTTGAAAAAAACAAAATGTATTGGATGTCAATTTTAAACTTTCTAATTCAATGGGAAGTATAAAAAAAGAATCCGAACACCTCTGTAATAGTCAAAACATGGGTTTTTGGCCTATATCTTCTTCCAATTTCAAAATTCTGGGATTTTGAGGAAAAAAATCTTTCCTGGATGTGATACCCCGCCGCCCTCGTACCAGTTTTTAGCCTTTATCCAGCTCGATTGGAAGTAGCTACGAAAAATTAATGTAAACGGCATTCTCGACTCTAAAAAAAAATATATGTATCCTTACAAGCCAAAACTAAAGTATCGGACCGAATATAAATTAGATGCAGTCCCCTCTGTTGGTATCTAATACGATTGAAGAAGAAACGAATTCAATGAATCAAATTCAACTTAGAAATATTTATTTTCTTTATGTTTCATTTCAAAATGAATTATTTGAACCAACTGTTTTTTCTTTCTAACATATTTTTCACCCTACGTTATTGGAGTTTGATTTTTTTGGTGCGTCCACCGATAACTCGCTGTTTCATAATAATGAAGAAAACTTGATAAATCTGTTTTCGATGCACCAAAGGTGATTTTCATATGGTGCATCGAAAACTGACTCATTCTGTGTAATAATTGCCTGCAAAATGATTGTGAAACAGTTACACAGAGGAAGGCAAAATAAATCGCTCGACGATAGAAAGTACCGTTTGAACGTGTGCTGATGCTGTATTGAATCGATTTCGCGAATCTAGCACTTGTGTTCATTATGCAACGACCAGTGTTTTTACTCTGGAAAACGCTATGCGTGTTTAGTTTTACTGTGTTGTTTTATTGGCTGGGGAGAATTTTTGGAAGTTAGCGAGGTCATGACGTATGCATTGATTTCTCCTCAGATAATCGTTTTTTCAATTAAGGCACCGTTAGTAATGACGAATTGCCAAATAATTACTTTGTTTGAAATTTGCTCCAAGTACCGAAAGAAAAATAAGAAACCTTGCGGTATTAGTTCCTTGGAAAATTTCGTAACATTTTTAAGACGGTTTTCTTTAGAAAATCTACTTATTATTAATTCTTTAATTTGGTTATTAGTTGCTTTGATGATTTTCATTTTGTCTTCTTTGCTCCCAGTCGAATTTATCGTCTTCAGGTGTTCAATGATCGACGTCCAATTATCTGCGGATATTATTTCATCCCTCGTAGGATTATGTACGTTGCTCTCATGGGACAAATTAGCTCTGGCAATCGCCAGGTGAACGAATCTATTGTTCAACTCTCTTCGTTAGCCTTATCGATAGTCATTTAACAGAAAAATTAACCGGAAAGTGATTTGTTTTTTCTCTCCTTGAATTAATATTATCTAATTCATTTCACAAATTGTTTTGAAAATCATTTGAAAATCCTCCCCAATTATAGTTAGACTGTTAGCGTCTAAATTTTTTTCTTTTTATTACGAATCTCGTGCCTTATTAAAAAGTGTAGGGACTGAGTATAATATTGATGAGTTGCAATTTTTAAAATCTGATCATTTGAAAAATGTATTCAACCGCTAAACTGCACCAACTTGATTGATATATCTTCGTTCATTTTTCATTCTTTGTGAAACTGATTAGTTATACCTTATTGTCATCAGCTTCTGAACTATTCTCATTTCGTAATAGTGGAAATGTGAAAATGAAAAAAATTTTAACGTTACCTACAGAATTTCGCAACACAATTCCTATGCAAATTATTGTTTATTTTTCTGTGAAATTTAAACTGAGTATATAGAGTCTTCAAACCGCGTACAATTATCTATACGTTGTTCTCTAATTCTTTGTCGAAGTTTCTTTTGTAATTTAAGGGACAAAAAAAGAAAATAAAGAGAAGGTAAATTTATCAACTCAAATATGTACTGACAGGTTTTAAATCGTACCATGGAAACGCAACAAGCCCCGCAGCCACCTCCGATGACATCAGTTCCATATTTACCGCAACACATAATCACTAGTGGCACCCGAAAAGACTGCATTAGATTGCGTGGACTGCCGTATGAGGCTTCGGTTGAACACATTCTCGAATTTCTCGGAGAATTCGCGAAAAACATTGTCCTGCAAGGTGTTCACATGGTTTACAATGCCCAGGTTTGTCGTGCTCATACGTTTACATGTTTCATTTTTTTACGTCTTAGACAAATTTATTTTATTTAGTAATTCGTCTGTTTTTTCAGTTTATTAATTTATTTATGATCCTTATTTTCATTGAGCTTTGGCTACTTGGCCATTTTACCCATCGCCTGACTCATGTATTTATTTATTTATTTGTCCATTATTTCACGACTAACATTATTCTTGTTTTTTTTTTGTACGTTGAAGTTGTGTACGTTCTGACATCAGAAAATTAATTTAACCTCTGGGTTTTAACATCCATGTATGTCCTTCATTGACTATCCTTGTCTGGTCGTGCATGTCCATCTAATGATTAGATTTCGTTTGTTTCACGATTTTAATGAATTTCTATTCTATTCTCCTTGAAACGCTTGCGATGCTTTCTTGATTAATTTTCCACCCAACTTTAATTTTTTTTCATTTACGATGGGCTGACTCCGACATAATTTATAAAATATGTACCCTATACGCTGGTTACTATGTGAAACCACGTTTTGATTTGGTCGAAATCAATAAATAAATACTCCAGAAGCTTGTCGAAAAAACATCATATGCAATATAACGATTGGATCTTGAGTCGTTTATTGTTAATATTCTAAATTTACTTTTGCTCCTTAGTCGAATAAATACTACGGAATTCATTTTCCTTTTATCACCAAATTAAATCATTTGGTTCCCACCTAAAAGCTAAAACTCTATTAATTATCGTTGCAGGGTCATCCATCTGGCGAAGCTTTCATCCAAATGGACTCTGAACAAAGCGCTTTTGCGGCTGCCCAAATGAGGCACCACCGTTACATGTTCTTCGGTAAAAAGCAGCGTTACATCGAGGTATTTCAGTGCTCCGGCGAAGACATGAGTCTGGTGCTGTCTGGCGGCATTCCTGTACCAACGGCGCCTGTGTCGCCGGTGGGCAAACCCTTAATTTCTTCGGGTATGTTGAATGCATCAACTTTATTATCGAATACCGCCACTCCTGGTGCCTTGGCGGCGGCCAACGCGGCTGCTTCCCTACCGCAGGCCAACGGGGCCGGCGCTTCTGCCGCTGGCATCACTGCCTGGGATCCACTAGCGCAGGTAGCCGCGCTGCAGATGCAGCAGGCGGCGATCGCACAAGCACAAGCCCAGGCGCAAGCCGCCTCCTACCGTTCGCAGCAGGAAAATGCGTGGCTACAGTTGGTCGCCCACCAACAGCAACAGCAACAGCTGCAACAACAATTCCAGCAGCAAATGCAGTTGGCCGCGCTGGCAAACGCCCAAAAAAGCCACCAGTGGTCCGATTTCAATGGTGCGGCCGCAGCTGCTGCGGCTGCCGCCGCCGCCAACTCTGGCTCGTTAATTCCAGGTTTGCCCCCGCCGCCGCCGCTGACGCCCGTCACCTCACAGGCCGGTCCCAATTCGAGCGTCGGCTCCGGCGTTATCAACAAACAGAAATCGATGTTGTCCCCATCCATGTTCCCAGTCGTTTCCAGCGCTTTGCACATTCAGCCGGGTGCCAATGTCGCCACCAGTTCGGCGACTGGCCACCACCAGCCCTTTGTCCTCATCAACATTCCGCGTTTCTCGCAGCCTATGCAATCGTATCCGGGAAAAATGGCCTGCGTGACTAACACCTCAACCGCCAACCCGACCACCATATCTTCGGTAGCCGCTCCTGGAACCGCGTCAGCGGCCGCGGCCGCCGCTGCCGCCTTTAATGTTTCTCAAAGTGCGCTTTTTTCGCCGTCGGCGCAATACGCCGCCTCGTCCATTTTGAAACGTTCTTGGGAGCACGCGTTCACGGACGGCGTGCCGACGGCGCACGCTCACGGAGGCATGAACGTGAAACGGCCTTACTCCATCGGCACTTCAGCCAATTCCACGGCTGCCATTTTCACGGTGCCTCCGCCACAGCAGTCGCCAGCGCAAATTTCCGCGCAGGCGGCGCCCCCAACCGTCGCCTTTCAGCCGTCACAATTTTTCGCTCCAACTTGAAAATTGATTGCTCTTCACTCTTTTCTTTCTGCTCTCCTCCCTAAGTGAAGAGTACCACGCTCTGCGGACGCGTGTATAGCATTCCTTTCTTCGTCGTCTTCTCATTAACTCGTTTGTTGATCGGCAGCTCGGACCCGAATTTGTGCAACTAACCGTTGAATGGCGTGCGCCGACACCCCTTCTCACTCCATTCCATTATTGTGATTTGAATTTTCGAATTTTTCTGTGATCCACGTCGAGCTTATAAAATAATATTCTTGACCCAATTTGGCCTTCTTCCACTTTATTGTTTATAATCAATGTTTTGTCGTTGTTTTTTTTCTTTTTTTTTTTTTTTTTTTTTTTTTTTTTTATCATGATTTTTTTCTAATGAATAACCAGAATGTCGTATTTATATGAAACGAAACGTATTCGTTATTTTATTTTCCTTCGTGTGATGGTCCTTTACTTCCCCTGACCACAATATTTTCTGTCTTCCCTGACCCTTTTACTAAAACACCAATTTCTGCTCTTGTGGAAACAATCTATAGTTCGTCGTCAAATCTGTCGATGCACATTATTCGCATTCCACGTTCCATTTTACCCTTTTTTCCTTTTTTTCGTATTTGTTGTTACAGTTGTGTTCGCCCCCTACCCTTTCTTTTTGTGATAACGCTCACAATAATCGGACCAACAACAATAAGAGACAATAACCCTGAATTATTATTATTGCTATTATTATTATTATTATTATTATTATTATTATTATTATTAATATTATTATTATTATTATTATTAATATTATTATTATTATTATTATTATTATTATTATTATTATTATTATTATTATTATTATCATTATTATTCGAAATGGTTATTCTTTTTTCGTCGTCAGTACTTATACATTTTTTAAGTTTACTCTTTATTTTTTTTAAATCTCATTTTTAATATTACATTCCACGATTTCGTGTACTGATGATATTTCTTTCCCATTTTGTACATTCTATTTTCTTGTTTTTCGGGTTGTTCATTTGTTAAACGTATTTTCACTTTTTTTTAGACGTTGCATAAGGGTGTCGAAAGTTATGCATTATTTTGTTATCTGCGGATACAACGTGTACATGTGATTCAAGTTCTCGATCTAATGACGAATGAGTGAGAATATAGTGTCGATAAATGCGTGTAGTTTTTTTTAAATTGCTTCTACTTGCAACCTCATCTGTTTAACGAAAATTTTCATCGTAAATTCATTTCGTGATACTTCGTTTTTTTTAAAAATTATTATTGGATGTTATCGGATTGGAAAAGTTCTTTTTACTGAATGTATATAAAAGTTATTTTTTGGTTATTGCTGACTTGGAATTTTTAATATTTCGAGGCTGTTATTTCCAGTCTCGAGCTTTCTTCTGAAGAGAAAATAATGCTAATTGAATTGAAACTTCTTAGGAACTACATTATTCATTGATACCTTCTTAAATTATATTAATTTTTCACCAGTCGTAATTTTGTAATCATTAATAAAATTTTCAACTTGCTCGAGAGCTAAAAAAAAATAATCGAATTTGAAACTTTGTGGACTGATTGTTTAGGCGCATGCATCATTGGCATACTATTTGTTTCGCTTTTCATTTCTGTAATGATGTGCTCTCAAAATGTAATAGTTATAAATACTTACTGTAAATTTTAGAGTACCTACGACTAGAGAATTTTATTTACATGTAAAGTCACAATGACACGTTTTTAAATTATTTATCTGAATATTTTCCTCTTTTGATGCTATAATTGAGGAAAAGCTATGAAAATCTTATTTCGTTGCTCCTCAGAGCAATTTGCGAAACCGAAATATTGTTTTAAAAATTAGTGAAACCAATATTTCATCGGTACTGAGCAAGGTTTTCTGTTCGCTAAATAGTACTTCCTTCAAATTTCGATTTTTGATTTCAGCCTCTATTTTCTTTCAGCGCTGAAGTTTTTTCTTCTTATGAACAAATTTTTATTTTTTGCATGTTTTACATCATTTCGGAAATATATTTATCAAGTAAATTATGTAAGAACCGAGAATGATACATCCAAGATTAAACTATAGGTCTTTAGTATCGACGCCGTGAATCTTGCGTCAAGATTTATGAGGGTGCAAGTAAAAGTTTGTAAATTAACAACTGAAAAATTACCTTTGTCGTTGTGTCCGCATGCGTATCATTAACACAAAAATCGTCCGATTTTTTCCTTTATTAGTTGTCATACACACCTTCGGCTTTTGCGGATGTGTTTATTTTCTCTCGCAATCCTCAAAAATAGAATGGCATCGTATATTATACGAAAAATTGGCCTTGAAAAGCCGCAGAAATTATTGGTGGATTTTTCGGTGTTGGTTTTCCAAATACTTTTAATGTATTGTGAAAGTAGTAAATGGTGTTGTTTGCTTCCCCCCCTCAAGACAATGCGTTATTAATTTTTATTAAGTAGGTTTTCTTTGGAAAATCTTATTTTTATATTATTATTTGTTTTATTTTTTCCTTTTAAAGGCTTTCGTGGTTTAAAATGTGGGGGTAAAAGGTTTGAAAACGATAGAGTTATTTTTGTTCATCGTACTGTCTATCGTTATTTGTGAAATAGTGTTTGAAAAAAATATCTTGGTAAATCTAGACGTTTGGGATTTGGTTTGCTTGGTTTATTGCATGAAATAAAAGTTTTTTCTGTTTTTTTAATATAATGTATCCTATTGTATTTTTCCATTTGGCGGTTTCATTTTTTTAATTTCCGCATTTTGTGTCGTGATTTTACTAACGTAGGTATATAAATTTTTTTTTTTTGTTTTTTTTTTTTTTTTTTTTTTACTTGGGTAGCACGTGAAATGGGCCGAAAATGGGGCAGTCGAATGTTGGAGCCTTCGCTTAATAATTTGGTCTGAGCAAACATGATGAAAACAACTTGTAATTTTCTTCATATTAAGTTTCAGTCGCAAGCGATACCTATGTGAATGTTGGCATACGTAAAGTTGGAGTGTTGTAACGATCAGCAATTTTGCCATGATTTCCGTTTGAAGTAACAGTATTTTAAAAAATTTTTTCCTTCTCATACTCGCCCTCACCATCTTGCTTACTGTGTGTGCGATTTTTTCATTTCTTAATTCAATTGTTTTTGTAATAAGAACGAAATAAAAAATAGTCTATTTACATTTTCTGGGCATTTTCCCATTAAATTTTTTCTCTACAAATCGTCCTTCTTCATCTGGTTAGTTATTTCGAATGTTACTTGTTAATTAGATTTTCAAGGATAAAACGTTTCTCAAAACTCATGTCTGATCTTTGTGCTGTCAAATGTGTCTTTCTGAAAAACATTGGAATGTATCCATCTAGCTACTCTTTCTTATCTGACACATATTGAATTTGATCCATTCGAGTTGAAATTTTTTTTTAAATATTAAATTTTCTTTCTTGTATACTTACTTACTTATTATGGGACGTCTCGAACATTGTAAATCCTTGCAGGATAATATTCTTAATCACAATGTTTTAAAACTAAAAAAGTTATCTCATCTTTGTGTTACATTAAAGGTGCCCGAATCATTTTTTTTTTCGGTTTTTTATTTATTTTTTGTTTGTTTAATTACTCCGGTTTCAGATGAAAGCTTGAAACCAGCTCTTTATTGGTATTCAACTTTTACATCATCTCCTGAAAACCTCTAAATGAATACGAACTTTTGAAATTCTTGAAATCTTCCATCATTATTTTGTCTACTTACTTACCTACCTAATATTTTTTATTTTTTGCCCAATATGTTCGTTTGTTTTTCTTTTAAAATGGAAAAAGAGTAATGAGAGGATAAGGAATTGCCGAAGGTCCATAATCGGCATGAAATTGAACGAGTTTGGGGCCTTGTATTATTTCTTGCTAATTAAGAACTCGAAAGCTGATTGTCTGCTTCACATATCTCGGTTTCCTTGTATTTCAGATGTTTTACAAATTCACGAACATGTCTATAATTTTGTGTCCATCAGTGAAACTGCAATCGGCAATCATGCATTGATTTTCCGCGGTTCAGCTGATGAGGTGGTGTGTGTACTTGATTGTTTTTCTCAAAAACTAAACTGTTTGGTTTAGAGAACTTACTGTTCGTTCTACCGTAAATATTGCGATTAAAGAATCTGTTCAGGTAAGTCGTTCTTTTTTCGAATTGTATGTAAATTTTCATCTGCAGATCGTTCCTTAGTCTAAATCTAATATGTCGTGCTCGATTCTCTTGGAAAATGCTCACTTTCAGTACCATTATGCGAAGGCTCCTACACGTTGATCTTCTTTATTGGCAAATCTTCAGCAAACATACACACATTCATCCATATAATTATTCACCTTCGGTGAGAATCATATTTCTCATGTTCATACGATTTTTGAGGATGAGAAATTAAATCATCGCCGAAAGCTTTAAGGTTGTTTTTTTGTTTTTGTTTTTGTTTCTTTTTGTTTTTGTTAAACCCCACAAAAAGTTACGTGAAGGTTGTATTTGTTTATCAAAAAGAAAGAAATCGCTGTCAGTTTTTTATAGGATTGTATAGTTAAATTAGCATTTCTGTTCTTTTTTTCTCATTAAGTATTTATTTCATTTTTTTTTTTTTTTTTTAAATAAGAAAATAAAAAAATCGCTACTCTTATGGAATTGAATAGTAACGTGTTTCATTGCTTCTTATTTCTCTCTCTATCTCTCTCTTTTTTTTCACTCTTTCTTTCTCTCTTTCTCCCCCTCTCTCAATCTTTCTCACTCACACTCACTCTCTCTCACACTCTTTCTCTCACACTCACTCTCTCACTCTCACTCATCCTCCCTGTCAATCTTTTTTCTTACTTTCTTTATATATATATATATATATATTTCTCTAACAAATTGTTTCTTACGCGCGTGGTGTGGTTATTGGTAAATAACAGCAGCGTCGGGATATGCGAGTGTAAATTACGTGGAAATTGGATAAAGGTTAAAGGGATAAATAGGTTTATTCTTTGCGATATGATGTATTTGTCGTTCTTCCATACATCTCTTTTTCTCGTAGAGCTTCATGTTAAAACGCATAAAAAAGGTGTTTGGTTGGAAATATGCCGCAGAGCTTACAAGCGGGCGATAGACCGTTTTTGTGTACGGAATGTATATAGGCTGAAGATTGCAAATTGGTTGCTAAGGTTTAAAATGGTCAAGCTCTCAGTTTATGAGCTACTCCAGAAGCAGGTTATGGTTTGTTGACTAACTGATGAAATCTTCGTTCATGTTTTACCATAATAATGTAAAAGTCGTAAACTTGTAAGGAGGTTGTGGTGGTTTTTTAGACTGCGGTTGGTCGTCCGTTTTTAATTTAGGCCCTGACAGAAAAAATTCTTGAGGTTTCGAATGAAATCGGAAAAATTGTAGGATTTTGAAATCCTGTAGGGGAAAAAAAGATGCTTGGAATAAAAGTAAAATCAGCATTATGGTGATGAGCTTACCCTTAATCTAATTACATTCTTTATTCGTGAGATTGAATAGTTTTCAAAATCTATCGACATTTTTACAAATATGTGGTAGCCGCTTGGTGTAATCTGGCACATCATGAATAGTCCCGACGTTTTACAAAATACTGACAGATTGTGTAACCGACCACTCTGGCACCAAATGTCCGTATTTTTTAGTCTTCATGAAGTGCAAATACTTTTTATACTTAACATACATAATGTGATTACAATCAATTACATTATCTGTCTAAGTTGATCGAATATTTCGTTAAATAATTATCTGTGATGAAAATGTCTGGAAGTATACATAAATTCAACTTTAATTAATAATATTCAAATTACTGATTTTATTTATCGGCATAAGACAAATTCTCATGGCATCAGCTATTTCTTACAAATACATATTTTTATGTTACACTGTAGTCTATATGACAGAAATTCTTCAGGAGCATTTCAATAATCCTTGTCCCCCACTACAAAATTTAACTACTTCTCTCGGTGACTTGAGTAATATTTTATTGTAATTAATTTCTTGTGGTGTCAAAAATGTTATTCCAGCTTTAATCAACCTTTAATAATGCCACCCTTGCATTTGAACTGATCAACCTTACTTTTGTTATGTAGGATAGGTTGTGCGCGAACTCCTTCTCGATGAGAATGACCAGATGTAGGTAGTTAGCTTATCGCCTACTTAATGAATAGCTCTTTGTACGATTTCTTTTTCATTTATTTTTTCATACAGAAAAACTCGCGAGTGTTTCATGCTAATCAGAATCGTATTGCGATACTAATGTTTTTCTCATGGTGGGCGATGAGTGGAGTAGGTAACGATTTTCCGTGCCTTTATTCGGCATATTCATCCCGGCCATCAACAATAAATCGTGTTGACGTAGTGGTAAGCACGGAAGTTACATCCAGTCATTTATTTTGGAGCTCTCGCAGGCTCAGTTGTACAATGCATGATTAAAAACTAGTGATGGAACTCCTGCCTACCTCTAATCCTAGAATTAACTCGATGTTCTTCGCTCAAGGTTGATGTAAACGCTCTCTTCAAATCTTTTAGTGATAAAATTTTTTAAGACTCGCCGACAATCGAAAAATTAATACGCCGACAATGGAATGGGAGAGTGAAAGTAGTTGTTATCATTTATCAGTACCGTGAATGAAGTGGGTACTTAGTAGTTAATGAAAATTGATGTAAGTATTCAAAAGGAAAATTTAATGAAATAGACTAGAATGTAGTTGTTTTTAGGATTATTAAGCCTGGATGAAACTAATTGAAAATTCTGAAAATTTTGTGCCAATCCGACTGACGGTTCGGACGTGAGATCCATTTTTTGGCTGTTTCGAGTAAACGTGATTGAGTGAGTTTTTACCCAGTTTGCTTGCTCTACACGAGGTATTATTTTTTTTATTGTTTTTTAATAGAAAGAGAAATTTGGTGTAGGTTTCATAATGTGAACTAATTCTATCAATTGTTACTATAATTGGTTCATTATTCTCGAAATGTTTGTGGTTTAGTGTGATTTTTGTTAACCGCTCCAGACTACTCCCACCACAAATAATGGTTGTGAAATTTAGGCCTTGAGTGATCGGGAAAAGCAGTTGTGCGTAAAGTTCGTCCCCAATCGGACGGTGAGTTCGAGCAGGAATGGAGTAGCCCTGCCTAGAATTATTGACAAAAAAGTCTCACCGAATTAAACCCTAATTTGCCAATAACTCGAAAACGCATGAACCAGTCAAATTCAAAATTTATTGAATTCATCTACATCATAGAACCTATAATTAATACAACCAATTTTACCTATTTTCAAAGAAAATTACACGCCATTTTATGTGTTACCAAAGAATGACCCAGAATCCGATTTCTTTTTCGTACCGTGAGTCAAACTGACATGGAATTTTATGAGGTCCATTTTCAACGACGGACTTATACATGGATTAGATTTTAGGAGAGAAAAAATTAATACGAAAATGTGCCCAAGAAAACCGTCAATTTTGCACTCAGTTTTAGTTATTAACAATTGAACACGACCTATTTTTTTTTTTTTTTTTGAGATCGACTTCGTTGTTTCATTTTCTTGACAGATCAAAAACCACTTTCCACCAAATTCGGTTTACGGAATAATTTTTCCCGAGAAAAACTGTAATATTCCTGCACTCGTTATTTTTCCCATTCAAATCAACCAGTAAAAATTTTGAGTTAATTGATTCGAGAGGAAACCCATCCGCAATAATGTGGTTTAAAATTAAACTGGGATTTAATTGTCGACCACACACACCTGTTGTCGTTCATTTGGTCTCAGAGTGAGTGTTGATCGTTTATCGTACGTCTGGGCCAAGGTGCTGCATTGTTTGCTCGAGTTTACTCGAAATAATTCATTCTTATGCTCTGACCTTCTTGTAAGGCAGCGCAAACATTCGACGATTAATTCAATACATTTTTACTTCATACATCTCGTGCGGTCGTGTGAAAGGAATGAAAGTAAAGAATAGCATATCTATATAAATATACATATAATATCTATTCGTGGTATTTTGGAAGCTTTTTTTTTTTGGTGGCTTTTTTTGTGTCGTAACGACGGTGTATTTTAAGAAGATGCTCGCGCCATGTAGCCGATCCGCAAGTCGGGGAAAAAATACGTGTATTAATTAATGCACGGGTTGGTATATTGTTGGACACGTGGGGTTTAACAAAATGGTGTTTGGTCTTTGGTGAGTTTGTTTTTATTTTTACTTATTTTATATGTTAATAAATTTATAAATAGGCTCTATTATAGCGTACCTATATAACTGACACGTACCTACCTACCACTTCAATCAATAATTACGCGAGTACCTACCCTTTTTCTTTCTGTCTTTCTTTCTCTCTGTGTTGGCTTACGGTTGGGTCCTATTTGTCTCTGGGATATTTCGTATATTTAGTGGGTGGCTCTTTTGAACCGGGTTAGGCTATCGGTGTAATTGGCTATTGTTTTACGAAGTGTAACGCATGAGACATAAAAAGAGGGCTACTCATTTTTTTTAAAATTTATTTATTTGTTTATTTATTTATTTATTTATCTATTTATCTATTATTATTTTCTTCATTTTGAAAATGTTGGCACTGAACTCTAAGTGGTTTGTGTTGTGTGAGTTTATCAGTGAGGTTCGCACAAACCCCAACTACAAAACTAAAAATCGCTTATCCAAAAGAACCCCTTGGCAAGGTGTAGTAGTCAAATTTAGCTCGTAAATATCAAATTTGAAGAGAAAAACTGGGTAGAATCACAATTCTCAAAGAATAGGGAAAACATGTGATAAAGTATCTTTGTAGTAGCCTTATTTTCTAAATAACGTGTGTCAGCCTTCTCATTTGCCTTCAAGGTGTCGATATATTTTTGATATAACGCCTAAATAGGTCTACGTTTATATCATTAGAACGCTCATTTTGGGACCTCGGTATCTGGGTGTCGACATTTTTTGACTAAAGGAAAACGAAAAAACAGTTTTGTTGCTTTTCAAAAGAGAAATTTTCAAGGTGTGCGAGAAGAATAATCGCTGTGCATTCCTGATGAAAATTTTCAAGTCGGCAGTGAAATTATGAAAGGTTACGTTAACGATGTTCGATATGGCGAAAATATGCTTCATTCGAAGTTTTAGCTCTCGAGAAGTTGGATTGAAAGAAAATTCTCCGTTCAACCTTGCAGTTTTTGTTGTGGGTCAGTTGTTTAAATTGACGAGACTCAAAAAATTTATATCTCAAATAGAACAATCAAAATAACTCTTTTATTATATCCACTCGAAAAGTAGACGAGGCTCTGAATATCATAAATGCCGGTGTGTTGAAAAATCGAAAATTTTACAAGTTCGTATCAGCTCTTGATTTGATGATCCGGGATGTATCAGAGTGGACGCAGCTACGGTATAACTAATTAAAGTGTACATATACATTACATTCGCTTTATATTAATGACTTCCTTTCTATTTTATTAAAGCTTTTAGTCACAATTTACGATCAGTACCTACCTAGTTACAATTATTATGTCACGATTTAGACCAACCTAGAAAATCAACTGCGCGGAGTTAAGTGATCCGAGTTGACCAACCATCAGATCAAAAATTATAGCATACAAATAATAATTTTAGTTGAAGACAGGATCGTACGAAAAAGTAAAACTCGTAATCTAATCTCCCACCTGCAAGTTATTTCATTCGTATTAAGTATATTAAGAACGAACGGAATTAGTTTCGCTAGACTTCTGTTCAACTTTATTATTTATGATTACCTACAGCGTACCTCTTTCATGATCGAGTCCTGTGTAATGCGTGTCGAAATATCTGAATGTCTATATATTTTTCTTAATAACTTCTATACTTGTGTTCGAAAAGTAATAGGGAAAAACTAGGGGCGTCATTAGTCATTATCATAATACTGATTACTCGTAGTTTAAAAACCCTTACCTCGGAGAAAAGTACTCGTAAGGACTTGTAAAAGTTTTGATTTTTGAATGTGCCCGCATTAATGATATTCAGCCCCTCGTGAAAAGCAGTCGTTTTTGTGCAAACAATAATTTCATGTATAATAATATCTCAGAAGAGAATTTTTCAACAGAACTTACCGAGTCGCGTCTAAAGGTTTGATGCTTTTTGAGAATTAAAGTTTTTTTTTCTCGAGTTCTACTGTTCTCTGTTATCGTTCTTCCCTCAAAAATCGAATTACTACATCAGAGAACTAGTCCCGCACCTTGAATAAAACAACCTGCGATATTAAAACGTGTTGAAAATTATGCTTTTTTTTTTTTTTTTTTTTCATATTGAACAGAGCTTTTAAGTGCAAAACAATGAACTGGATTCGATGGCAAATTCACGGAGGGTTGACACTTGACTAACTCGTACTTTTCTATTCTCGTTTCATTTACTAGTTTTATCGGAAAAATTTATAAGCTTTGGAAAATTTTATTTTATATTTTACTAATTGAATTTCCGTAGCACTCAAAGGTGTAGCCTAGGGGGACAGAGGAGACGATTGCCCCTGTAATTGTTGTTTTTTGTTTTTGTTTTTTTGTTTTTTTTTTACTCGTCCTTTACAATTTAAAAAAAATTTTAGAAATCAGTATGCGACAATGGGTTCCATAGATGTTAAATTTCTCAAAAAAACAAAAATAGTCATCAAATTTCCTCCTTGAAGAAATCTTGGCTTTATCCCTGCGAGCACTGGTCAGTTTTTCGCTGAAAATCGTGAAATAGTTATTTGTGATCCAAGTGCGAAAAGTAAATGATTTTGGTATTAACGTTGCAAATCACCGGAGTAGCAATCGCCTGCTTCGCATGTGCGTTACTCACTATTTTCTACAACACCTCCTCACCCCCCAAAAAATTCATAGAAAAAACAATTTTTAAAACTGAACTGTGACTAGAAATTTTTCTTTTTTTAACCAAAAAATTACGATCCCCGTTTTCAGTGCCCCCAAAAAACATTGAAGGTAAATGAAACAGTTCTTCTAGAATTCAATGATAATTTTACTTTTTAGAAATTATAGTCGTCCCTACCCCCAAAAAAAAGTTACATACAGGAAACGAATTAATTTTACTGAAATGAGAGCGTAAATTATTAATACATAATATGATCGTTCTGTTTTCCTTAAAAAAAATGAGCCTTGCGAGAAAGTCAACTTGCAAGTGCGCATGCGCCTATCATATTTTTTCACATCGTATTACTTTTTGTTCAGTAAAGGCGCATAAAAAAATGTACTTTTCGGTTGGGTGTTGCAAAAAATCCTTGTAATTAGCGTCTTAGCCAATTTTTCATTTTATAAAATCCGCACCTTTCTACTGATTAGATTGTTGTTGCTTCTGCGAAACAGCCGGGGACTAAATATTCAATTGGAAAGTTGCTATGCTCGGAATATTTCTGCTGAAAATAAATCTATATGATAATCTATTCTTGGAAAATCTCCAAGTATTATTGAGGGTGAATAAATTATTGTCACGAAAACTAAATTTTTTTCTTGTTTGACTGTAGTTTTTTTTGTACTTTGCGAAAATTTGATCGGATTTGTTTATTTAAAAATCATCTTTATTTCACTCCGTGATTTTTTCCGTCCTGTTTTTAGTCCTCTGATCTATAATTATGCGACGTTGAAAAATCTACTTATTAAAATTGCCTGAATTTTTGGACCCAAGGGTTGGAGTGGGTATGTTTTTCGTTTCATGATTTTCTGAGCATTTTGGCACTATTTTTCTAAGAAAGAACCTTATTGTTTTTAGTCTGGATCGGTCGCATAGTCCGTCCGGTAGGGCATTTTATATGCATTTTTTATTGAACAGCGTACAGGTTGCAATTTTCAATCGATAGGCCTCATTTGCTTTAGGTCAAAAACAGTACCTAACAATTTTTGTGCGGATAGGCCTTACGGTACCTACATCTGATAGGGGCGATTTTGTTGCAGTTTTAGCAGATTAATGGCTCTAAAAGGAGTAATTTTCAAGCTATAGTCATAAAATTTGGTCTATGTATTGATTTGAAGTATGTCCAACATGATTCCAAATTTGGTTCCTATTGGTATTATGTATGGTTCATTCCCTGGGGCTGTTGGAGGTGTTAATTTTTCATGTTATCTCAATAAAATTGCTATTCTCTTTCAGTAGTCACGAAATTTGATACAAGCAGTACCTCTCGTACAAGGACCAGACCTACAAATTGTGGTTTTGATTGATCAATTTGTTCCTAACCTATTAGCTATTTAGTGTGATTTTCCCTCTTTTACCCTTCTGATAATGGTCCTGAAAAATTCATTTTCTCGCCTTCTTCGAGAAAACAACTCGTTTTAACCTAAAAACAACCCGATCTCAAAAAAGAGTCAGTTTTCGCCTACCTCCCCACCCGCTGCAGTACACCAAATTTGAACACGGACACTAAAATCTTCGCTAATATTTTCGTAACCAGAACGTTGACAACTGCTCTATTCTTCATTTTGCAATGTGCAGATTTTTTTTTCATGTGTTTTTTTTCCCTTCACAATTCTTGTCGCTGCAGGAAAGAAAACCATCGAATTATTTTCTAATCTGATGCTAGTTAGAATTTGGAATAATTTTTCATTATAAAAAAAATTGATTTTTGACACAAAAATTAAAAATTAATTTATAAAATATTCTGGAAACATGATACTGAAACGGTATTATTTTATCGCATGCATCATATTGTGTGGTATTGGTAACTTTTTGTAAAAAATATAAATATTTTGTATGTTACTTTATCAGAAGAATGTTAATGATCGTGGTGATTTTTAAACAAAGAAAATCTGCTGCGCAAGAGTTTTTTTTTAAAAACAAAATTCGCTAAAAATTTATGGAAATTAAAAACTGGGAACTTGAAAGGATTAATTATGAAACCAAAAATCATGAAATAGGTAGGTCTGTACTGTGCTCCATGACAAGTATATATGAGTAATCTGCATCCATGAATGTTGAATCACATTTGTAATGCGGAAAAATATACCTAAATATTTTAAGGAAATGAAGTACCCATCTAACTAAAATTGGTAATAATTCTTCCACAATCTTTTTTGCTGCTCTGCACATTAAATCGGGAACCTTCTCTCGTACGCTTGTAGGTTAAACACCAATTACTGTTTTCCCTTACCGTCCCACAGAAAATTAATTGTCACTTGATTTTGGATTGCTACCGGAATGAAAACCCCCTGAAAAAGTTCGAAAATATGAACTTTTGAAAAATACAAAAACAAAATTCTAATTATCTTCATCGGAGTGAAAAATAACACGACCTCGGGCTCCCCTTCAAAGAAGTTTTATCCGAACTTTACCTTTAATTGTAATCAACATTCTTGCATTATTATGTGGCAAATATTTTCATTAAAAATAGGTAATGTGAATTACCTAGCCGACTTTTTTGCATTAAGAGATTCAGTTTCTCTCTTTGAAAGCATTTCCATCAAAGTGAGATATTCATCGTTTATCAAATACCATCATTTTATCTTAATTTTGTGGGAAGAAGTAACACAGTCGTAAGGCATAATGACCAATGGGTTGGGAAGAGAATAATAATAATAATCATATTCATAATCATACAATTATGTCGTGGCTATGTCGATTGTGCCGTCGTCGTCGTCGTCGTCGTGTCTTGGAAAGTTTTTTTAAATGAATGAAAATGAGAAACTAAGGGGGAAAAAACCTAATCACACCGTATTTGCATGCTTAGTTAGTTTAGTCTTTTGATTCCAAGTTGAAAAAAACAACTTTTCATCCGTATTGTTATTGATTTCTTCTTAGGCTTATTTTTAAGATAATTTTAAATTTAAATTGTAGAGACTTAAGCCGGTTTCGTTACCTGCTCGTTGGCTAATAATTATTTTTAACGCCAATTTTTTGCTCTTCCTTTCATTGGTACAGGTAATACAATTCTAACGGCGCCCCACTTTGCGCCTGTGCCCGCTGGTTACGCGCCGTTTCCGCCGACAGCGTTGCTGGGCCCCATCGGGGGCACCCGAGCTCCGCCCCCGCCGGCTTATCCACCACCGTTCACCCCCGTCCTGTATTGGGCCTGCCCGTCGCCGCCTGTTTCGCCGCCCCACCAGCCGGCACTGGTCATTATGCAGGGCACGCCTCCACCTGCGCCCTACACCGGCCACCACGAGTTAACCAATTTCATACACTCCGTCTCGGAGGTGAGGAAGCCTTTTCGTATTATCGCCTACCGTTATGTTATGCCGTCTAATTACTCGTTACATGGGTGGCACGTACCAATTACGACGATTGCTGACGTCGTTGTTTTGTTGTCGAGTGGGTCGACAGTCGAAGGCAGGCAGTCGGTCGCTTCGGCGATTTGTCGGATTCGGCTGACTGTGGGTGGCCTTCGGCCGTTGATAGTGGCGGGAGGGGGTTGATGCGGCTGCGGTTTCAACCACCACGGGTCACCTGTCTGCATCCGTGCTTCCTCAAATAATGGGTAGGAAAATAGAGAATTTATTCCAAAAGAATCGCAGTTCGAACTATTCCGAGAATCGGGTCCAGAGGTGAGTTAAAGAGCAGTTGAATCCGTAGACATAATATTATAGGTATACTGTACAACCTAGACGGCCAACTCTCCATAAAATGTCTGACGCATTAAAAGCGGGTCCGAAATGGGTTAGCGAATGAAGACAATGTCACGTGGCGCGTCACATCTGAAAGCTTTATCTCGCTGGGTGGCTAAAACACACGGAAAGCATAGTGAATATTCAAATTTTAGGTCCTAATTATCTTGAAACAAGTAATAGCTACGTATTCGAAATAAATAAAATTTTAAGTGAAATTTTCAGAAAAATTACAGAAAATTGTTTTGGCGAGTGCAGATTTTGTACAGAATTATGTTAAGTCTCATTTGTAAAAATTACAAATCTCCCACTTTCTTTTTAATATTACAGTTGATCGAGAAGAAATGGAATTTTACAGATTGGTTGGACTTGTTTGTTTGTTTGGTCGTCCGGTTGCTCTTATCATTTTCATTTCCAACTTGCTGCTAATAACTTAATGCGATGGCTAAAAGTTTGATGCAAAGTCAACAATAAAAATTTACTTGAAAAAATTGCACTTCGTGAAAGTGATGATAATATTGAAACTTTTACATTTTTCATAAGAATCTACTCAAATTGATAAAAAAAAAAATAAATAAATAAACGATTGACTGTAAAACTACGGATTCTTGTTCAACCTAAATATTTACATTGAGCCTGTAACTGAAAAATGCAGAATTGAGAATTAGTGACATGTAAAACAGCAGATTCACTCAAACATACCTAATTACACAAAAACTGTGAGTGGTAAAAAGGTGAAATTTTTAGGAGACATCTACATAGGTTATCTTAGATTCCCTGAAATTTGGGTTGAAATCGTGCATTTATTAATCAAGATATTCGCCAAAATTCTGTTCACTAACCCAACTTGTTTGAATTCTTTTAAAATCAGGATTTGAACAGAATTTCAGCAATATTTCGAAAAATAAATTTACGATTTCAACCAAAATTTGAGAGAATCTTCCAATGACCCATGTAGATGTTTCCTACAAATTTAAGCTTTCCACTACTTACGGTTTTTATACATAATGTATGTTTATCCGATCCTCTTGGCGTCAAGTCAAATATATTTTTTGTTCGCGCTAAGCTGATCATTCTCAACATAGCATGAACCAGGCGTTACGAGAGGCGGGAAAGAATTCCCTCTGTGTTCTGAATTTTTAGAGATTTAAAATTCTAAAAAAAAAAAAAGAAAAAAAAAAAAAAAAGAAACCGAAAATTTTGTTGGATTTTATGGAAAATGTACAGCAAAACCATTGAAAAATTTTTTTGTCAGTAGAGCGTGTAAAATAGACTTTCCAATGTTGTAAAACCCATTTCAAAGATGAATTCTACATACTGCACCGGAATATAGATGCATTTTCCAATTTTTAGGGGTCCATAAATTGTTTCTCCCTCAAACCCGAATTTCCTTACTACAGTCCTGCCCTGGCATGGACTCGGCATAATTACATTTACATACGACTTTGCTAGCACAGGTAGTGGGTCCTTAAGTACACGAGGTAGCCTAAGATTTTGTGATTTCCAGCTGCTATTTGTGTGACAAAGCTGGGGTGTGTATTATTGGATGTGATATCAGACATGTCCTCTTTCTACTAATTAGGTTCTATTTTCTTCTATTTCTGAATGCTGAACGTGATACGTACCCATACAACGAGTTAATACAATTCTTTTTTGTTTTATTTTTCATTTTTTCTGTTACAGTGGAGTGTGGATTACTTTGCTCCGAGTCATCAGCTCAGCTCTCTTACCCTTAGTAAGTTAATACAAATTTGAATTTTATAGTATCGGTTGAACTGCACGTTGAAAATTGTACTGTGTGACGTAGTAGTGGTTAGGTGCTCAGCTTCGCAATCGAAATATTGCAGGTTTAAAACTGGCCGCCGTCACATTCCTGACCCAAAGTGGCGAGGTATTTGGTTTCCTTTTAATTTGTGCTTCCTCGTGTGATTGGAAATTTCATGCTGGAAGACCACATTAGCATCCAGATTCCGACAGCCTTTGTTTCTCACTCCCACATCGATATCAGTAATCTCCAGGCGCTGTCGGAGTGTTAGGTAAAATGGAGATCCCAAGAAAAATAAATAAATAAACCTACGCTGATATCTGCGCTCTGACTTGACGAGTGTTATTTTTGATACTGTATATTATTATCTTGAAAGTCGCGTCCCTTTGATTCTAGAAAGTTGAAACTCTCTCTGTAATAGAGCATTTACGCTATTAAGAAGAATATCCTCAATGTCACATGAAAATTGACTGGAAAATTGAAAATTATTGACATTATAGAAAATTATTCGAGACAAAGCTGGAAAAAAATTGATTCTGGGCATCATTTTTCCAGTATGGAGGGGAGTGACTTCCCCAAAATTGCAAACCTAATAGGTACCTATGTTATTTAAGACGTCGAAATGTACAAAATCGGCAGTTTTTAAAACTCCTATATTGTCTTTTTTCTGCAAGGTAAAATGTACACAATGCATGAATTAAATTTCCATCCTATAAATACTAATTTTGCGTTTCAAGTGATTATCTATAAATTTAATAGGCAAAAGGTTTTCTTGTTTTCTCTTTTACTCTTGCAACTACTATACAAATTTTCATAATATAGGTCTGATTTGAAAGGGCTGCAAGTATAGATTCCGAAGATCGAATTTAGATTTTTCAAAGTGGGTAGAGGAATTGGAAATAAGAGTGAACTTAAGATTCATGTATGCGAGAAACTCGTTCTTGAATCAGCAACGTTGTTTTTTTTTTTTATACATGTATAAGAGAGGAGGGAAAAATTTTCACAAAAGGATGGAGGTGGTCTTTATAATAAATCATAAAAATTCTCGACAATCTCACCCTGTGTTTTCCATGGGGGCAGAAGCTACTTGGTAAGACATTTTCTAATTTTCCTCAATATCTCAGCGATCTACAATAAAAGTATATCCGTACAAAGCTAATGTACATAAAATTTGATACCAACAATTTTAGCACATTTTTTTATTACTATCATAAGGACTGATATGATATATAAGGTGGTAAAGGAGGATATTTGTTTTTTTGTTTTTTCTTTCAAAATCCCAATAATCTGCATTATTTTGTTATTAAGAAGGTGAAAATGAAAATTGTGTTAGGGATATGAACCATCGGAAAGATGACGATAATAATTACAATTTTCCCCTAATTTTTTTGGTGGATTATTTTCGTTATTTGGCACGCCATGCATGTACTGATTTGAAATACAATTAATTGACGATATGCTAATTTCTTTGGTCATTTTTAAGTCTATATTCATTTTTAGCTTCGCAAAAAACAAATGCAAATTATTATGATTTTGAAGAGCATACACTTTTTTGTCACCCCTTAACTCTGCCCCTATGATAAATATGAGAAAAGTGTGTGGAAACACGATTGTATCGAATTTTATACGAGTACACATTAATATCGTACTGGAGTACTTTTTCTGTGTATCGCTTAGCTTTCAGGGAAATTAAAGAAACTAAAAACCGTCGCACGTTGTAGTGGTTAACCCCCATCGCAATGGTTTTTTTGTTTTGTTTTTTTGGCGGGGGGTCGTTGGAGCATTTTTGTTACTTACCTGCCGAGGGACCCACTCCAACATATTTCAGCCATAAAACCTTTTGTAACTGTTGATTCCACTTCACCCCATTTTCAACATTATTTTACTGGACTAAATAATATTGATGTCGTATGATGCCTCAAATACGCATACAGTAAGCCAAATCGATTAAAAAAAAATATTTCTGTGTCGAGCAACAGGCTATATACCTGGTCAGTTATTAATATTATATTATTATTTTCTTTATTTTTTCTTCTAGATACCATCGGCATGCACTCAGCTGCAGCCTAAGATGTTGCTATTTGTCTCCGACCAATGATCGTCTTGCCACACACTTCTATCTTAATCTTTTGTTTCTCTTTTTAATTTATCTGTGTCACAATTTACTGTCGTAATTATTTTATAACGTACAATTTTATGTTGTATTATTTAGGAAATTTTTCAAGTAAAATCATTTTAGCTTAGGATACCTATTTTAATACCGACGACTTTTCAAAGATATAATTTAATTAGACGAACATTTCGTAGAAATGTTTCAAATTGTTTTCCTCCTTTATGTATAAATATTATTTTGGTTTTTAATTTACCCACTATTCGTGATATAGATCATTTTTGTTTTTGTTATCTGCATTTTATTGTTCGCGAAAGAAAGAAACGCTGAAGCGAAATCAAACGACAAGTCTCTACGCTGGAGTAATAATTTTGGTGTTTTGATTAAATCAACGCATTAGCGATAGTCGAAATATTTTAAGAATTTTTCATGAAAATTCATTATTTCGAACAAATTGCCAGTGGTATCGTCCCACAAATTCGTTTTCTGTCTTTCCCCACTATTGTTTCATTTGTTTTTAAGCCATTTAGTGTTATAAAGAATTGCTTATTCTAAATTTGGAGAAAGAAAAAATAATTCAATCATAGTCTTCCATTTTTAATTATAAGCGATTCGTAGCCAGTTGAATTAGTAGGCTTGATGAATTGTCGCGAATTTGGTGCTTGAAATATTCTGGTGGATCCAGAATTTTTCCATTTATTTGAGCCTATTTTTTTTCGTTGATAAGACTTAAGTGGTTTGCCACAGTTCTGAGCTCTTTACTACCTTTTCAAGATCTGATTTCGACAAACTCGCCGGATATACCTATAATATGATGATAATATATATTCTTTGTTAGCTTTAGTCTATCCTCTTAATTGTAAGATCTCATTTGTTTCAGAATTTTGAAATTCGCAAGAAGAAAATTAATAAAAAACGAAATATTACCATTTTATTACGTAACGTATAAAAATCATTTATATACGTGAGTCGACGCGTTTAGTCCTTGATTTCGTGTACATATTTTATAAGTGCCTAACTTTAACGATGATGTTGCGTTAATATTTAAGTAATTTTTAAAACCAAAAATTGTTGATTGTTAGTCAAGTGTTAGTATTTTCTCTTTGATTTTTTTTTCCTATTTTCACCTTAGCAAATATTTTCCCCATTATATTCACTGTTGTGACTTAATTTGAAAAAACATTTTTTCTATGTTGAATCTCTTATTCAGCATGAATTTCTATCGTCCAGATATTTTCAACCAAAGGCAATAATTTCTCTTTTGGTTTAACTCACCTTAAATTATACTCACAAGCATAATGGAATTTTGTGCAATATTTTTATTTAATTATTGTATATTTTGTATTTTTATCCATTTTTCTCGCCTGTAAATCAGTTTTTTTTTATATATATATTTTTTTTTTCCTCCATGTGAGAATTTCTTCGTTGCACAACACTACCAGTGAACGTGGATATATTTTTTCTTGTTCTTATACACTTCTGATTTTATTGTTAGTTATTCGCACCATTTTTAATTGTTTTTGTTTTTTGTGTGTGTGTGCCTGTGACTGTGTGCATGTGAATGCGTCTCCTGAATAGAGGAGTATTGGATTTCCTTTTGTTTGTACAATATCGACTACTTAAAACAAGTACAAAAAATTAAATAAATAAATAAATAAATAAATAAAAATATATAAGTAATTAATTATATACATTATATTAAACATAATCATTTCTCTCAAATTCATAAGTTGATTTTTTTCTGTTGGATGTTTTTATTAATTTTAAAATTGAGTAAACGAATATTTCGAACTTTGATTTAGACCGAGAAATTATTTACTATGTAGCACTACTTAGTAAACTTGTAGTAGTCATTTTAGTCATATTACGTTTAGCGTTATTCTATTTCGTTTTGTTGAAAATATTTTCGTGAACATTTGAGTAAAAGTTATGAAAATTAAATCCACCCTTTTCTTCGTCAACTTTTGCATGGTGTTCTAATAATATTTAATTTGAAAGTATTGTCTTTTAGCTGGAGTGCTATTTCCCGTAAGAATGAGCACGGTGCACCGATAATCGATAATCTGATACGTAACACTGTACGTGTTTAGCTGATTTTTACCAATCATTAAGAAACCACTTCAAAATGTACAACAACTTCAAAGTTGTATACAATGTATAAGTAAGGAAGTAGAAAAAACTTGTATACAAATTATCAATACACGAGAGAACTAATTAGACACTATTTAAATTCATATGGAATAAATGAACGTGTAAAAAAACTTCATCACACGAAAACAATATAAATAATTTATCAGTTCAACTGAACCACTATTTACATGTTAAGTATATAAACTTGTTTCCTTCAAACATCATCACACTATATTTCATCGTACTGGTCGAAAGAAAATACAAAAAAGAAGAAATGAAAAAACTTTCCAGTTATAACCACATCTCCAATCGTATATATTGTACTCTCTCTCATAGCTCAGTCGTCTACGTCGCAGTTTTCATCACCTGGGTGTCGCCAGTTCGAATCTCAGCAGTGGTGGAAAATTTAAATTAAATTAATCGGATACAGAAATAGGTGGCGCTAAAGGTTACGAAAGATAGAAGCATAACATAGTGAGGGTGAGTGGTGAGGGGGATATAATTCCGGACTTGTAAAAATTTCAAATTTCAGCTCTGACATCACACTGACCAAATACTCCAATACCATATGTTAGCAAAATGGGGAAGGGGAAGGAAGACGAGTTTGAACTCGTAAAATTTCAAAATGTTTATCAGAGACAAAACATATGTGAAGGACAGGATAACAATAGTTGTTGTTGTGTAAATAGTTGCTGTTGTGTAATAGCAAAAAATGTCTCTTTATCATATGTCAGGTTCAGGGTCACGCCCTTAACAATGGCCATTCTGTTTATATGGTCTGAAGAGGCCTGATATTCGAGTGAAATGACCGGTGATATATGGAAAATGGCCATTGTTAAGTGCATGACCCTGACCCTGAACCTGACATACGATAAAAGACATTTTTCTACTAAGGAAAAAGGAAAAATTTATATTTTTAGTAAAGTAGAACCACATTTAATCGACAATTTGAGGGATTGTAAAAGAGTAAACGAAATATTAGATAAATTTAGAAGATGCACAATAAGTTTTTTAAGTACCAAAAATATGTTTCAGTCATCAAAATTTAGATCTGGTGGTAATACAAAAAAGTTTTTAGATATTTTTAACAAATATGCAAAAGAATTAGAGACCAGGGATACAAATTATCTATTACTGAAGAAATACAACTGATGATGGCTCTAACTGATGAGTTTGATGTGAACTCTGGTATTCAAGGCACATTTAATGCAACATTGTTTCTCAATAGCCATTGAACATTTATACATCGTCACCATTGGCCATTAAATGTTTGTAGGCCATATTGTCTACTTTTACCTTAGGAATGAACCATAGGTATCTATTAAAGAAGCATCTACAGTTAGTCAAAGAGGATATTTTTATTTGTGTTATCAAAGGTTACAATTAGGTGTTTTTAGGATAGTGTTGTATGTAGTTATATTTAAATCAACAATTCTGCAAGCTTCTCCATTGCTCTGTGCAAATAACTAGGACTGTTACTCCTATAACCTGTGTTCAAATCCTTTTTTTAAACTTTATTTCTTCGTTATTAATTTTTTGTTTCATTTTTATGTTGTATCTGTCAGAGTGAATTATCTGAGATGGTACTTATATATAAAAAAAAAAAAATTCTGAAACTGCTAGAAGTCTTTATATTTTATCCTCTAGAGTAATTTTTGTCTGTCATCTGTTTACAGATGTAACCAGAAACACCCTAAAAAAAACATCCTTTTGTCTGATCCCTGGCACTTATACCTATTTATAATTTAACAAATTTTAAAATGTGTTTGAAAAATGCCACAAAAACATTTATTTGTTGAATTGTCCTTTGAAGTCAAGAATAATAGCCTATAGTCCCTTCAGCGAGAGATTTCCAACAATTGATGTATGTACATAATTGGATGTGACAATGGAGGGAATAGAAAAAATAACTATTCACCCTATAAAATGATATAGGTAGTCAATAATTTTTCCATCAAAATGGTTTTTTTTTTTTTCCTTATTCAAAAATATAAATAGGTAATCTATGCTCACTTCATTTTGGTTACCTTTCACTGAATGGAGTAGCTATAGGTAGAAATAATTCCTTACCCCTTTCAACATGTTTTGAATGCCCAATTAAGCCTTATTCACTTGGCTAGTTTTCTAACAACTAGCTAGCTACTTGAGACATTATTCTGCTCACAGTTGAAGTCATTATGTTATTTTAGCAATTTAAAGTTAACTTTGAGTTGGCAGATAGTCTTGTAAGAATCTCGTTAAAATCTTACATGGCAAGCTACCAAGTTTAAGTTGATTTTAAATTGTTGAAATGGCTAGTGAATTCAGCTATTAACAGAATACTACCCAAAGTAACTGACTAGTAACATAAAAAGTAGCCAAGTGCAGGGCTGTAACAAGGTATGTGCGATCTGTGCATTTGCACAGAATAACAAAAATAAAAAAAACCTTAATATAATATATTGTTGTTGTCTGATACATCGTCTGAACAATGACAAAGAATATCATTATGATTTAACTGGTAAAAAAGATACATGTTTTTTTTCACTTAGAACATATATTTAGATTTTGAACATAATTAGTACACACGATGCGGCATTTGCTTTTGAGAAATTCTTAGAGAGGTAATGGAAGGCCGTCAAAAAGTATGTTCTAAAAAGTATGTTCGCACAGGGTGGTAAACAAAGATAGGTATGGTCCTGGCCAAGTGTGAACCAGGCTTTATACTTCATCTTGGTGATAATGTTTAGTTTCACCAAAGATGTATGTAATATATAATATAGATACGTACCCAAATTTCCTACTTTTGCTACATTGAGCTTCAACCCTCATAGCAGGTCATGATGTTGCGTTGATTCTCCTGCTGGATGACAGAAATTGTGTACAATGCATTTCTTATGCATAAAAGGCTATTTTTAAATAAGTGCTTTATGTTTAGTCTATTAATGCGTGTTCTAATGTCATATTAATTGGTTTGAATGTTCTATCATCCTTTTAGATTGAAACCAGGATACAAAAATCTATTGTTACGAAGCAAAAAAATGAATTTTCTAGTTGTGACGTCCGAAAATAAACGTACATCCCGAGTATAGGGAATGATATCACAATTCGAAGTATATCAATAAGTCTCGATCAATCGTAGAGTCGAAACCACAAACCAGCTCAAACAGTTAGGCCACCAGCCTACCAGCGATAGCTCCCGAGGCCTACGAAGTATGTCGGGCAAATTTATGTAATTGGAAATAAATAAGTTGGCCGACCCATTATTACAGTTTACATTTTATTACAATTGAAAAGGTTACTTACAAATATGATAACTAGTCTCAGGTCATGCAGGCTATATATCATGTCGCCTCATGGTTCTCGAAATTCGGTAAACCAGCAAATCTCGAGTTAATATTTGTCTCTGAATTCGGAGAAGTAGTATCGCGAACTATTTTGATTACTATCGATGTTCACATTCGAAAGTATCGGTGAAAACAATTTAAAAGGTGACTTGATGTCATATTAAAGAGCTGTATTTTGTCGTGAATAATATTTTGTATTCACGACGAATGGAAACTATCACGTCTTAAACGAGACTGACTGTTCACTCTTAGGCCAAAAACGTGAACAGTCAAAGAGATGAAGATTGGTTCACCGATGATCAAATATCGTATTTCTACACGTCACCATATCATTAAATAATAACCGATCGACGTGTCTTCGATGTTTCATAGATTTGGGGAATTTATTTCCATTGGGGAATTGATGTACTTCCCGTTTATCTTATCATTATTATAAACTTATAATTCGAGAGCCGTTCCCTATCGTAATAGTAGTATAGATCGGTGGTGACGTGAGGGGAAGACTACGAGTAATCAGATGTCACATAGTAATTTTTAGTGATGCAGTTTGTATTTAAAACTCATACAAGTCTATGTCAATCTAATTTCTACCTACTAATTACAATTTGTTTAGTTTGCAGTAGAACTTGAGTAAATTAGGAAACAAAAAATCATTCCACCTCTGCATTTATGCAATGATTTAATGGTACTCTGGCACTAATACATAGCAAAAGAGAACATTTGGAAGAGAACCTTTGGGTACTGATGTAATGTATTTTGTACCTTGATACTTGCGCTAATCAGGTAATTTTTGTCATATTTCAACGAGTCTTCAAATATGCCAGACTAGGACTTTCATTTATGTATAAAAATTCCAAAAACTACAAAACTGGAAATTCTTTTGAAGCTTTGAGCAGGGAACAAAATATGAAATTCGCAAGAATTATTCCTGGGAACAGGAATTGGGAATTCTTGCCCCCAACATTGATTCCAACATGTTTTCATCCACCTAAATGAATTCTAGTTAATACGAACTGGTCGTTTCACATCATTGATAGTTTGTAAAGGCAGTTTTACTCATTTAAACAATTTTTAACCATGTCCCACAAGTTTTAATAACTTAAAAAAATTTTTATCAGATTTGAATATGTACGTTTCAGTAGGACCAGATTCCGCCCTCAGTCCTCAATAATGAGTTTAAATTTAAAAAATTCACTTCGAAATTGCAGCTACGATATCGAGTTGATTCATTTAGGTATGTACTTACTGTAGGCATATTACATTTGATCTCCTTAAATAATAATTAGAAATACAAGCACGAATATCGTAGAAAACATTTAATGTCTTATGTATAATATAGAATAAAAATTATTTTTAGTCAACAAATTAGGAAAGAAATTTATTTAGGAAAGGTAACTTGTACACAACTGGTGGTTCATTAAAACAAATAAAACAGAAAACATGTAAAAACGTACAGTAAAAACAATGTTTTTAAAAACGTGTCAAAAATTTTGCATTACAAAAGGAGATAAAATATTACTAAATTTTTTTTTTCGAATGGACCAAAAAGAAATTTGGCAAACGAACATAAAACTGCATGAAAAGACTCCCGCACATAAAAATACAGGAATGAATTCGAATAAGATACAGGGAAACTATTCGAAAGAAAATAAATAATAGGTACCTAATAATAATAATAATAATAATAATAATAATAATAATAATAATAATAATAATAATAATAATAATAATAATAATAATAATAATAATAATAATAATAATAATAATAATAATAATAATAATAATAATAATAATAATAATAATAATAATAATAATAATAATAATAATAATAATAATAATAATAATAATAATAATAATAATAATAATAATAATAATAATAATAATAATAATAATAATAATAATAATAATAATAATAATAATAATAATAATAATAATAATAATAATAATAATAATAATAATAATAATAATAATACCGTAATAATAATAATAATAATAATAATGGTAGGTAATAAAAGTATAATAACAAATGAATGTATACGTAAATAAAAATGAATAAATTAAGAACAATGCGCTATTCAGAGTGGCAGTAGATGATCGACCAACTTAATTTGAGGATTGGCATATTTCGGATAAAAAAGAATTCCATGCATAGGTACGGGAGGCTCCCCAACTGTGCGCAATGGTTTTGCTAACCACCGCAGGTTAAGAACCCAAAGGTAGGGTGATTGACGGCCGCCAAATAATGATTTTGCTAATCAGTTGATTGCCGCAGTTGAACTGAATCGATATGAAGAATCTCTTTAGCCATATTCACAGATTCTTCATTTCTGGATAAGAACTTGGAAATTTGTTAAATAAATTAACACAATAACGAGGGACTTTACCACTCACTGGAAATCACCGCCGCCGAGCTTTCAGTGATGCCAACCTGAACCGAATGAAGGAATGAACATTTCTATTTTTTCAGTTACAGTATCGCACCGTCTACTTTCTTCTCTTTCTGATTAATTATGGACGAAACAGGCATAAGAGAACAGTGTTTTTTTACTTAAAAAGTTACTTACCTCACCTTACCTTCCACTACCTACGCGTGAATGGCAGAGAAAAATCACTTTTCAATCAGTGTGGGGCACAGATCCTTCAAAATGAGATCAATAGACCAATAGATCGAAAGATCGTTACATTATTTAAGAAAAATGATCTAATTTAGCGATATAAATCGCCATTTTTCAGATACTTCGGATCATTAAATCAGATTGTTTAAAATATTATTAAATTATTTATTATTAAATTTTGTTTGAATGCCCGAAGTGAAAAGACAAAATTAAAATTATTTTTAATTTATTTGGAATTTTTTGCACCTTTATCAGCTTCTAAATAGTTAATTAGTAAACTTACTGAATCAAATAATCGATATAATAATTAATAAATGACTCAACCTTCACTTTTTTCTTTTAATTTTCTCGTTTTAACCTTTTTTTTTGGGGGTCAAGTAGAGATGAGGAGGTGAGAAAATTAGGAATTTATCTAAAACATTATGAAACGATCTTACAAATTAGATCGCAATCTATTTATCATCTTGGGAGATTGATTGATCCGTAGATCACGATCTAGATCACAATATTGCTGGGTTGTATGGAACGCCATCCAAACATTCTCAATTGATTTGTAGCCCCACACTGCTTTTTATACATATATAAAAGAAAAATAATTACTCACCTCCCTTCCAACGGCCCTAACCACCCACTAACTGTACGATAAAAGCACAGAGAAATAACTTTTCATTTACCTATAAGAAAAAATTACTCACCTCACCTCACCTCACCCAACCACTCGCTAATTAAAAACGCGATAAAAATCTGCAGAAATGGTCTTCTTGGAGACAGTCGTGCAGTGGAAGTACGGCCATGCCGAGTTGACTATAACCCGCCAATTTACGCCCATACACAGCCCGCTATCCTTTTTCGAAGGATGAAATGCTTGGTACAATATAATACGCTCAGCTGCGCGCGCACCTTCTGACAGTCTAGTGTTTTTCTTTTATTTTGGGGCTACAGCAACTCGGGCTACAATCCATTGGAGAATATTTTTCGAATTAACGTGTGCGTCTTACCAAAAGAATATTGATCCAATGAATCCTGGGCAATTAATAATACCTACTCGATTTAAGGCAAGAAACTCTTACCATCTGGGGAGAAAACAAAAAATTAAAATTAAAACACGTTTACAGCTAATATTGTGAAACACGAAAATGCTTCGGACGTATCATAAAATTAGATCGCCATCATTTTTATCAAATACTTACGTCTAACTTGCAGACATCTAAAAACATTGGCAGCAACCTGTTTTAAATCTTTTACCAAAAATTGATAGGTACCGAATTATAACGTTAAGTAAAAAAAAGATGCGAGTACTGCCGCTGCTCGCAACAATTGATCTGTAAACAACAGCTGATTTCTCGAAGTTTTCTCGTTGAAAAATTTCGGAAGTAAAAAGAGCTTGGCAAAACGACTGTTTTCAGTCAGTCGCAAGCTAAAATATTTGTAGATACCAACGTAAACAATACAGTTACCTATAATATTGATTTTGGTGGATTACTTTCGAAATTGTAACATGGATTACTAGAAGTGTGATCACAGTCCCATTCGAGTAAGCAACCCAATTGTCATAGGAGGCATAAGGAGTGTTTTGTTCCTGAAGTGCACAGTAAATTTTGACCTGGCGCCCCAAAATATGTTACTTACTTAAGAAAATCGAAAAAATTTCTTCGATCCTTTTTGAGTAGTCAGACGTGGGGGCCACTGTAGGGGGCCAAATGTAGGTTTAATCCAAAAATGGACCGGAAATTTGAAATAGGTACCTCACCCGGCCAAAAATGTGTAAGTTTATAGCAGTATATTTAGCTGTATTTGCCGCTAATTACATTGCTAATTGACCGCTCACAGTCTCGCACCGATAAATAAAATTCACTGTCAATCACGAGCACACCCTCGCGTGAGGTTGATTAATCCGTTAAGTATCCATCAGAAGGGTTAACGTGTTTCTATCTGATTTAGGACCAGTTTTTCAATTCTCAGTTAAAATCTAAGTTAGTTTAACTGGCAGATAGCGTTAAGAGTTGAATAGGATTTTTGCACTACCTATTCGACAGTTAAATTTCTTAACTGGGGATTGAAAAACCGGCCCTTAATTAGCTATATTTTGTCCTTGAGAAAGCAAACGTTCAAAACTGAAAAAAATTATGGGTAAAACGATAGTTACCTTTCTGCGTACACAATTTGCGGCTAAAATACAGCTAACACACTACTAATCATGTTTGCAAATTAGTAGCACTCCAGTCAAACATAGTACAGAAATTTATGACAAATCATTACCTAGCTATAAAATAGCTTGGTATTAGCTGTGAAAAGTGTGCCGAATTATTGCGAGTTACTGCTAATTTCACATCGGTTTTTAGCTGCATGAATATGCTAACGTACAGCCAGTGCTGGATTTTCTATTAGTTTGAAAAGGCTCTGCCTACAGGCGGCAGATTTTGGAGGTGGCCAATTTTTCAATTTTTTTTTTAAATCTCGAACAAAAAATAATGTTCGTATTACCATTTTACTAATGTTTGAAATCAGGAATGGAAAAATTTGTCGAACCTATATACGTATAGGCGACAAAAACTCAAATCTGGCGCTGCAAACAGTTAAAATTAGCATTGGAATCTTCTAATTTTTGTACCAGTTAGCTGCGAATAAATTAGTCGCGTGTGACGTCACAACCTGTCTGCGATTTTGGGTCCAAACTACCTAATATGGTTATCACAAACCTATGTAAATTCCCATATGATTACTGAAAATGAAAAGAAATTGCAAATTTTTAAAGAACAAAGAGATAAAAAGTTAATCATACTATTCGGAGTATCGTAGGCTATCGGTGTAACAAAAAATATAATTTCTGCGAGATCCTCGGCCTTTAAAAATGTTCATTCACTTTTCTTATTGTAGGTACGAAGTAGATGCCGGTCAGATCGTTTGTTTGGACCCACTTTCAACTGATAAGCAAGTGATGACGTCAACCCGCGACAGATCTATTCTGTAGTACGTCAAGGAACATGTCCAACGGTGTATCATTCAATAATATTAACAAATCGTTGATTTTAACACCCCTTTTCAGATCGCTGGAGCTATTTCAGCATAGGAATGAATATCATTCGATAGTTTTCCTAATTTTTTGAAGCCTCATCCATACACATTAATTATTGTTATTTGGTTCTGAAAAAAAAAAAAAAAAAAAATTGGCCTTTTTTTAGGGTGGGGGTGTTTTTTATTCCCGTTTCGTCCATAATTAATTAAACAGATAAAATTAGATAGGTACCTACGCACCTGTTAACTGAAAAACAGAAATCCAATGTTCATAGCCTCATTTAGTTTAGGTTGGCCTCACTGACGGGCCGACTTCGCGGTGACTTCCCTCGTTATTGTCAGCTAAATTTATTTTCCAAACTTCATTTTATCTATATCTGTGTCAAAAGTTCAACATTTTAAACTGGATCAACAGAATTTGTAAATATGGCAAAGACGATTCTTTACTTCGATTCGATTCAACTATCGTAGGTAAACAATTACGTGATTCGCAGTCATTCTACGTCCCGGCTCCACTCAAAATCTCGCGCAGCCCCTACCGAAAGCTACGATGTTTGCACGTTAAAAATAAGGCGAAAATATAATTTTTCTAAAAGAAATCGCTTCAATTATAAAGAATGTTCGGGACAGGTCACAAATGAAATGAAAATCAGTAACACAAATTCTGGTTAAACCGCAACTATAGGTAGGTGGTAGGTACAGTTATTTAATCGGCAGCAGTCATTTCAAAAATTGGCCATTTTTCCGATAAACCGCATAGATAGGCGAAGGCTACGTTAGTCACAACTCACAACCCTGGGACGTGAAAATTCAACACCTTGTTCTTGAGAATGATTTCGGTCAAATTTTTCGACAAACACCCGATCAATTCAGTCGCGCGAACTGCGAATCAAGGCAAAAGTTAATTTATTTCAAGCCGGAGTGAGCTTCAGAAATCGTATCAACTGGAGTGGGTGTTACGTAAGGCCAAGGTTTTGATGGAATTAGAAACCGCAGTCGAAGATAAATAAAATAAAAACCATTACCTACTTTTACGCGGTAGACGGTGTCTTTTTGTTTCTTACACAAAACCAACAATTCGGGAGAATAATCGATTTCAATTTTCGCCCTCCCGACTAAAACATAATCCTTTGTACTTTTACGTTTTACTAACCTGAGGTACTAAAAAAAAATACCATTTTCAGATTCCGAAGAAACGTCGATATACTTAGTATAAAATAAAATTCTACAGAATAGACAAATTTCTGAAGAGGCACTCAATTTTTTTTCTACTCTGTTAAAAAAAAACTAAAGAAAGCCGGTTGAGGAATGAGACTCAAAATAAAAAAAAAGGGGTTGGAAAACCCACTGGAAGGGAACTGAGAATTATAGAACGTGTACCTAAGGTACTTATAGCATTCTGTAGAGGTTGCCGGTCGATTATGAGGAATTGTTCGAGTGTACTCGGCCTTTTTTTTTTTGTCAAATCCTCTAAAGCTGAAATAGAAAAAATCCAAAAATGAATTTTCAAAGAAATAACAAATAAACCTTCACGATTTGAACATCTGACATAGTTCACTAATACAAATCCTCGGGGGTATAGGCAAGAACTTTTCATAATTACCAAACCTCGCTATAATTGACGAGGTTCAATTAGGTACCTACCTAACACTTCACTACGTACGCATAGGCAATATAACAGAATGGGGTACCGGAACGTAGTTTCAAAAATTAGCGTATCTCATAGGGCAATAAAAAACAAAAATATACCTTCAAACCAGGCTCAAATTTGATCGTTAAAAGTAGAGAAAAATTGATTTGAAAAGTAGAAAATAAGCGAGACGTGAAAAAAAGACGAAATTTTTCGCGACAAGCGGTGGGACGTCAAAAGTCCAATCGCTGATAGCATTCTTATATCATGGAGTACCTATAATACAGTCTGGTAGTTTTAGACGTGAAAATGGGGTATAAAATAGAGCAAAAAATTAAGGCTGAAATGAAACTTGGTATTACTGTTGAGGACCCCTTCCTCAATACCTAATATCCTAAAAGTGGCAATCGATCCGATTGCAACGTCCCTTGAGAGAGACTAAATGTGAATCAGGTTTTTGTAACGATAATTTTTATTTGTGTTTTCTTTGAAAATCTTCATACGAATTTCTATCTCATGAAACAAACTGGGAGTGGGGGTAGGTGCGTTCTTTTGTTCGTAACCCTATTTTGGCAATAGAATTTATTATAATTACAATATTTTCCTTTATTGTTACTACGGTACAGGTTGCAGTTTTGGTCCGATAATTACGGAATTTGTGCAAACATTAGTTCTTAGCTGAGGACCTAACCATCTGATTTTGGTTCGGATCGGCCAGATAGTACTTCCGGCACCGCTATTTTTGCTTTTATTCTGATCGTATAATGCTTAAATTCAAACCAACAGCTATAAAATTTGGAAAAAATATTCATTATGGTTCGTTGTAACATGCTACATATTTTGGTTGGGATTGTCCCAATGGAACCTCCAATATAATTGCTTTTAATTTTATTTTGAAAACAAAATATTTAATCTTAAACCAGTAGCTACGAAATTTGAAACAAATACTTTTTACGATTTTCAACTGTAGCATGCTACTAGTTTTGGCGCAGATTGGCCAGTACTTCCATAGATTCAATATTTTTGTTTCAGTTTTGAAAGAGGTAAGTGTTTTAAACTGCGGGTAATTTTAGGTCAGAAATCACAAAAATTAATATAATCGTCGATTATGATCTATTACTAATTTTTTAGCTTGATATTTCATTAGTACATACCTAACTAATTTTCCACTCTTTGAAAATCTATTTTTTCTAACGGATCCCCTGCTGCATTAAGAGTCTCTTTATATAACATGCTGGAGTAGCTTAGGTTTCTCTTCTTCTTCTTCTTCTTCTTATTTTTTTATTTATTTATTTTTTTTTTAATAAAAAAGGAATACATTTCATGCCTTTGACATTTTGAAAAATAAAAATAAAATATACATTAGTATTAGTAAGACATTAGCTTTGTTTAAAGCGGCAAAAAGTAACTAGCTAGGTACCTACGTGAAAGATTTTCGGTTTTTACCACTCTGTTGAAAGTTGGTTTTCATTTCTATCGCACAGTTTCAGTAGTGTCAGTTCTGATCAGCAAAAACTCAAAAAAGTAACGTGGATGATAAGAAAAGCATCAGGTCTAATAGGAGTTTTGTACCTATTGGTTCTGTAGTTTGTGAGAGAACTATAAAACAATAAGTTAGGTTAAAAACGAGTTTTCAAAAAATACGCTTTTATAATTTGAAGAAGAAAATAATGGCGGAAGAGAAAATAAAATTTCCCACCTTTTTTATCTGATACAGAAACAAACAAAAATTTAAAAAAACAACTGATAAAAACGGATATGTGTGTATGTGTGCGTATGTCGCAACACGTGAAAGCAGCGCTGACGTTGGTCATCCGGTGTATTTCAACAAATTGAGCGAGTAGAATAAAAGCGTATAATATATTCCGGGAAAATCTGTTTTTAACAATAAAACATCAATAGATATTTTTGTTAAAAATATCGATAACTACCGATAGTTTTTCGTAATTTTTTCACCTGAAAGTGCTGAAACCAGCAACGAAGTATCAATATACTGATGAGTTTGTCACATATCGGTAAGTATCAATATAGTATACAAGTTTTTTTTTTTTTAAATTATGGATAAAAATTGGCTAACTGGTTTTCTACTGAAGTATTGCTGAGCTAGAGTTTATTATGTTCAGAACAAAATAAGATACTCGTATACTATGAATAATTACTTACATCTCTATCCTTTTTAGTGGAAACTTATGTAGCCCCCATAGCCGAACCACTTGACTGTTTTTCATGAAATTCATTACCTACGTGATTTTATTATGTTCAGAACTAAATTACAATCCTATCAAATGATAATTACGTTTTAACCTTCATTTGTGGAACTTATTTTGTCTTCCCACCGATGTGCACTAGAAGCAATTCCACGTGAGATTATGCCTGAAGTTACCTACATACCAAATTTTGGCCTGATTCGATGAAAACTGTGATTTCTATCGCGTTAATAAAAAATTTCAAGTCAAATATTAACGTCATAACTACAGGCTGTTTCACAAGGTTCCATTTTTTGTGCAGTCACACTTTCAAGCTTAATATCTCCCTTAATATTAAAGATTGAAAAAAAAAAGTTTTTCAAACGAATAATTCATGTAGTCTCAACTGTCATTCTCAATGCTGAAAACTTAATTTTAAATTTACTTCCGGTGCCCTATCCATACTTCAAGTGGTATGAAATGAGAAAATTTATTTTTTGAACCTGAGAATCAAAGATATGATAAGATAAAAATTTGTTTAAGATTAAAATATATTTTTGATTCATATTGAACTCGAGTCTTACCAGCACAGGATAAACACAAATACCAGGTAAATAATAAATGAGTTTACGTTATAAACATTTTTTTAAAACATAAGCTTTTATTTATTTATTTTTTTGGCTTTAGCTTCATTCGGAATAAAAATTATTTCATTGCGGGAGGTTGGCTGCAGTACTCGTATATTATAAAATCGCAGTAGTGAGTAGAATAAAAGCTTATGAAAAAAACCCACATTGGTTTAAAAATACTTTAAAATAAAATAATAAATTTTACATGGGTACCTAATATTTATTAGTTTGTCCTATTGATGGAATCATTAATTAATAGTTAGGTAGCTACCAAGTGAATGAGCTCATGCAGTAGCGCATCCGGATCGCCAATTTTGTTTCTTTGAGGGGAATGCAAATAATTTTATGATTTTTTTTTGTTGCTCTTCAACAAATTTGGGCGGTTTTTATCTAAATTCTGTGTGATACTTTCACTTTTGTCTTTTTTGGGGTTTTGATTTTCCCCTATCTCCAGTAGATTCGCGCCTGAGTTCATAAATTTTAAAAAGAACAGTACCACCAGTTCTAATTAGAAACACTGAAGTCACTACCTACCCTACGATTCCTAAAAAAAAAAAAGTCAAACATAAAAAAAGCAAAATTTTACATTTTTTGTACGTGATTTCTTGAAACTTTATAATTAATTTTTGGGAGTTTTCCTTGTTTTATTAAGAAAATTCAAAACTTAAAAGACTTCCATTCATAACAATTTATTCTCAATGGTTTACCTACCATAGAATGAGTAAATAGTAAAAGCCACTTCTGTAACGCTATCACGCGACCATAGTTATAAATATATTTGACTGTGCTATATTTCAGTTTTAGCCTAACTCCAAGTCGTTTTTTTTCTTCAATGTAGGAATTTTTTTTTCTGTAAAATATACAAGCCACATTTCTTCGTATTTTTCACACAGAAACAAGCCAGAAGTTAAGAATGCTCTTTTTATTTGAATAAATTTTAAAAGCTGCCACGACATTCTCCTCTAAATCACTATCAATAATCGAGAGATGGCTATTCGAATCGCAGCGTTGGAACTATTTTTTTATACGCTTTTATTCTACTCGCTCAATTTGTTGAAGTACACCGGATGACCAACTTCAGCGCTGCTTTCACGAGTTGCGACACACGCACACATACATTTATATCCGTTTTTATCAGTTGTTTTTTTTTCTCTTTTGTCGGTATTTCTGTCTTGTTATTATAAACTTTTATTCTACTCGCTACTGCCATTTTAAAATCTACCAATATTGCAGCCAACCTTCTGCAACAAAATAATATTTATTTCGCATGAAGCTAAAGCCAAAAAATAAAAAAAACGTATCTTTTAAAAAGTCGTTTTTAACCTATTTTATTATTCTTTTTTTTTTTCAATGTTTTTTTTTTTTTAAATGGGATGAATTTTGAAGTCAGTGATTCACTTAGATGGTGGGATTTTTCTAACAGATACGAGGGGTCTGATCCACGGCATGCCTTGGCTAAGACCCCCACATGATTCGAAAGGCATGTGGCCAAAAAAGTAATAAATTTTCAATTTCAATACTGTATTGATTATGCTCAACAGTCAACTGTGCTGTTGAGTGTAACTGCCTTAATGACTACATGTCGTTCTCAAAGCGAATAGTGTATAGCAGAACCTGCGAGAAACAATAATAAAAAACAAGCCACATCATAAACAATGTTACAACAGGGTTTTTGCTTTACTGGTGATGCAGTCAATTAATTGATAATTTCAAGTAACCGATTTCACCAGTTTTAATTTTTTCAACACTCATTAATTATAAGGGTGCGTATACATTTGCGAGCAAAATGCTTGCGAACCGTTCGCGAACCACTCGCAAGCACCATGTTCGCGTAATTGATACGACGTTTTTGCGTCGCACAAACTGCTTGCGAACCGTTCGTTCGTCGCTCGTTGTGAACCGCCGGAAGTCGGTTTTTTCGACGAACACAAAAGATGTTCGCAGTTCAGTTGGGACGGCATTTGTGTGCAGTTTATTCATTTTTGGTTGCATGTGGCAGCCATCAATAAAACCGCGCCACTCATCACCAACATTGTTTTATTTTCTTCACGAGAAGTCATCATGTTTCCATTCTATAGGTTCGCGATAACTGCGGATGGTTCGCAGTTAGTTCGTCTCTTTTCCCTGGTTCGCTAGATGCTCGTGAACTGTTCACTGAAATAATATTTTATCGAGCGGTTCTCGAGCATCTAACGAACGGTTCGTGAACGGTTCGCAAGCATTTTGCTCGCAAATGTATACGCACCCTAAGGTAGAATTGAAAACGTTTCTTTTACAACAGCTAACACGTAGGATTTTCCTCATCCATTTTGTTTATTTATTTTATAAAAATTCCGTGATTCTTGCCCAAGCCTGATTGATATTCGATTAATTGATTAATTTTGTAAAAATAAATCAATTAGCGGAAAATTGGTTAGTTGATTAATCGACTAATTGATTAGTCGAACTAATCGATTATTGCGCCTCACTAGAGAATTGTCGACTGAAAGGAAAATTTCTATGAACCATATAACGTCATTTCGGATAAATATAGTATTATAATATCAGCTTCATTGAGCAGCTGCAATGGTAGGATCGCAGCTTGCCACCTAAGAAGTGCCAAGTTCTAATCACAATTGGCCCTAAATTTTGAGAAAAAAAAAATTTTTTTATATGTAAAATGGTTTGTTAGGTTCGCCGATATTTTTTAACGCTTTTAAGAATAATTATTTTTAAATTAAACATGCTTTTAGTTACAATGAGTTCAAATTCTAGAATCGTTCAGTACTAAGTTCACTCATTGCATAGGCAGTGGGATCTTTCAGGCAGATGCGGGGGCTGGTCCATGGTATGCCACTTTGGGGGTGACAGTGGCAGGGAGGATGAAGCAGGTGGGGTGAAGCCCCACCCCCTAGAGTTCACCCTTCCATTGCCAATATACAAAAATGCATGCCTTGGCCAAGGCCCCCCATATTGTAAAAAAGATCTCTCCGCTGGTATTCTAACACACGTGGGAAATAATCAAAAAAATATTCAAAAAAATATTTTTCATGGTTCGAAGAAGTTTTTGTGTCGGTTGATGATCCTATCACTATCTAGCTACACAGATGAAAAACAAAATAGAACCGGTTGAAAGAAAAGGAAGAAAGAAAATAATGGTGATTTTAATAGGGACTTTTCACTTCATGGAAAAACCCCAAAAAGAATGAATATTGCTATTATCATGAATATGAGTGGAGAAGAAAGAGAACTGGCAACATGAACAGCGAATAATATACTTAACAGTTTACATAAAAAAACAACTCATTGCATACCTGATTGATTGATAGTTCGGACCCATTTATGGTTTATCTATAGTCCATTTCAAATAAGAACAACACCATGACATAGACAATGGACAAGGCGGTAGTTTCAGGGATGAATTATTGTTGCACAGCAATATTGAGTAGGTACTTTCTCATAAAAGATAAAATCCAGGGCTTCTTCCGAAATTTATTACTTATTTTCACCCATTAAAAAAAGTTTACAACATTATTTGGGGTTAAAAATGTTAAATATAAATAAGTTAATATTTGTTGTTAACATAAGTAAACTTGGAACTGTAAATTTCTAATTTCTTGTTTGTGAGTTGTCTCAATCAGGATTTATAGATTTTAGTTGTTTCTAATTAATTTTACAGTTTACAATGATTTGTGCTTAATATGTTTTAAGTAACATTTTGAAAATCAACCCCATGAATCTCCATAAATGTTTCAAGAATCAATGACATATTTTTTCATTAAATTTCAGAGAAATGTATCAGAATTTTTACTCGGCTGTAGTCATTTATCACCTATTATACGCTTTTATTTAAGTCTCTTTAGGTAGTATGGTTTCAAACATCTGCAAGTGCTGCAGTTACCCAACTGTTTCATGCATAAACACTTGCTGTTATTGTTGTCATCAATTTCTTTTAAACTTTCTGCATAGACAATTGTAACACATGGCTAACATGCTGAGTGTCATGTCCAGAGATGCATGTTCAAATCCTTGACAGTCATTTTTTAAGTTTCTTAATTTTTGCTAATTTTGATGTGTAAACATCACAATTCTTGGTCTATGGTAAGGGCTAAATGAGAATTAAAATTGTCAGATTTGCATATGCATAACTCTTACAATAGTAACTCTCATTTGTGTGTGTTACATGAAGTGTAGGTGTGTGGTTTATGTGTGTGTACAATGTGCATGCTCACAATCGCACTATTAACTTAGATTTTGCAAGAATAGTTGGAAGTTGGTAATTTAGTTTTTATGTTAAAACATCAATCCTTCATGAGTATAAGCAGTATAACCCAGCAACGAGCATATAAATTAATACTAGAGGCACAATATGCTACGTTTTACACGATTTTCAGGGAGGCCAGCTACACCCACCCCATTAAACCTAGACATTCTTTCTAAAATACATGCAAAATATGCGTTTTTACCCGAATTTTTGGCCATAATTCTTTTATTTAATGAGACAGATACTTTTTCATAATAAATGAAATTTTAGAGGAGGTTTCAAAAAATGAGCCAAAAAATAAGTTTAAGCCATTAGAAGTCGAAAAAATTGAAGATGAAATTGGGCATCAAAATGGCTTAATTCAATATTTATCAGTAAATTTAACCGTAATGACAACTGATGATAAAACTCAAAAACAGTGAATTCATGAGAATGAGTAGTTATCATTAGTTCTCTTTAGAGTTATGTTTACTGAGAACATTAAATTAAGCCAATTTTATGCAAAATTTCATCTTCTTTTTCGAGTTTCTCGGCTTCTAGGGGCCTAAACTTCTTATTTTTAAGCTCATTTTATTTTTTGTAACCTCCTCTAAAATTTCATTGAAAAAGTAGCTATCTCATTAAATAAGAGAATCAGACCAAAGATTCGGGTAAAAACGCATATTTCCTACGTATTTTAAATGGGGCGTATAGTTTTAATGGTGTGGGATTAGCTAGCCTCACTTAAAATGAACGAATTGTGTCTCTAGTATTAATTCATATGCGCGTTGAACCCCAGTGAAACTTGTACCTTTTTTTTAATAGTTTCGGACGTAGGCTTCGATTTATCTTATAATTGATGGTAAAGGTCTGTTGTATACTATAAAAGCGTAGGTATATTTCAAAAATTCTTTCTTACGTAAGTTTACCTATATTCGATAAATTCACTCAAAAGTTGAGAATTACTTGATTTCAACGACTTCATCAATTAATTTTCGTTCGGAAAATATTCGTGAAAGATTACTCTCATTCATACAACCTATTTGTTCAAAAAAACATGTAGCTCGACAAAAATCTAAACTGATTTGCATAAAAATTTTTACTATTAATAAAAAACCAAACAAACCGCGGTAGGTAGGTAAATAGTAGGTACTCAAAATTCAAAAATAAATACTGTCATTTCTTGTCCGGCGAGTGTGTAGGGGAGGTGAGGCCAAAAATGAAATCAGTGTTGTGCGTCTGTCTAAATAAGGTCCGTCAATTGTGTGAATAAAAAACGTGTAAAAAAAATTGAGGAGTTATAGGGATTCTAACTTGAGTCAAAAGGAGTGAGTTGGTCTTTTTAATCTCTTAAATTAAGAAGGAGGTTCTATATTGGTCTGATATTTTTTTTATGTATATGTATTCTGAATAGGGACTAACTACTCACCAACGGAGGATTCGTTTGAAAGAGAATGGTTCTGAAGTGGTCCCGTTAAATTTTAGTTGTGATTGGGTCAATACTGTATCAAAAATTACAGATCTAAAATTTAAAATTCAACCAATGTCTGTGAAAACTGGTATTTGGGAGATTTTTTTGTTACTGATCACTAATCCGGCTCCTTTGTTTTACACTGAGAAAATTGTGATTAAAAATTGAAAAATAATAAAACTTTTAAAAATAAATAAAACTAACAAAAAAAAAAAAAATCGGCCTAAAAAACAAAAATAAAATAAAAAGGAAGAAAATAATTTTAACAGGATATTATAACACAAGATTTTTTTTTTTTTTTGATAAAACTTTTTAAGTTGGCACCAAATTTTAAATAGAAAATCTAACTATAGATAATATAATAGAAAACTGCATTATTCAAGAATAATGTTTCATATTATAATGTCTGAACAGTTTGGATCAATACCTGCTGCGAGTCTGACTTGTACTTATGAACCCAACCTTACAACACCTAAAACTTACAACTTTGAAACCGGCTCAACACTAATCCATGTTTAAAACAAAACTAAGACTTACGAGTTCGCCAACTTCAATCGATTGAAAGAACATAAAAACAAGCAACAAACTTACTTGAAATTTGGCGCCGACTTGGAAAGTTTTATTTAAAAAAAAACTGGAGTTATAACATACTGACACAATTATTTTTTCAATTTTAGTATGTTTTTTTGTATTATGCAGGATTATCTTCTTATATTCTCGTCCACTAAAAAAATATCTGAATTAAAGACGATGATGACCCACTTACCTAAATTCTGAATGTCGTATAGGCTATCGGTAAGTCGAGAATGCGCACAATGTAAGGAAGGTTCATAAAGAATGCATGGAAAGTGCATATAATTATTTAATTAAAGCTGTTCAGAAGGCTAGATTTCGCCTGGAATAGAAATAATTTCAAATTATGTGTATTGTGGGTTGCGTTGATGGTAGCGTTCAAAAATTTTGTACAATAATGAAAACTTCGAGAAATCGTAATTCGGAAATAATGAGTGGATTTAGCCAATCTTTCAACCTGGCTGAGATGCAGACTCAAAGTATGCACATGTTAAATTTTGTCCCGATCCGTCCAGAATTACGCCCCGCCCTAATTGCAAATTTCAAATTGAAATTAAAATTATTTCTATTCTAGGCGAAATCTACATTTCCGACTGGCTTTAATTAAATAATAATCATAAGCGCTTTCCTTGTGTTCTTTGGGCGCTTTCCTGATATTGTTCGAATTTCTGGTTTACCGGCCGTACCTATGCTCTCATAGTCGCAATCTCTAACTGCTCCGTTGAACACGAGTACCCCAAGTACAAGAGTTAGGTTACTTTTTTTTTCCTTTTTTTTTTTTTTCTAATTAACTTACAAAAAAATAACAAGAAATAAGCTCTTGAGCGACGAAAACTCGATCGTATAGTAGAGTGTTATAGAGGGTGACGAGGGGAGGGGGATGGCTTTACTGGCAGATCGATCGGTAATCGATCGTCGTGATCATCGTTACGGCCGTACCTTGACAGATGCTGTTTCTGTTGCTGCACGAAAGCCGACGCTGCCGGAGAGCGACTTGTAGGGTAGCGGTGTCGGCGGCGGCGGCGGCGGCGGCGGCGGCGGTGGCGGCAGTGGCCGCAGCTTCGGCAATAACCAGGCTTCGGTACAACGCAAATACGGCCGAGGTACTCGCCGGCGATATGGCTCCCACTCCTCGGCCCGTCATCTGCGTCAGTGCGTGACGATGACGTCCGGCGCCGATTTTGTCGACTGCACGCTGTACGGCCGTGCGGAGCCACGACCACCGTTTCCACCGCCGCCACCCCCACCGGAGAGATCGTGTTTGGGTGACTTTTTAAATCGGTCCACCTCTATCACAGCTTCGGCGCGAAAACGATGCTCTTGCTTGGAAGATGGCGTCGTCGTATCCGACGGCTTTTGATTGTTTTTGTAACCAAAAGTGGTGAAACCAATGGGTGGAGGTAAGCCGACACTTGGTGCGGCGACGGCCGGATGCGTACCTTTGCCACGGCGCATAGTGCACGGCGGTGGAGGCGTCGGTGGTGGCGGCGACGGCGATATGCTGACGCCTTTGCTGATGAAGGTGGCGCCGCCGCCACCGCTGCTTCGGGAGGCGCCTAACGCGCCCATAAACAGACTTTCGCGCGTTTGGCACTCGCTGTCACGCATCTCTGGCATGTAGCTGTAGTCGCCGCTCTGCGTCACCAAACCGTCCTCCTCTTCGTCGTCGGCGCCGCCGTTGTAGCGACTGTTGGATTCACGAGGCGTTTGGCAGCAGCCCTGCTGGTACTGGGGACCGCCGTTCATCTGCGCATACACAGAAGTATTATCAAATACCAAACGCTTATTGACGCGAATACTGAGCATCGCCTTTTTAGGTTAGTCTACTTGAAATTTTTCTAAAATACACAGTTGGGTAGCCTATCGATCGGAAAATAGATTCAAGATATGTTCTCGGATGATTTCAAGTATCCACATTCGCTACTTAGAAGCGACGTAACGTGTCCAAGAGAATTAGCACTAATCTACGTATGTAATTCATTTGAAATTAAGGTGAGTTCCCACTTTTCAGAAAAATAATGTCCGTAGAATGAGAAGTGAAAAATACAGGGAAAAAGTGATGAAACAAAAAGTAGGGAAATTTAATAAGAATTGAAAAAGTGGAAAGTGGAGGTCAAGTGCTCTCCACCATTGTAAATAGGCTAATACACGTATCATCCCTTTAAGTCACGTCAGTACACATTTCTCCTTCAAATAATATGATTAGGATAAAGGAACACCAAATTCAACGATGACTCTCCTTGGAAAAAAAAAATACAAATTACAATTTTGTTAGGTACCAATAGCTACCAGAAAGTTCGAATTTCAGACTAGAATATTGGAAGATGTGGAGCTAGGGAAGGTATAACGTGATGAAAAATTTCTAAGCAGGGCTGTCAAGCTAAATAAATAAAGCTTAAGTTAGGTGTCGGCTTTTGGCTTAAATATTTTATTAAATATTCAACTAAATAATATAAAACATATTTTTTTAATCTCAAAATTTATAAACATACGAGTAATTTGATAATAAAATGAAAAACTAATAAAAATGTCGTTGTTGAAGAGTGAAAAAAAACCAAAAATGAAAGAAAAATTATAGCTTTCACCTTGAAAAAAATAAAGCTCGAGCCTTCATCTTAAAGCTGAGAATACAAAAAACACAGAATCTTTGGTTTTTAACTATCTTAATAGCCCTGGTTCTAAGAGTAAGAATTTTTACTCTACAAACATTAAAAAAATAGCCTATGTACAGATCGAATTGATAAGAAACTACTTTTTTTTGGAAGTTGGTTAAAAATATGAACTTTCTAATTCTTCAAGTCACATGTAAAATTTTGGAAAATGTTACCTGATATGCAAGCAATCGTTTTATTTTTTGGGGGTACAAATGATACTTTGTACCTCCCATTCCTACACCACTGATTCCTACATATTAACCGACATCAGCAAATGGAAAACCTCATAAAGTTATTAAATGTGTGTTTTACGAACATAAAATATGTTGGATCAATGTGGTTAGGTACTTACAACAAAAAAAAAGACCTATTGGTACGACGACACAAACATCGTAACTATAAATAATATATTTGTTTTTAAGTAGGCGTACCTAGGCTGAACAAAACAAGTAATTCAATGTTTCATTGATTTTGTGGCTTTAGTTTTTTAAACTTAAAACAAAAATGACACAAATTTGAAGGCTAAAAAGTCAATTAAATAATGAGATAAGGTCGAACTTTGAAAGTACTTTCGCAACGCCTGCATTAACTGATGAAACGGCCACATTCGCATCAAAAAAGTACTTAGCAAAAGTATCGATCTTATTATTAGGTACCCCAGATGGAAATCAGTAATATCATGTGATTGAATGGACTAAAATTAATTAATGGCTAATGACTCATTTAAAAAGTCAATTATTGTAAATAAAAATAATTTACTGGGATAGTTAGGCTACAGTATTTTTCATAAATCGTTGAAAAAATATTCCCAAAAACTAAACCTAGAATGTTTTTTTTTTTTTTTTTCCAAATTCAACTGTTGTTTTTAGAACAGATATAAAACAGTCGATTGGAAATGTTTTACATGATATACAGTGTGATGCCTTCGTAGAAAAATTACCTGAATTATAGGGCTACCCTCGAAGAACAGCCGCCTTAAAAAGTGACAGTGTTTCATTGTAACCACTATCTCATATTACTCCATCCTCCCTCGTTTGAACTTTAAGACTATCACTTTTTCATTAAATTAATACGAAATTTTGTTAAATGCGAGTCGATTTTGTGATTCATCTCACACAAAAACGCAGTGTTAACTGATACACCACACAAATTACAATTTTTCTTCGGGAAAAGTCTTTGGAAAAGTACAAATCTTTCATTTTAGTTTTTCATTTCTCAATTTTCCGTTGCCTATCACTACCCCCAGAGATTGAAAAACGAAATATTTAGTTTCCAATTCGGTTTGATTTTGTTTCTGTTTCCGTTACTGTTCGTTTAAAAAAAAAATTTGTTTCCACGTTTCTGTTTTAGTTTTTGTTCCTAAAATTCTTAGTTTCTGTTAGTTTTTGTTTCCGTTACTATTTTTTATAAAGTAGGTAGGTATCTATCTATAGTAACTAACTGATATTAATTGAAGATGTTTCACATAAAACAAAAGAAAAAGTATATAGTCCAATCCTAACTGTAGTTCGTGAATTTTACAAAATAGACTGCAACAAAATATACATATTTATTTAAATTCAAAATTTAATTTTTTTGCAAGTTAAAACCAAAAACTTTTGTTTCCACGTCTATTTTGTTTTCATTTCTGTTAGTTTCCGTTTCTTAAAATTTTATTTGTTAGTTTCTAATTTTTGCAAAAAAAAAAAAAAAAAAAAAAAAAGTTTCTCATCCATTTGACCTTTCCAAAAGTGCTATTGTAACTAAGTAGGTAGTATCTTTCTTTTCTAGCTCCACCAAAAAAGAAGGCAATTCACATTATTGATCAATAATTTTTCCAGAAGTCACAAAACCGTACAACTTGGACTAGTCAGGGCTGTACGCCAGTATATTGCAGACAGCGATGGTAAACAAAACGTACCCTTTCAAATCCGTAATCACGTCGAATTAGATTTGGAAATGTGTGTTCAGTGGGTACGTAACAATCGTTATCGTCTTCTTCTCGGGAAGAATCTTGAGCATTTATTGAGGCTCGACTTTCATTGGCGTGCACCAAACTATCCGGCAAATTCGGTACCACAGTAGCCATAGACGTGAGTAGAGTGGCAGTGGGCGTTTTTCTACCTAATTGGTCCAGCTGACTTTCACGTGACTGGTTCACGTGTTCCTGCGAAGAGAAAAAGTCACATTATTCATTAATCAAAAAAACCAATTATAGTACGTAGGTACTTATAATAAGATCGTAGATGTTTTAATAGCCCAAGGAGAGACAAAACAGGAGGATTAAACAAATCGTGCTCTGACTGCTGTAAAATAAAATTTAAAAAAAAACATACTCCAGGTATTTGCTTCTCTTAATTCTAATCGTATTTCGTTCCGACTCGGACTCATAATTTCCAAAATTTGACTTTCTATTCAAAACCACAACCCAAACCATTTTTAAACGGAAAATTTGCTTTGCAGGTCCAAAACTTTTTATCGCAATTAATCTTTAAGCAATTTTTTAGTTGAAAATCGGGTATTTTCCCACATTTGTCGATAAAATTTCAAGAAATGATATCAACAGGGGCACATGAAACTTTAATTGAAGCAAACTTAACTGAAACTCTGTACGGTTCCTAATTCAGATGTGAAAAAAATCGATGTTAAATTCTGAAACTGCAGCTTAGCAGGTTTAAGAACCGGACTTCAAATGACTTTGCAGCCAATCAAATTTGCATGTAATTATGTACCTACCTACTCTATCTGTAGCATCTCCTCTTTTTAAATTCAATCACTCACTCCGGAAACACTGTGTGAGAAGCAACCTGATTTTTAACAAAAATTGAGTGAACTCTCTTCTTCACAAACTTGCAAAACTTGTAACACAAACATCAACGAACCAAAAAAACTATCGTTGTATCATCGTGTAGCTAAAACGAATATCATTTGTTCAAATTTATCATGCAATAATGAAATAACAAATGAGCCAATTATGCAAACATTTTTATTTCACATCTTGCAAAAAAAAAAAAAAAAAAAAAATCTTAAACCATCTCGGTAACAAGACCGAAAGTAAACCGAGTAAGTATAATTCAAACATATGGAAAATTGTGAAAGAAAAAACAATAAAATAGGAAATAGCGAAGATATTAACGCTTCTAGAAACTTGGAAATTCTGACACGGAACGAGTAATGTACCTATCAAACCAAAATTGCGAGAGAAAAGTATGAAGTTTAAACCACATATTCGCAACCCTCGAAACTTTTTTTTCTCCCTTTTTTTTCCATTCCTTTATGTTTTTATTTGGTAAAATATACTTGGCAAACAAAGTTTTCATAATTGCTGGTGTCTTTACCAAGTGTACTTTAAACAAATATACCGATAAAACAGAGCAAAATATGTACAAAGATGAGCGTATTATAATTTATCATATGATTATGCCTACCTTAATAACGTTGAAATCGTGAATTAATTTTCTCACTATGTTGAAAATCAGCGTGAAGCACATACCGAATAAGATTAAAAAAAATACGATGAGAATAATAAGCAAGTCGATTTTCGTAATTTGTTTCCATATGGATTCTTGTTTCAGTTTCTGGGAACACAAAAATTTATTTAAACACGAGAACCTACCTATTTGAATCCTTAAACCACTTCTGAAGATCCACGGGGTAATTTGAAAAATTGTACTTATTTTATTAGGTATAGGTAGGCTATTTAGTACAGTTCCAATCACTTTGACTGAAAAATTATCTAATCTAATTAGTAACTGCCAAGCATTTTAAATCTAATGTGGTCACACATAAGGGAGAAGTTTTCAAGTTCAATTCCGCCCTTCGTGAAAAACGAGGATCAATTCCCGTTTTTTCTCAAGACCTGAGGACGGAGGTAGGTTCGTTTTTCGTTTCACGACCTCGGAAAACTTTTAGCACTACTAACTGAAATTTATAAATCGTGGCTTTTCTTTAAAAACCTCAAACGTCAAAAAAATTAAATTTTATAGGAACAACAAAAAACTGATTAAAAAAATTGTAAAAATTTTTCCAAAGTAATAATTAACATCATTTTATAGTAGAAGTGAAGGGAAATTTGAGAAGTATAAATTATAATTTGTTTTCTCATATCCTCCTTTGTTTTATTCAAAACTGTTTAAACTTACGAGGTTTTTAATTTAAATTTCAATCCATGTACCAACTTATGTGGTTTTGAAAACCATGTAGGTCAGCATTTTTTTTAACAAAAACCTTATAAGTTGGTAGCTGACATAAATTTTGACTTAAATACCTGGTAAGTCGGACTTTTAATGATGGTAGACTTACAATATCTTTAGAATTCAATTCGTTGATTTTATTTTATTTTAAGAACCCTTCAAATCTGAAAATCACAAAAAGTCCGACTTATGAGGTTTTTAAAGAAAAGCGACTATATATACATATAGATATATAAACGAGCCCTGTCTAAAATCCTACCTGAATTTTTTTGGTAACATATTTGAGTAAAGCTGTAAAGTTCCATTATTTGTACATTTAGTTGATTGATAGTATTTTTTAGAGGAAAACGGCAATATCAATCCGGTCTGTGATTCTGTAGCTGTCCGTATCCATTAGTTAGTTTTAATTTCATAGACGAATGGCTCAAAGTTGCTGTTGCAGCAGGGATGTTAACTTTACTTTGGCCCATAGCCGCAATTCAAAAATAACCGGCCTATGCACATAGAATTTAGGGAACAAATAAAAGTGAAATAATTTTGTCGAATTAATTGGCTTGTATTGGCCTGGTAACACTGATAAATTTGTTATTTCAACAGAAACAAGGAAAAATTTTAGTTACAAGGATGTCCATAGAATTTAGGATATAATTTCGCGTTAATAATTTTGGACTCCTTTATGTTCATTAGAGTGATTTATTTATTTTTGTATATACATACATACATACATACATACATACATACATACACACATACATATATATATATATATACACACACAAAATAACCACGTTGAGATCCAACAGTAATACAGACAACCCGAGATCCACTAGAAGGAATATATTTACTCTATTTTTGTTTTTAATTTTTACAGGATTGTATTGCCAATTGACATTACCCCCTACAGAGGGGGAAAGATTTCTAACTTTTTTTATTCTTGAAACTTCATCGAAAACTTGAGATCCATGCAGTAAGTAGGTAAGACGAGATCCAATTGTACGTATTATGAACAAATCGAGATCCTTAGGCGTTGACAAATTGATGGATATTGTCTTGTATTCAGTGTTGTTGCCGATTTTTTTTATTTTGTTCCTATCTGATACTTTCTTTCAGTTATTCAGTTTATTTAACTGGAAATCAATTAGAAGTCTCATACAAAAAAAAAAAAGAAATTTCATTCATGTGCCTTTAATTAATTTGAATTTTGTAGACTTTTTCGTTTGATGTAGAGATTAATTTTTAATTAGTCATTAACATAAATTTATTATGGCTCTAATATTGATGAAAAAGTTACTCGCTCAGTCAAAAAACAAAACCATTACTGAACAAAAAAGAACCTCTTTAAGCGGAAGGAAATGATCGAGACAAGACACACACACATGGCAGAAGGCATGTGACTCAAATACGATTGGTAGAAGAGAACTTATCATTGAAACTTGCTCAGCATTGATCAACTAAGGACCTGTGAAGGGGGCGACAGTTAAGTGCTTCCTAGGCCTCGCATTTAAAAGGTTTTTGGTTTGAGACCAGATTCCATCAAAATTCCATGTTATGAAATGGAAAAGTATCTCTCTCATTTTTTTCTATTAATTCTTTTGTATGAATGAGAGGAAAATTTTTCCCCTTGCACCCGCATACATGTAATTTAAAATATGGTTATGTTACATGTCTACATAATTTATCACTATACCACAAAAAGTATCGTTTTCCCTCCATTTGATACATTATTAGTTGCATCCAATGTGACAGAAAAATGCTACACATGAAAACCTAATTCTGGATACTTTTTGTTTATTGTCAATTAATTTAACAGCATATGGTTCTATGTGTAGTTCTGTTACGTTGAAAAACTCAAAAAAAAATTTCAGATAAAATAATTTAAAGAAATTATTTAGTAAAATGAAATGAAAAGACACTCAACTTAGGGCAGGCTTCAAATGTGATAACAATATTTTCAAAATAGAACTTTCCATCAAAAGCCTATCACTAGGCAACCATGACAAATCGATCTTTGAACCTAGTCAGCTGATTTTTTCATAAAATGTTTTCTAGGCTCACATTCAATTTGATAAATATCAAATTCTAAACGTTCGTTTTTGCTGAAAAGTTAAACGTTTTCGAATTTTAAAACAAAAACTTTAACTCAAAATTCACCACTGCAAATTTCATGTAATTGGAGTAGGTAGGTGTGTTACATACTGAAGATCTCAAGACCTACAAGAGCAAATTTTTAATAAGTTTTACTTTGTAAAAATTTGGAAAAAATTGATCAAAGATGTTCTAAAATCAAAAACAAACTTATTCATCCAGGAGGGTAAATCAGTATTTTTCTGTGAAACATTTCACATATGGACTCAGTAATATATATTAATCTCAATATTCTCCGATTGGTGCAGCATTTCAAAAATTCTGATTCACGTTTTGTCGTGGCTCCACCCACGGGTCTCCCGCGCACAGTCGATGCGCCGGAGTACTCCCTCTAGGAAGAGGAGACATTGGTGTTGAGGCAATGTGTCAGTGGTGAGTTACGAGGCGTGTGAGAGCAGGCGTGTGACTCCAACCAACTTTATATGGTCCCTTGGACCTTAAACACACTAATTATAAGCTTCTACCCACTACATGGTAGCAGGAGAAATTAGGTATGTGGTCAAAAGGAATGAATAATTCTTTGAGGATTGAATAAATTCGTCTATAAAAATCGCTTCCACAAAGCATAACTCTCAACTAAAAAATACTTGTATTTTTTCCTAAATAATTCCCTATTATTTTTGACTATAACTGAATAAGTTAGACTATTTACTGACTGTAAATTACATCGTATTTTATTTCTGCTGAACACAGAAAAAATATTTATTCGAAAAATAAATGCTATATCGCAATACATGGTATCTCCAATACTATAAGAATTTTGCGGCGAACAATTTTTTTTCGTTGCCCCCAGTAAAAAACAGAACTAAACATTCTCTTTGCATTTTTTTTTTTTGTCTTACACACAAAAATACAGGCAAAAAAATTATTAAATTAATTTTTCCGCCGCCACTAGCATTAATATTGACAATATTACGTATTTTCTCACGCATCCGGTTATTGGAATAAAGTCCTTGAAATTAATCGTCTTTTCTCACAAAAAAAGTTTCGCTTACGAGAATTTATATCGCAAAATATAATTAACTCTTTCTCTCTCGCACTAGCACGATTAAAAAATACGAATTAAGAAATGCAGAAATCCGTCCGATAATAGACAAAATACAGAGTCAATGCATCACATCGACGTATTTAAGGACAAAAATGGCAAACATTGTCGTAACCTACAAATAATACATCACACTCACACATTTACAACTTGCGTGTATATACACGCAACCCTACAATTACGTACAAAGGTTGCATATTGAAGGCATCCACCAATTTTCATTGTAGTATGCTCACGCATGCGCAGAATGCAAATTCTGAACACGTCCACCTTGTCGTCTATTCCAATTTACCAAATATCGATGCTGCAAGGACGTGACCGCTCATCCCTTAATGAATTTATTCCTCTTTTGCATATTAATTAATGCGTTTTTTGCTTAATTTTTGCGTAAATTTGTGTATTTTTGTACGCTTTCTCATAATTCGCGAGAATTATTTCAAAATTTTTTCGAATTTTACGTATTTTTGCATGTTTTTTGTGCGTTTACACATTTTCAAATATCCGCGCATTCAATACTCCATATTGAAAAAACTTTTTTCTTTTTGAAATCTTTTTTCAAAACTTAATTTTGTGCGTTTCTCCGTAATTAACATAACATCGATCTTTCATCTTTTCACCAAAAAGATTCATCTCGCAAAATATTGTGTATCGTCTCCGTATCCTCAAAATACAACAGGTCTAGTGGCCAGAATCAATAATCCACACGCCAATCTATCCATTATCAACGAAAATTGGTAAGTCCTAATGGATTATAATATTTCAGTATTATATTAAATGTGCTTTTATTTACTTTCCGAGTAATTAGCGTCTATTTTCACGTAAAATTATTACGCGAAACGTAATCTCACAATTACGAAAAATTTCAAATTAGTTCTCTTGGATTCGAAAAATCCTACATTTATTGAATGAGAAATCATTTATTTGTATTAATTTAATTATTTACGTGTTCATTTTACCAATGATTATTTTGGGGTTACTCTCATATTTGTCCTAAATTGTATTTAAATTAATTTTGCATTTTCAAGTGTCGCGATTAAAAAACATTTTATTGCCCCAGAGTCACGCCCGATTTTTTTTGAGGTCCCAGACACTGAATATTTTTATTGAATTTCCCATTCATGTATAAAAAATTGTAATTTTGTCCTAAGGTCACGCCTGATTTTTTATCGATCGTAAACACTTAGAAATATTTTCAAAAATATTTATATCCTCACAGATATAACCCTCAACTACATGGTAGAGTACGCAATTTTATATTCCGTATATATGTAAGAAAAATATTTTTCTGCCTAAAACATCAGAGTATGCAATTGCGTATTTTTTTACGTACATTTTATGTTCGTACATCCCTATTGTTTTGAAGTTCGTGTCATTGACACGTATTCGTAATTAGATCACTATGTTAAAGCATAATATATCCTAATATACCTATTCTTTTGCATTTTCCAAACATAATTTTGCATTTCTATACAAATTTTTTTTGTATGTCTGTCTGTCAACAGAAACGAAATGGCTGACAAAAATCAGCAACAACAACAACAATCACCAGCTGATGCTCGTGAAGAGGATTCTCTCCTCGACCCAAATAACATGCCCTGGCACGAGGAAGTGGATTGTGAGATCCAACAACAGCAACAACAGCAGAATGCCGCGCAAATAGCTGAACAAGCTAAACAAAAAACCGCTGATGACGAACAGCTTCGCATGTTCAAGGAACATGAAGAAAAAATTGAAAGAATATGGCCAAGAAAAAAGAGGCTGAAAAAGCCAAAGAGGCTAAAAAAGCAGCTGATGCTGAAAAAATAAAAAAGGCTGCTGATGCAGAGAAAGCCCGAAAGGCTGCGGATACTGAAAAAGCCAGAAAGGCTAGATTCGGACAAAGCCCGAAAGGCTGCTGATTTGGAGGAGGCCCAAAAGGCCATGGATCTCAACAAAGCCCAAAAGGCTGAAGAAGCCGAGAAACTCCGTAAAGCTCTTGCGGAAGATAAAATCCGTTTAGAAAGAGAAGCCGAAAAGCTTCGTTTGGCTAACAAACCCAAAAAGAAAAAAGATGCAGAAGAAGAGCAGCGTAAAAGAGCCGATGCCATCGTTGATAAACTGGCATCTCGTAAGACGATATCATTCATGTCGACATCTTCGAATTCCGACATGTCTGATGACGCTTACGAGTTGATGGCGATTGTTGACAACTGCCAGTCGTACTCGCATCAACTTGACCAGTTGTTAGAGACACCTTATGTCCAAGGTGAAAATTATGACAAGATTTTGTCGGAAATCAAGGCCATCGATTCATGTCTCCAAGACTTGGAGGTCCCGCCAAAAGGCCTGGACACAAAAATCCTGGTTGCTTCCCACAACTGCAAGAGGGATCTCTTGGTAAAAAGGGCCAGAATACTCAAAAAGTATGCGCCTGCCACTTTGAACCTACGCCGACACCACCCTCTTCAACTTCGTTCCAACAGGAGTTGGAAAATATGGGGAAGAAGGAGGCCAAAGAGAAACTTTGATGTGAAACTCGGGCCAAGGAACTGGCTAAATCTCTCGTTCAAAATCGCGAGGAATTGAACTAATCCCTCAACTCGTACTGGCACTGGGAGAAATCCTTGAAGGATGTGGAAACATCGATCACCGATGAGTTCCAAATGAATATTATACAATTTGAAAGATTGTATCTGAAGGAAACTTCAGAAGCTTTTGATGGTCAATCAACTCATTCGAAAGATGAAGACTATCATGAGCAAGAAGGAGAGGATCAGCCTGCCAAGCTGAAACAGCCGCAGATCGAAAGAAGTAAATCTAAAAAATGTACTTTCGACCAGATGTCGAATGGACATTCTGAGGAACTAGAGGCCCTAACCCCTTCTAAAACACTCAGAGGTGAGTTACCTCTTAATTCCTCAGAACATTCGTTCACACCTGTGCCTATTATTGATAATAATATGGAATCTAATCTACTATTGGGACTAACTGAACCAATTCTTCCTTACACAGAAACTAACATTTCTGACTATCAAAAACAATCTTTTGGCTATATTCCAAAATGTTGGGAATCTCAAACGGAAAATCAGTTGGAAAAAGGTTTCACCAACCTTAAGCCCCCCAAATTCTATCTGGAAAGATGGAACGGAGAAATTTTGGGATATCCTGGATTTATTAATGGCTTTAATAATTATGTAAATAAATGCAACGACATTGCGATACCTCAAAAAATAAATTTACTCCAGGGTGCACTACCTAAATTTCTCGCTGAAAAAATTAATCATTTTTCTCCTGATGACAATGGTTACATTCAACGTTTGAAATTTCTCCATAGTAGATATGGTGACGAATCTAAAATTTGTGCTGCGTTGTGGGAACAACTTACAGCTTTTCCTACGACAACCAATGAATTCACATCTATTTTAGATGGACTTGATTCAGTGTCTGTTATGATAGATCACTATCGTATGGTCTGCAAAACTGTAAACGAGGAACAACTTTTTAATATTGTGACGCCCCAAAGGTAGTCATCATATTGTTAAAGAAAAATGAAAAAGATCAAAATTATTTGAAATGTCTATTGTTAGGTAAACAGCCCAAGATCATCGATCTTTAGAGTCCAAGGTGCCTCGAATTTAGAAAGGGAAAGACATGAAAACCTAGTTCCCCACAAACCACAGTGAACATAAGGTCACGTTATTTCCATCCTGCACAACCCCTCTTAAGATTATAAAAAGCCCTAACAATCCAAATGGGTGATCTCTAAACAGAATGACTTAAAATAACACATGATTAGGCTAGTGTAAGTTGGTTTTGATCTTACTGTTAAGATGTTGACTGTCCGTTGTCTGATGTCAATGAGCCGCACCACGTGGAGATGATATTTTGAGAATACCTTTCTGTTTCACCCGGCGATATTTGTATTACCGTGGTTGTAGAATGTCTATTCTTAATAAAAAGACGAACCACTATTGAAGCATTATTTCGAACCGTTAGAACTTTTATTTTAATTTCATTTCTTTTTATAATTCATATTAGACGTGCACAAAAAAACGTCTTCTATCGATAACCATTCATGAACAGACTGACTTCCCCTCTCTTTTCAATGTTAATTCTTGTCACTTTTTACTGTTAGAATTAACCGGGGGGAGTCTCTACTTTTTCATACTATATATTTCATCAAGATCCGTAAGTATAATAACCTGTAATTATCTTGATGGGTTTTATTGTGTGAGTTTATTTATTAATTTTTTACAAAAATATACCTCACAATATAATAGTTAAAAAATTTCCTCCTAGATCCTACCAAAATAATATTAGATCAGACGAAAGGCATGTCAAACATTTGTTTGAAGCAATTTGTGAATTTATTAAAATTTGTGAACTTACTAATGACCTTAGTACTTCTGTGCCCAAAAAAGTAGACTCAACATCTAATTCTAATAAGCCTAACATTGATAGAAATACCAATACATCTAATAGAAATAAGAATAATCAGCCTAAAGGCAGACAAAATTTTGCCATTACAAATACTGGTAAAAGGAGAGGAAAAGATAAATCTAATCCTCCTAATTCAAACTCGTCTAATAAACATTTTAAATCTTCAGAATAAACATTTTTAATCTTCAGATGCTAACACATTGTCTTCAAAAGAACGTAAACAATTCTACCAATGCAGAAATCTCTGCGTTCGATGCTCTAACAAGCATAATAAGAACGAGGATGTCTGCAGAGTGCTGCCACCACAACATTGCAGATGGTTCCAGTGCTTGGGACGAGGACATTATCCCAACCTGTGCCCTAATGCACCATACCTGATCACTTGGGGTAAATGCGACGCTTGGCAGGAAGTTCTGGACAAGTACAAGGTGTACTTGCCAGAAAAAAGTATGTTTCAGCAACATAAATCTTTTATAGAAAATGATAATTCTATAAATAATGATCTTTCTTTATTTCCACAGCTGGAAAATGGATCTAACAATTCATTGCTGGTACCAAAAGTATCAGGAGTAGAAGACAAAAAGGCCAAGCAGCAGTATGGATTGCCCATACTGAGTGAGTCTTTTCATTTTTTAACAATAATGATACTTCTGCTCATTTTCTTATGTTTCAATCGTATGTTCACGTATCCGAATTTTCCGATTCTATTAAAATTAATGGATTTTTTGATTCTGGTAGTAAGGAAACTTGCATATACCAGGAGTATGCAAATACTTATCTTAAGGAAAATATGTCTGATGAGTATCAGACTTGGCATTTCAAAGGTGCTGCAAATTCAACATCGAATACATTTCGATCGTTCAAAGTCCAATTTCAGATCCAAAAACCTGATGGAACAAAAGTTCTTATTTTGGCAAATACTGTGCCCTACATATCACAAAATTTATCTCAACCAGATTTTAAGGAATTCAAAATTCTTTTTCCTGAATATTCGCATATTGAATTCTCCATTATTGACTGTGAACATACGATACATTTACTTATCGGTAATGATTTTATGTGGTCCTTCGTGAGAAACGTCAGACAACTCTCCCCTACTCTAACATTAATCAGTACTGATTTTGGACATATGTTAGGAGGCTCTATCGACCCTCTGGTGGAAAGTGACGCTTTTACTTCCATATTTTTTACCACTCCACAAAGTGTAGAAAATTTTTGGAAGCTAGATACCCTAGGTATTGAAACTAACAATCTAGTTGAAGCGGAAGCTGAAGCGCTTCGACTGTTTTATAAGGATATTACTCTTGTAAATAATCATTATCAAATACGATGGCTATATAGGTTTAACTCTCCGCCACTATTAGACAATTATCATCTAGCATATCGCCGCCTAGCACAGCAACTACCAAAAATGATACAAAATCTCCAATTCTTTCATTTATACGACCAGTATTTTCACTCTTTGGTAGACTTGGAAATGATCGAACCTATAGATCATGATACTCCAGCTGAGCTAGTGCACTACTTACCCCACAAAGGTATATATGATCCTACAAAAAGTACTCCACTTCGTGTGGTTTTTGATGGTTTTGCAAAAACCAAGAAGTCTAATTATTCTCTCAATGATTGTATGTTCAAAGGGAAAATAATCTTAGCAGATTTAATATCGATTTTACTAGGCTTTTGTAAAGACCCTCACGGAATAGTAGCAGATATTAAAAAAGCCTTTCACCAGATAGGCCTACATCCAGCTGACAGAGATGTCACTCATTTTTTGTGGATTAAAGACCCTACTAAACCTATGGATTTGACCAATCTATTAATGTTTCGGTTTTGTCGTGTTCCATTTGGAATAATTACGGCACCATTTCTTTTAGCAGCAATTTTACTAAATCACTTCCAAATCGTTGATAAGGAATTTCATAACAAATTCTTGCAACAGTTTCATGTTGACAATCTGGCAACATCTTTACCTACTTCCCAAGCGGTAAAGGATCTATATTACAGATCAAACAAACTGTTCAACGACATTTCAATGCAACTTGCACTATGGGGAACAAACTGTATACCTATGTGAAAATAATTTGATCCTAAATTTGCATTGGATAAGCCTCTTGTAAAGGTTTTAGGACTCGTTTGGGATATGGATAACGATGTTATGTATATTCCAACATCTCAAGCTCTAACTGCCTGTTGGACAAAACGATCTTTCTTGAAGATCATGTCTTCATTTTTGACCCTTTCGGTTGGTTCGTGCCAGCTTTCATACCCTCCAGATCATTTATTAAAATACTTTGGTCTGAAGAATTGAAATGGGATCAGCCAATCCCAGAGAAATTACAGCCAGTAGCCACTAATATCCTTAATGACCTTATGGATTCTACTAGGTATTGTCTTCCCAGACAATTGTATATCGGGACTTATAATCCTGATGCATGCCAAATACATGCGTTTACCGATGCATCTAACATTGCATTTTCAATGGTAATTTACGTACGTTTTCACAATAAGGACTCAAATTCTTATTCTGTACATTTCCTTATGGGTAAATCTCGTGTCACTCCCATGAGACCCATAACTATTCCAAAACTGGAACTTATAGCCGCCTTAATCAGTGCTAGAGGTCTACATGCAACACGTAAACCGATGGATCTCCAAAATTCATGTACCTTTCTATGGTCTGACAGTAAATGTGTCTTGACATGGTTACTTGAGTGTAAAATCTTACCTCAATTCGTAGCAAACAGAGTTAATGAAATAAAGTCCATTCCATCTGTTGAGTATCGCTACGTACTATCCATAGAAAATCCTGCAGATATTGGATCCAGAGGATCTACTGTAGACAATCTCATACAGTCACTTTGATGGACTGGACCATCCTGGCTAAGCCAAGATTAATCTTTCTGGCCAGAAACTGACTTACATGTCATAGAGTCCTTGCCAGAACATACTGAGGAAGAAATTTCTAAATCAGTATTTTGTACCTTAAGACAATCCTTAAGCATCTCACCAAAATTATCATCTTCAATATCTGTGGAAGCAGATGACATCTTTGATAATCATCGTCCAGCCAGATGAAGAAGGATTGAAAAATCTCAAAAGAGACTTATCCCTCAATTCTTCCTTAATTCAGATAACTCTGAATGTGAAGTTCAATTGCCTAACTCTCAACCCAATCCTGTACAGGAAGAGGAAACAGAAATAGTTCAATCTTCACAACCCATTGACTTGTCAAAAAGCAATGTGGATACTGACAAACATCGTAATTCCTTTACGAGCTTTATTCATCCTCCTTCAAATTCACCATTTGAAATTAATATCGAAAGATTCAATTCTTTGAAAAAACTTGTTAGAACATTTTACCAATGTCTGAAAGCAGTTTGTCGATTTAACAATCGAAGGATCAGACGGAAACGTTTGTTAACTCCATATGCAATAATGAAATTTAACTTTCATTTTGTAATGCTTTGTTTCATATATGCCGACCAAAAGAAATATTTCCCCAAAATATTTGACATTCTTTTGAAGCAAAATCCTCCAAAATATGTTTCCTATGGAAAATTTCATATTTATATGGATCCCTCTGGAATTTTGCGTACTAGAAACTACCTTCCAGAAATACCTTATGCAAAAGATATGCTTTTGCCCATATTGTTGCATCCTAAGTCTCACCTTACTGAACTCATTCTAATGCATACACATCTTAACAATGTGCATACGGGTACCAAGTTCACACTTGCGGATTTCCGTCAGCATTATTTTGTACCTAAGGCCTTAAAAGTCCTTCTGCAAATTCTCAAAAAGTCTTGCATTTTATGCAAAAAATCTGAAAATAAACCTTTTAAGCAACTGACTCACTCGTCCTTGCCAGATTTTAGACATATTCCATATACCCACCCCTTTTCTTATACGGGTGTAGATATGTTTGGACCTTTTCCTGTATTCGACAAATACTTACCAAAAAAGAAAAATCAGTTGGCGACACCAACATCTACCATTTATAAAAAATGGGTTCTTATTTTCACTTGTCTATCAACAAGGGCTGTTTCTAATTTCAATTTCGTCTTTAACAACGACAGAAATTTGGACAGCATTTCTGACATTTTTTGCTGACAAAGGCACTCCTAAAGCAATTCTGTCAGATAATGCGGCACAATTTCAGCTGCTTTTGGTATACCTACCGAATTACTGGACAACTTTTTCTGAAACCTCAGAAATAAAAGACAGTCTAGATACAAAAGGTATCAAATGGCATTTCATCCCGGCAAAAGCCCCGTGGTATGGTGGAGTTTATGAACGTATCATCGGAATCATAAAACAAGTCTATTACCGAGTTCATGGACACAACTCCATTTACATCCATACTTTTCAGGCTAGTTTGAAGGACATTCAAACTATGGTTAATTCCAGACCTCTTTGCCCATCTTCCGATGATAATGGTCAACATACATTGACACCCGCGCATTTTCAACATGCGAACTTAGGAACACTAAGTTTACCTGACGATCTGACTTTACTGGAATCAACTCCTACGGCTAAACAAATCTTAGATATGTGGAAATTGGATCAAGATTACCTTATTAAACTTTGGCTATCTTGGAAGAGAGAGTATTTACTTTATCTTCGAGACAGACCCCCATCTACCTTACCCAATGCATATCATTCGGTTTCATACCAACCGCAGGTCAATGACGTAGTTCTTGTTTTAGATTACACATCTAAACCTGGTGTATACAAACTCGCTAGAATCACTGGTCTTGAGAAATCGCATGATGGAAACATCAGACACGCAAAAATTGAACTCTCTAGTAAAAAAGAGTCCTCTCGACCACTGAAATTTTTGGTTCCGCTAGAGCTGCAATCGAAGGTTCCTCAAAATTAGAAATAATTTTCATTCTCCTTTCTAAGATATACCTGGACATGACATATGTAGGAAAGGTTCAAAAAACCTTATTTTTACTGTCTTTAGGGCGCGTCACAATTGAATACTATGCTCATAAAAACAGCATACTTTTGATTTTTTGGCACCCACTCTTGTTGTCAAGTACCTCATGAAGGATCACGGGCAATTGGTGACAGCGCATGCACTCTTTTTAAGACATTGACAATGTTTTGCAACTCGCTAACTTCCCACTCTTCCTTACAGAATCCGTTATCTATGGCCAATTATAACATGTGTCTTCCTCTTCTACTACGCCCGGCAGTTGCTCAGAAGACTAATGGATTCTGTTAAATATTTTTTATTTTTGTTCCTACAGTTTGTACTTTTTTATTTTTCTATTAAATAAAAACTTTGTTTGTACTTGTCATGTCAAATCTTTCTTAGATTTCAGGTTGATCTTCAGAAGGTAGTCTCCGAAGACTACCCTCGCACACCGCCCCCAGTGTTGTGGCTCCGCCTACAGGTCTCCCGCGCACAGGCAATGCGCCGTAGTACTCCCTCTAGGAAGAGGAGGCATTGGTGTTGAGGCAACGTCAGTGGTGAGTTACGAGGCGTGTGGGAGCAGGCCTGTGACTCCAACCAACTTTATATGGTCCCTTGGACCTTAAACCACACTAATTATAAGCTTCTACCCACTACACATTTTAGTTAAAATTTCTAAAAGTTTTCAGACCACAAGCTTTTCTTGAAGAACAGTTCTTCAAAAATCATTACCTTTTCAAAATTGTAATGCAGCAAACTCTGCTACAAAAGTAAGTTATCAAAATTAAATAAAATTATTTTATGTTAATATTTACTTTTTAGAAAATTTGTTTGAAAGTTGATAAAATACTTAGTGTAGGCAAAATTATCAAATGATAAGGAATTTTTGGAGACAAAATGGAGATAGCACAAAAATGTTAGGTAGGTAACATGTAAGAAATAGGAACTAAACTAAAAATATCATCCCCAAAGCTTGTGCTAAATTCTTTAGAGGAAGTTAAAACTCTTGAAAATTAGTTTTCTGATTATTCCTTGGAAAATTATACGGCATACGAAAAAAGTTATAAAACAAAAATATTAATGATTTAATTAATTTTTTTTTCACAGCATTGACCAAAATGCCGTAAAACCGTTACAAATTTGACACTAATACAAACACTATATTACGTTTATTTTATGTAGTATAATGTACATGTTGTTGGGTGTTGGCATTTTAAATATGATTCAGAGAAGAACTATGATCAAGGGTAACCATGATAAAGTTCTTCCAAAAGCAACACTGTAGAACGTACCTACTCCACTCTTTAAATGGGATGAATTTGGAAATTTTTTGTTTTTGAACTTGAGCGTCCAAGTTCAGACATTTGTTATCCACATATTTTTACCAACCAGAAAGTCCAGTTTTCAACATTATTTAGGCATTAGTTGTGAGTACCTATAAGTTGACCTGAAATTGTAAATTCGTGAAATTTATTGTTTGTTAGTAGCTGTCACGCTTGAGTATTGGAATACAAAATTTTTGGTAGTTTCTAATGAATTCTGCCGTCGCAGTGATTGGTACCTGTTATATACGTATACCTACTATCTTAAACAATAAGCAATATTTTTTAAATTATCGCATCATTCTCCCAAAATGGTTTAAGGGTTTGAGGAAAAAAAATAAAATAAATTGAATACAATAAAAAAAGCTTACGTCGCATTCTTCGGTGTCTTCGTCAGATGCCGTCAAACAGTTATTAACTTCGTTGCACTGGAGACTTTTATCGATGCAGTAGTTATCTTGGCAGTTGAATTCATCTTCAGAACAATCTACGTAATAAATTTGGGTTGAAAACGAATTTTTATAAGAAATCTTTTTTTTTGGAGGGGCTTTACCATCATACGAAATAAACATTATTTTGTTGCGGAAAGTTGGTTGCAGTATTGGTATATTTTAAAATCACAGTAGTGAGTAGAATGAAAGATTATAATAAATAGACTATATCGAATCATCAGAATGGTTTAGTAGGTATGATTAATGAAGTTTATGATAAAATTCTGCTATGCACAACAATACAGCCGAGTGTTACGAATATAATAGTAACTCATACAGCAAGAAAAACTAGACAAGAAAACCCTCACACAATATACACAATTTTCATCGAGGTTCAGCAAGAACAAAGACTTTCTGGTGATTGACTTGCAGAGCAGAGACGTAACGAGGACAGAGTAGGGAGAGTCTAGGAAGGCATATGTAAAACTGGAATATACTTTGAAAGAACTAATTTTAAAAAAATCATAAATCTTTACCAAAATTTTAGGAATAATTGGTGAATATCTGGAAACATAATTTCGAATTACTAAAATAACTGCGCCAAAATTAGTTCTAATCTGCAATTTAGACCACAAAGGATTAAATATAATAGAAAACGCATGCTGATCTGAACGCTGTAACAAAAAATAGCACCACTTTTGAAGAACTGTCCCCATCCTTTCGGTACCGAATTCAAATTTGTTCGCCGTATTCGGGTTCATTAACGATGATAAGATTTTTTTTTTTTTTTTTTTTTTCAAATAATGGAATTAAATGAACGAATAAGTATAACTGATAATTCAAAAACTACATCAAACCGGTACCGATCCTTAGGAGTGGGGATATTTCGTTTCAAAAGCGGTGCCATTTTTCATCTCGCATGCGTCCTCTATTATATTTAATACTCTGTGGTCTTAACTATTGTTTTAAAAGAGAATCGTCAGGGAGTCAAGAATCATTAAGAAAAAAGTCACACTAAATTACACCAAATCACCAATAACCCAAGAACCAACAATAAACAATCAAAGTCAAAATTGACAGAATTTATTTATATTTACAACCTATCCATGAAATTAATTCTCTATTGAAAGAAAAATGCACTTCATATTGTTTTTCTTATAAAAAAATGTCACAAAATCATACGGAATTATTAATGGTGTGCCCAATTGACACAAAATTTTGTAACGTTTATTTTCAATGCCGAATCTATGTACGTACGGTATTAAATTTCATCTTCACTGAATGATAATTGCAATAGCTATCGGGTTAACATAATTTACATAAACATTTACTGGTAATAGAAATTTAATTTGTGAAAAATTAATTTTTCCAACACACGCCACAGAGTAGGTGATTTTGAGTGCAAAATTATGAATCCGTGACCCATGATCAAATTTCGATAGGTAGAGGAAGCAAAAATGCGATGGTCGGAGCAAAATCAGTATTCGCTCCCGCTGCCAAAATTTTTTGCTCCGCCCATCAACCAACCAGGTGCGTTCACTAACTTCGAGGCGAATGTGTAGTGAAAAATAGCATTCGCAACGTGAGCGCAAACTAAGCTCTCCTTACTGGTTCAATGTTTGCAGCACTCGCCTACGGCTTGAACTGCAAACTGAAACTCGTCGAGGACTGCTCACTTTGCACTCATGTAGCAAAATATATTATTTGGCCTTCAATTTGAGTAATAAAAAATTTAGCACAACTTTTTTTTGAGGAAAACTGTCTCGTTTCATTTTTCTAACCAATCAGAAAACACTTTTCACCGAAATCTGCTTAAAGACCTCGAGTTTTTGTTCAAATATCCCTTCAATTTCCCGACCCGAGATAAAGAAACAGTCACCATGTACCACTACTTACCTACAAAACAGTCATTTTAGTGACCGAGTCAAGAAATAGGGCGGGTTTCTATTCAGAATTGTATTTCTTACCGAATAACCAAAACTTGTATTGCTTACTTCCTTTCCTGAAAGCAGTAAAACGAGCTTCAAACGAAGAATTAATGGCCGATTTTTTTGCCACATACTGAATCTGCATCAGATTACTGTCGAAAAGGATCGGTTCGGCTGCAGCTCCACAAAATGTGGTTTTAATGGTGTCCGAATTTTCTTCTAATATGTACACGTAGTTCAGGTCACAGTCGTTCGGATATTCCAAAGCAAATACCTCCCACGACAGAGACACCTGCAAGAAAAGCAAAAGCTGATACTTCGTCAAAACCGATGGCCAACTCTCCGAATGGCGCTTCCAAAAATGAATAAGACTCCACTCATTTTATTTTACCATTTTCCCAGCTCCGACCAGTATTCGAAATAAGCATTCGATACCGGATTTATTGGCACGGTCTAAATACTCTTGTGGTATATCTTTGGTGGACAGTCGAAATTCGTGGTCATCATCTTCGGTTCGATTGATCACACAGGGTTGCTCGTTTATATCACTCTCGGCTACAACAACACGAAACCAAACGGTAATCTTCATTAGCAAACCGAAAATTGGACACGTGATCTAAAATAAAGTAAGTACCGAATGTTTTTCATTCATTTACGGAATTCCATTGACAATGGATCGAAATGATTATAACCACAATTTCATACATCTGCACAGTTTGAACTTATTCTAAAATATTCATCGGCCATATTGTCTCCATCACCTTGGCCTTCAGTTGTTTCCTCTGATCCACATCCACAATTCATTTTTTTTTTCAGTCCTATCCCTATCGTAGATTTCTCAAAATCACGAACACAAAATTTTTTCAGACAATTTTTCTTCTCCAATTTTTCAGAAAACTACTGAACTAATAGGCATCAAACTTTTATCAGACTTGTACCAACACAAGTAAATCAACTGAGAAAATTTCAGCCATATTTATTTTGTAATTATCTCAAAATGTGAACAAAAAATTTAGATGATGTACACATACATACACACATACACACACACACACACACACGCACACACACACATATACATACATACATAATACATATATGTTAAGTGCAGAAACCAAATTCACTCAATGAGCAGAAAAAATGCTCAAAACATGTTCTCTCATTAAAAATTACAAGAAAGTGAAAATTTGCTTCTTGGCTGTTTTTTTTTAAACTCTCAAAACGCGTTTTGAGCTATAAGCTAATAAGACAACATGAATTTTGTGTTGTGGTATTAGCTTAAATACACAGAGCGTTGTGGAAGTTTCACAATTCCACAATGTATTTTGTGCGTTACTTTTATTGCCACAATGCAAATTTGCATTGCGGTGATAAAAGTAAAGCTCTATTAATAATTGTGGGTGTGTGTATAAGTAAGTACACGACACCACACAAACACCAATACAGGTCAGTTGCGTGTATACGGAGTAGTATGTGCGGGCTGAGCCCAGTAAACAAGTTTAGCTGCACAGACAAAATGTACAGCCATGAGTGCAAAAACAGAGTTTGTGGGTTTTACCCCACTGGCCCGCTAGATGGTGTACGAGTGTGTAGTACACACTCGTTTGTCAACGACCACCCGTCGCCACACCACTCTCCTCCTAGTAAGTTTCCGGAGAAACTTACGGTGATCTGTGACGCCAGTCGAGTGTGGCGCTGCATTCACTACTACGCTCACGGATGTCGTTTACATAGTAGGATTGCCAGGTCTCTTCGGTTTGGGCTTACCAAAGTTTTCAGGGAGAGTAGCACGGGAAGGGCGTGTACAGGGTGCTCGGGGCTGGGGAGTGGGACGCACTCGAGTTCGTGGTCTCATGAGCGGAGTCTGGGGTTGAGACGTGGGAATGATCATGAGGGGCAGCGGGTAGGTTATTGGCGGCGCCATTAAAGGCGGCATAACCAGGGCCTGAGAGTATACCAGTGCTGAGAGTTGTAGTTGCGGGGGAATGGGAATTATGGGGGGAGGCATCACAACTTGGGGAAGTGGCATTGGTGTTGTCGCTAGGGCGAGTGACAGGGCGTTATGTGCTGCGAGCACAGCTGTGGTAAATTGCTCCCACAGCTGCAAAGGAGGAACCACCGACTACAGTACAGGGAGCTGTACCACAGACGGGGCAGGCTCCTGTGTGGAAGCCTGAGATGGAGCGGGAGTTTGGGATTGGTATTTGCCGCGTCTTTTGTCCAGTTGGGAGGACCACTTTGTTGCTGCAGACGGACATTTAAAACTGCTGGTACGCAACGTGGCAGTTGCTTTCACTCGGTGCTTCTAAAGAGGAAATGGTTCAATCCGTTTAACCATCTTGAGTGGCAGGAATTCCCCAGAGGGGAGGCCCACTGAGGAAGACAGTTGAGGACCGGGCAAAGGTCCCTTAGATTGAACGCACTGAATGACTTTGGCAAATGTGCAGGTGTCAATCCGCACATTGCCTAATTTTACAGCAGCCCAAGCGTGAGGTGGCATCTCCAAAGAGTACGCAGTCTTCCTGGGCAGTGGCACAAAAACCCGAGAACGAGAGCTACAAACAAGGCCACACTGTACGAACTCAGAGCCTCGAGCCGCCACTCCAGGAGCAGGCTGGTGCTGTTGAAGAGGCGCCCCTTGACCCCTGGCAGCAGACTCCACCCTCTGCCTCAGCGTTGATAGCCGTTGTGGCACTCACAAAGGAGTACGGCTTGCACCCTCTTGTGCAGGTCTGACAGAGGTAGGTGTCACAGATGACGCCGATACTTGATCGGACATAGAGGATACAGGCGATGTCTGCTTCACCGGTGGAGAGGTGGCAGTAGCCATGGAGGAGGGAGATGGGACAACATCAGCAGGTGATGTCAGGGGAGTGAAGGAGGGAGAGGGGGAGTGATGGTCGTCTACACGAGGAGATGACGGGGCATCGCCATTAACGCCCTCTGTTGGTGGGGGTGTAGCACTTAAAAGGGCTGTTTCTACATCTTCCGAAATTTCAGACAAGCTGGGGGGAAAGACGTTATTGGGACATTTCACCAGTCTATTACGCTATGTGAAATATAGTTAAAAGCGCCTGATGAACAGCATTTGATGAAGAGTATATAACTGCGGGACGCATCAAGAGAAAAGTGAGTTTCTAAAACACGAATTTTACTCATTTTCTTGACCATAACCACTGTTTATTTTTGTCTTGTAAACAGGAACGAAGGTGCGGTTGCGTCAGCTGTTGTTGCACATTAATATTACGAGTTTGTTTTGTAGGCGGGGCCAGTTTGTCTTCCGAGGAAGAAGATGCGTCGTATTTATGCGACTGGGTGGCGCCACGAAATAATTTTTGTAATAGGTCGTGTCTACAACACTTGACTTGTCATCAGTTGCGTGAGCCGACTTGGACGAGTGTGGGAGGGGAAGGGAAATTGCAACTGGTTTGTTGTCGAGCATAGCATCAGCTGTTTGACCAGGAGACTGGCTGATGGGGTGCGATTGTGTATTTTCCTTCGATAACGCTTCGGAATGCGATTCTTTATTTTAATCGTGTGTAATTACGATTGGGGAAGAATCGAGCGTGTTGTCTGTGTGAGGAGACGACGTTGAAGGTTATGGTGATGCATTCGGGGGTGAGTCGTTGTTTTTAGGTAAAACGACATCAGATGACAAGTCAACTGTCGGTCCCGAAGGATCATCGACGGAAGTTGAGTCATCTGAGTTGGCTTCTATATCTGTGTAGACATAGGCCGACATTAGGCGATCGATTGATACACGTGTGTGTCGTCCTTGTATGTCGATCTCGAACCATTTATCCGTACAGTTGAGGACTTTGTATGGGCCGGAGTACGGTGGGTCGAGTGTCTTACAAGGTGTATCAACGCGTAGCCATACATTTTGGGCTGATTTCAGATCAGCTGGCAAGTATGAGGGAGAGTCGCCGTGGTTGCAGGTGATTTGGGTGAACGCATTCGCACTTTCACAAATGCGTTGAGGAAGGTTGGTGCCGTCGATGGGAGTGACGACACATGGTGGGCTATCTTCGAAGAAGTCACCCGGGAGACGAAGCTCTTCACCATAAAGGAGTTGGGCGGGGAATATGCCGAGGTTGGAGATGACTGTCGAGCGTAGGCTGAGAAGAATGAGAGGCAAATTGGCTGCCCATTCTCCACGCGAATCTTTGGAGTTCTTGCGGGAAATGATGGTGGCTTTGAGAGTTCGATGCCAGCGCTCTATTTTGCTGTTGGATTGGGGGTGATACGCCGTAGTTGAGATTTTGTGTATTCCCAACTAGCGCGCAATCGAGTTGAATAAAGCACTTTTGAACTGGCATCCCTGGTCTGTAGTTATGGTTTGGGGGATGCCAAAGGAGGACACCCAGTGTTGGACAAGGAGTGTTGCCACTCGATCCGCAGAAATATCTGTTGTCATGATGCCGTGAGGCCATCGTGTGCCGTGGTCAATCATTGTCAATGACGAGGACCGCTAACCATTGGCAACGGACCCACAAAATCGATGTGCAAATGCTTTAAGCGATAGGTGGGGTGGAAAGCTTAGAGAGGGGCTTTGGTGTGTCTACCAATTTTAGCTTGTTGGCATGTGGTGCACCCTTTTGACCAACGTAGGCAGTAAGATCGTAGGCCGGGCCAAATGAATCGATTAGCGATCAGACGGGCAGTTGTCCAACCACTTGGGTGCGAGAGCCCGTGAATCAAATTGAAGATGGTTCTCCGATATTTAGCGGGTACGAAGGGTTGTTTTTTCCCAGTGGACGTGTCGCACGTTAAGAGTAACGTGTGTCCGGGTACTCTGAACAATTCGAGGATGAGGGAAGAGTTGGGGTATGCAAGGTATTGGCGAGTTGTGGGTCGTGTTGTTGGCAAAGGGCCATTTCATTGTAGGGCACAACACAGGGAGAGGTAATGGCAGAGATTGATATACGCGACAAACAATCAGCGGCTATGTTGTCCTCTCCTTTGATGTAGCAAATATCAGTCGTGAACTGCGAGATATACTCAAGTTGATTTTGCTGGCGTGGTGAAGCTTTCTCGCACACCTGAAAAGGGCAGTCATGAGGGGCTTGTGGTCCGTATAGACAGAGAAAACACGCCCTTCGACCAGGTTACGGAAGTGCTTCACCGCTGCAAAAACAGCGAGTAATTCGCAGTCGTATGTTGGATATCGGCGTTCGGTGTCAGATAATTTGTGGAAGAAAAATGCCAAAGGTTCTAGCAATCCGGCACTGTGTTGATACAAGGTAGCCCCTATCGTGTGGTTAGACGCGTCGGTTGCCAAGACGAGTTGTTTGGACTCGTCAGGATGCGCCAAAAAAGCGGCATTTGCTAATGTCTGCTTTAGGTGGCGGAAGGCGGTTTTGGCAGTGTCAGTCCAAATTATCGGGGTTTTATCACATTTTTTATTGGAGTGGATAAGCGCAAAGAGTTTACTCTGAATGTGAGCGCTATTTTTAATTGTACGCCGGTAAAAATTCACCATTCCGAGAAAGCGCCTAAGGTCATGAATGGTTTTGGGAATTGGGAAATTGAGTACAGCTTGGACACATTTGGGAGTGGGTTTGATACCTGTGCTGTTAACTCGATGGCCAAGGAAGGTGAGCTCTTCACATTCATGTTCGGACTTGTTACCGTTGACAGTGAGGCCAGCATTGTAAATATGCCAAATGACCTCGGTAAAACGCTCTTCAAGCTCATCGGGGTTGGAGGCGGTAATGAGGATGTCATCAATATATGTGTAAGCGTAGTCGATGTCTTGCAACAATCCATCAATGTACCGTTGGAAGGTTTGGGCGGTGTTTTGAAGTCCGAAGGGCATATAGGGAAATTTATAGAGACCGAAGGGGGTTATTACGGCTGTTTTGGGAATGTGTTCTTCGGTCATCGGGACTTGGTTAAAAGCCCACACGAGATCTAATTTTGTGAATAGTTTCGCACCAGCTAGTCTGGTGTGGAAATCCATAATATTCGGGACAGGGTATTTGTCGGGGATAGTTCATGCGTTGAGTACTCTGTAGTCGCCAAGCATGCGCCATGTTTTGTCGAGCTTCATGTGCATATGCAATGGGGATGACCAGGTACTTTTGGAGGGTCGGCAGTCACCACGTTCGAGCATGGTTTGGAAAGGCGGCCTGCCTTTAACTTCTCGGGATGTAGACGACGGGCACGGCAAAACACCGGTCGACCTACAGTTTTGATATCATGGGTGACTTCGGTAGGGGAAATCCTCGGGCGAAAGCTTCTTTACCGGTTACACTGGGAAATTTATCGAGGATTTTTTGGAATTGACTACTTGAGTGGGCGATGGTTAGGCAAATTTCCAGGGGATAGTCGATGGGGCTAGGTTTACCAACTACGGCTAGTCCAGTGGTCTTATCAAGGAGGTGCCCTTCGCTGACATCTGGAAGCAGTTGGTAGTGGCTGAGGAAGTCTGCTCCGATGATGGGATCAGCGATATTGGCGATGATAAAGGCCCACTTAAATTAGCGTCGAAGGCCAAAATCTACCTGCACCAGCTTAACTCCATAAGTACTAATTGGAGTTTGGTTCGCAGTGTAGATTTGGAGCTTAGCATTGCATTTCTGGTCTTCAGCAGATGGAGGTATAGCCGATATCTCCGCGCCAGTGTCGACCAGGAAGTGATGCTCGGTAAGTAGATCTTCAACGAATAGACAGACTGAGATGAAAACGAGTAGGAGTGTCATCTTGACTGACTCGTTTACTCGTTTCCCAAACCAGTAGGGGATTTGGAATTGCATCGGTTGCAATTTTGGGGTTTGTCCTACCACAAGCATGGGGGGGTCAGAGCAGTTGTGCAATTTCCTCCCAAACTCTTGGTGATATCAACAGTAGCCGTCGCGTGTATGGGAGGGAGAGTGGGTGTTTACCGGTCTCTTTCCATAGATGACTCGTAGTGTCATCTGTGATTTTGAACAACGAGAATCCAATCTGTCTCTGGACCTGGCATCGTGTGAACGCGAACGCCTATGTTCGGGGAACCAGGCAGGATCTTCAGGAGGGTTGACAGAACTCACCTGTTTTCCAGCCAAGAGCTGTTAAAGCAGCTGGGTAATGGAGGCTAACTTTGAGGAATTAGCCGTCGGTGCTGTTGACGGGGATGCCGCGGGAGTTGCGATAACGGAGATGGTCCTGGTCGCAGGGGATGTCGATGGAAAGGTTTGCTCTAGAACTATTGCCTCATCAGCTTCGAGCGCTGCCTGTTGAGAGGTTGCGGGCTTGGTCATGGCCAATGTCTGGCGGATATTGACCAGGAGGGATTGGAAAAGAAGGGTACCTGAGGACATCGTTGTTAACCTTTCCTTCATTTAGGGTGAAAAGGCGGTGATGGTACGCCGAAGGCCTCTCGGAAGGTAGACGATGGGTATTCTCCACCAAGGTTCTTATTTGGGTGTAGGAGGAAGGGGAAAATTCCTGCTGGATTTGGTTGTGGAGGTTCGACCAAGTGTGCAGCGAGTTGTCAGAACTGTACAGTAATTCCGACACTGCATTAGCTACCTGAATTGGCAAGTTGCCAGAGATCGCCAGGTAGAGCTGAGACTCGCTGGTATTTCCACTGGCGTGAGCAAGATTCTCGATCTGCTGCAGCCAGAGACGCACATTCTCGGCGTTAAAGGGTGGAAGGCCTGTGAGTAACCGAGGTGGATGGGCTTGTAAGGGAGGTGCGGTGGTACAGCCAATCGCTGCGGAATTTGCTTCCTGCTGGTGCGATTGCTGATTGAGGATGGGTGACAACCTCAGTGTGAAGCTTTCAACTGGTTGGTGCTGGTTGACCGGAAGCTCCTTGCCTGGGAGGTAACTGTCGAGGAATGGGCCAAAGTTTACAAGCATGGAGGACAGTGGGATTACCAAGTTCGTTGGTACTTTCAATGAACACATACTGGTATGTGGCGTTGAGTGGGCGGCAGTCAAGGGGTTGGGCTGGTTCTCCATCCTCTTGGAAGGATTGCTGACTGTGGCCTTCGCAGGTGTCAGTGGGAGAACCAGGTCGTCGAGGGATGACGGGGTTAGTTTGGAGGCTATGGTGGTAATTGAAAGAAGAGGCTAAGTTTTCACTTTCCTCGTTGGCAGCTGATTGCCAACTGTTTGTTTCTCTTTGGGATGGCTGGTTGGTACTTGCATACCAACGTCGAGCCTGGGAAGAGGAGAGGGAAAAATGAAAAAATAGGGAAATGGAAAGGGAAGGAGAAGAAGAACCTTCTCCGTCGGCTGTCAAGTGCCGACTGATTTTTGTGGACATTGGTTGGTACTTAAGTACCAACAAGCAGCGAGGGAAGGGGGAGGAGAAGGAGAACCTTCTCCATCGGCTGACGAGAGCCGACTGAGTTACTTCTTCGGTTGTTGGCGGGTATGCCAATGTTTGAAGAAGGGGCATGGTTTTGGGAAATCAGCTGATGAAAGCCGATTGGTTGTTTTCCAAGCTAGTTGGAAGTGGTGGGGAAGGAGGTGACGGTTCCTTCCCCTGTTGACGGTGAAACGTCAACAACAAAAATAAAATACTTACGTCGGAGGTCACCACTTGTGGGTGTGTGTATAAGTAAGTACACAACACCACACAAACACCAATACAGGTTGGTTGCGTGTATATGGAGTAGTATGTGCGGGCTGAGCCCAGTAAACAAGTTTAGCTGCACAGACGAAATGTACAGCCATGAGCGCAAAAACAGAGTTTGTGGGTTTTACCCCACTGGCCTGCTAGGTGGTCGACGAGTGTGTAGTACACACTCTTTCGTCAATGACCACCCATCGCCACAATAATAAAAATAATAAACCTAAAAAACAGAATAGAGCTTTCACAATGCAAGATTTTATGATTCTCTGAAAAAAATTGGTGCTATAAGGGCATGATGACTAGAACAACGTGTGTATTAATAGAATAGCATTTCATTTTTACCATCAGATTGTAAAAACATTCGTTGTTAAAGCACCATGCTACATTTTAAGCTTTTTTTTGGTATTGTGAGCCTGGCTTAATGCACAGAATGTGAAACTTCCTCAATGCATTCTGTTTGTTGTGATCAAATGCCACAATGCGGATTCATGTTGTGGCATTAAAAGGTATGCACAGATCCTGTTGTGGAATTGGGAAACTTCCACAACCTATTTTGTGCACTTAGGTTAATACCACAACTTTGTGATGTGGTATTAGCCTATAGCTCAGAATGCATTCTGAGCATTTAAAAACAACCAGAATACAAAATTTTCCACTCTTGCAATTTTTAAAGGACAGAATGCATTCTGAGCATTTTGTTTGCTCATTGAGCAAATTTAGTTTTTGCTCCTAACGTTTATGTAATATGATTATATTTGTGACAATGGGTGATTGTTGACGAACGAGTGTATTACACACTTGTCGATCACCTAGTAGGCCAGTAGACTAATGTCCACCAACTACCTTTTTGCACTCTTGGCTATGTATTTCGTCTACATAGCTAAACTTTAATACTGAGCTAGGCTCACACACTCATTTACACAGAACACGCTCCACCTTCTGGTGTCGTGTGTACATCTACGCACACACCCACAATATTTATATAAGTATTTACACTAAATTAATGTTAGTTGCCGCTTTGCCTATGCCTACAGTTCCAAGTCTGTGTTTCACTATTTCATTTTGAGTTTTACATTTCTCCTTCTCATAAAATTAGGAAACATGGTCAACAGTAAAACCCTGCGAATTGTGTGTAGCAGTCTTACTAAAAGTTGCAACCATGTAATAAAAAAAACTCCAGTGCAGCAATACTTTGCTAGAAAACCCAGTTTGCTAATTTTCATGCATAGGTAATTTAAAGCAGAAACTTAGATTCTAAAAACATAAAAAAGTTGAAGGAATGTATCAATAGTAATTGATATTTGTATTGATAGCTATCAATATCTAACAAACATCGCCATATCAATGTTTCATTGCTACTTTAAGGTAAAAAAAATAATAAAAAAATATTGATAGTTTCACATATCTTTAACAAAAATATTGATCTACCAAATTTTTATTGCTCAAAATTGATTTTCCAAGTATTTTGTGTTTTCTAGTTTTTTTTTTGAAACTAATGAACTAATAGGCACCATACTCCTATCAGATCTGGTCCGATGTGAGGAATACATTTTGTGAAATTTTAGACCTATATATATTGTTGTTTTCTCAAAACCATGAATGAAAAATTTTTCAGGTTTTTCTTCCCCAGTTTTATCAGAAACTACTAAATTAATCGACATCAAACTTCTATCACACTTGCATCTACATAAGGATAATCTATCGTGAAAGTTTCAGTTCCATCACTTCTGTTGTTTTCTGAGAATCCTGGAAAAATGACTTTTCCAGGAATTGTTTTTCCAATTTTTTCAATAACTACTAAACCAATAAGTACCAAACTTCTTTCAGACCTGCTCCCATATTGTCACCGTAGAACATCATAAAAGCTGATGAACCAGGGTACAGGAAAAAGTAAAGATTCACATAACTCAGCAAAGGCTGCATCCAAAATTGTTTTGTTTATATCAATATTTTTAGCTTTATGCAGCTGGGAAATGTGATTTTCTATGTGACATCGCATCATTCATGTAGTAGGACTTTGGTATCTTTGGCAGTATTTTGATCAACCAACCAAAGAAAAAAAATGATACAAATAACAATATATATAGGAACATAATTCACATGCTATAAACTCTGAAGTGGGAAGATTTAAAAGATGCTCCAACATCATCCAACAGGGTATGGAAGGGTTAAGAAAGAGAATCATAGAGTGCATGTACTTATAGCTATTCCTGATGCTGCTACTCGACCAATTCCCAGTAGGCAAGAGGAGGTGTACACCCCATAGTAGCAAAATATGAGAAGTTATAAAGAAATTTTTGGCTCGGCAGCCATATGCCAATGCTTGGGCTAGTACTGAGTACTGATTACAGAGGCACCTGACCAATCATTGTTTCAGTACCACACCATAACTTGCAGCATTTTAGTAATGGGAATTTTAGTTCCTTTTATGGATCTACTTCCACAACTCCAACTCTGTGAATGAAAGTAGTTCATTAGTTCTTCTAGTTCCTCAAGTTTTATAAAAAATGAAATGCATCAGTTGTCCTTGAATGAACGTGGGAAATGTTGGAATGGAAGGAAAGAAAAGAAAAAAATGAATGGAAGGAAGTTAACTATATAGTGTTGAATAAAGATTGTTGATATATGCTGAAGCAAGCTTTAAGCTGATTATCATCATTATTCTTGATCCTTGAAGTTAGAAAAATGGGAAGTGGATTAGTTGAATTATCATTTTATTGAAATTACAATGTAACTTATCGGCAATGGCAATTCGATGAAAATTTTTATTACGTTATTCAAATCCAGAATCAAATAATCTTTTGATATGGTAAATGATAACAACATAACACTCACTAAACTAGAACTAGAAGTAAAAGTGTAAAACCATATGTAGGTAAGTAAACAGAATAAAATTAATTTATATGAATGAACGTCTGAGCAAGAATGAGAATGAAAAATGAAACGGGAAGAGAAAAAAAATTGGTGGAACTAGTTCCTTTCATCAAGTGGAATGACTCAGAGTCAATCCTCTTGAAGAGTCATTTGTTGGAAGTACTTCCAGATGGAACGACACATCACTACAGCATTTGGTGATACTTATGACAATGGTATTTGACCATCATACCCAAATACTGACATTATCATAAATCATGTGTTCTAAAATCCAGTACAGCCTACTTCATATACCTTTAATGGCCTTTAGGAATTGAAAAAGGCAGCTGAAATTGAAAGTTTCTCATTAATTATATTTTCGCTGGAAATAATTATTTCAAGTACCTATAACTAGAAAAATTAAAAACATTTCACAGTTTACTCATATTTTTTTGCAAGTTTTGTATTTGGTTCTGATGCTTCAGAATACCCCAGTCAGCTTGTATAATGATATTTTCGTATCATTAATTACTATAAATCCACAAATTTCTATTAAATTCTTATTTTCTTAAATTCATATATAATTCCTATAAATTTTTGAAAATTTATTCTTCCATTTACTCACGTCATTTCAGTCAAGTCTGTACTTGTTTTTCAAGTCTTGATTCGTCTGGTGACATCATTATTTCCTGTCACCAAACTATTGTCGTATGAACATATTACAGTAGGTACTCTGCAAAAATTCTAATTCTCATTATTTTCTTGTACACTCCCACATTATGTCATATCTTTCACATTTCATTGGTTTTACCCCAATTACGTTTTTCCTAAATACCCAATCAAATTCATATCTCCTACCAAACCAAACTCTAATTACTCCAACACTTATCCTTAGCTATAAGTCTGAAGTTCCACCCTAATTTATTCTATTAATTAAGATCTAAAATAATAACATCATATGTATGAAGACAAAATAAACTCAAGTAATTATTCAAATATTATACACTTTTAAAACATAGAATTGTCTTTAACCGTTTTGTAACCATTCTAACTGTTACACAGCTTATCATGAATGAGCATTAAGTTATCTAAAATAAAATTTGTAATAGAGCAGATGACAAAATGAATTTCGCAATACCAAATCGGCCCTTTCTATAGAACAAAGTGAGGCAAAAGATGAATATCACCACGAAATAGAGACGTGTCGTCGTTCAAGAAGTAGTTCAGGAGAACAAGTCAGGTCGAACTAGTTCGCAAATCATATGTTTGTAGTACAGAAATAATTTAAATCTTATCGGATTGAGCTAGCTGAAGCCAGCAAGGTACCTGCTGATAAGATTGATAAGATTTCCGTAAATAAGTTCAGGACGCATGTAAAACAATGCAGGAATTGGATCACTAATTAATCATTAAGTCAGATTATTAATCTGAAAATTTTGAACTATGAAATAGTTTAGTTTGGCGAAAGCCAACGACCGAACTAGGTAATTCAGTTAAACTAACATTTCAATCTCTACCGCGAAGGTCAACTCTGCCATTAAAATATGATGCCAAGAACTCCTATCAACCAAATAGGCCGCGGAGAGGACTTTTTTCATTTGTGTACTACTTTCTCTCCTCTTCACCCTTCACCTACTTCACGCATCTTCCACGGTGAAATTCGAGGCAAAATAAATTCTGATTAATGGGAGAGGGTCGCCTCAACCCACTCCCTCTCCAACGTCTTTTTATACTGACATAATAAAGTTCCGTTGGTTAGAAAAATGTATGGAAAGTGAAAACTATCTCCGTCACAGATCAGGACTTAATATGGTAAATGTTACCTTCGTGCACACGAAAAAAGTATCATACACGTAGACAAAATTTACTGTATGTAAGTCTGTACACTGAGATAAATCAGCATAACCAAAAAGTGAGCATCGCCTTTTTAAAAGTACACTCGATGGCGAGCAGTAATGAAAAGAATAACTAAAAAAAAAAGGGAAAAAAAAGAAGAAAATACTTTCGCAGATAACGTTTTATCTATGGCAGTCAGACGAGCATTTGAATGAACGTATCTTTAATTTACAACGCGTATGCTCATTGGTTGTAAACAAACGAATGCTAATGATTTCACCTTTATACGTTTTTCTCTTCTCCCCATTACCGCCCATTCTACCACACCCCCAGACACGCTGCTGGATGCTACTGAAATGAGCACGAAGTCGTGATGAAGAGGAAAAAAAACACAAAAATATACGTGGCAGATTGCAAGTGGCATTTTTTAAGGAGGACGATGCGCTTTTTTACTTTCAATGAGAATATAATTTACAAAAAAACATAAAAAAAGCGGCGAGTCCAGAAAAAAGATCTGAAAAATAATGGCTTCAAATTATTGGCAAACGCCGCAATGAAACGATGCGAAAAATTACAGACGCTTTCGCTGTGGTGTATTTAGTGTAATTTAAGACGTTTATGTTGGGTAAAATGAGTGGAACTCGTTGTTTTCAGTTTGCACTCATAGGAATCTCTTTACACGAGGGTTGGAGGAATAATAACACTGTATTTTACAAACTATTAAGACAGAATATGATTGATTTGGTTTCTTGGGCATTTATAAATTGTGAATTTTTCAACCTAAGCGAGCCTGCACTGCCATTTTAGGATAGAAATGGGGCGGTGACCAGTTTCGAACTCGAAAATCCAAATGGAAGAACGATACTTACGAAATTCTTACATTTTTTCCATTATAAATCCTATCTATACACGGGGTGTTCAGAGACTTCTTTATTTGGGGAGTGTCAGGTTGAAAAAAAGAGTGAGTTCCAAATGGGCTATACCTACACATGAAGAATTGATGTGTAAATAGGTATAGTAATAGGGTGGTTGTGTGTGTGCACAATGGGTTGTGCACACACACAACCACACACCTACACATGATGTAACGCACAAAAATGAGAGTTACAGTTGTAAGAGTTACAGTTAGGCAAATCTGACAGTTAATTCTTATTTAGCCCCTAACAAAGATCGAGCATAAGATACCCATTAAAATTTCCAACTGGTAGTAATTTGCACCCAGTTGTCTTGTCAATGAGGTATTAAAATAGACTCCGTAAAATAGTTAGGGGTGAGGATGATGAAATTTATCTGTTTCTTAAAAACAGAAAACGACTGATATAATTTCACCATTTTCATAAAAAATTTTTTTACGTATGTATCTAATATGTAGGTATAATATGATTATATACGCCAAAATTCTGTGTTCACAGAAATTTTCAAGAGAGATAGTTGTTGTATTGGATGCAGTCTGATAGGAGTTTGTTGTTTATTAGTTCAGTCATTTTGGAGAAAACGAGAGAACAAAAATCCTTTTAAAAAATGGTTTTGTCAGGATTTTCTGAAAACTACGAAATGGACTGAGCTTAAATTTTCACCATATATTGTTCTTATGTAGTATGTCAATATCTTTAAGAAGTTTGTTTCCTATTTGTTGAATAGTTTTTTAGAAAATTGAAAAAGAACAAATTGCTTGAAAATTGGTTTTTTCCAGGATTTTGAAGAAATTACGTAACGGATAGTGCCGACATTTTGAAGAAATATAGTTCTTATGTAGGAACAAGTTTGACAGGAGTTTGGTGCTTGTTTGTTCAGTAGTTTTTGGAAAACTGGAGAGTACAAGTTTCTTGAAAAATATGTTTTTCCATAATTCTGAAAAAACTATCAAAATATCGGGCTGACATTTTTATGAGATATAGTCTTTATATAATTCCAAGATTGATAGAAGATTGGTGTCTATTAGTTTAGTGGTTTCTGAGAAAACTGGAAAAGAAAAGTTTTTGGAGAAAATATTTTAATCACATTTTTCAGAAAACTACAAAAAAGTCTATTTCAGCGATGCTTTGCTATAAAATCCAATTTGCAAATTTACATCCATAATTTAAAAAAAAATTGAATTTTAATTACCTAAAAAAATTGTAAATAATATGGATATTAATCGATATTTGTATTGATAGTTATCTATACCTGACGAACATATCAATATTTCATTGCTAGTTTCAGGTAAAAAAATTACAAAAAACTATATTGATAGTTATCCATATCTTCGACAAAAATATTGATCTGTCAATGTTATGTCAGTAAATACCAATTTTCCAGGAATTTTTTAGTTTTCTCAAGAACTACTAAACCAATGAGGACTAAAATTCTTTCAGACCTCGTACCATATGATAACTGTCTTTTGACTTTTGTAAAAATTTCAGCCATATCTGTTTGGTAGTTTTCTCAAAACTGTAAAAACAAAATTTTTTTCAACAATTTTTCTTCTCCATTCTTTCAGAAACTACTGAACTAATAGGCACCAAACTTCTATCAAACTTTTACCAACATAAGGAAAATCTGCCGTGAAAATTTCAGCTTTATCCATCTTGTAGTTTTCTCCAAACCAAAAACACAAAATTTTGAATAATACATACATATATTTATACATATCTATACAATTATATGCATACCTAAAGAAACAATAAGTCAAAATGGAAAAATGCTATCACTCATTTTTTTCTCATGAAACAGATAATTTTCATCATCCCCACACCTAACCCTTTTATAAGATTAATTTTAATACTGTGTTTGTAAACAAACTGGGTAAAAGAGGAATTGAGCTGTAGTTTTTAGGAAAAGTGGTCTTCATGTAGGGCCAGGCCTGGTAGGAGTTTAGTGTCAAATAGTTTAGTTGTTCCAAGAAAATTGCTGCAAAATTGTTTTTCTACGACTCTAAAGAAAATTACAATTTTTCTCATGATTTTGGGAAATTTTCGACTGTTTTTATTGCATAAATGAACTTCTGATTTTGAATTATAGATTAATTGACTAACTAGATTTTTTAGCGAAGTTCTACTACACTGAAGTTTTTTTGTCTCATTTTATGAGTGAGGATACTGATTACCAATTTTGTTAACTGGGTTGACAACAGAATCCAGAATCCAAATTTTAACCAAACTTGACAATAATTAAAATATCGTAATTCAAAAGCTATTCATTTTCACATCTCACTTACCTTGTTATGCAAGATCGGTAAGATGTCACAGCTAAAACCATTAAATTACCCAACTGCCTTTAAAGAATTCAACACATTCTGTTAAAAAACAGTGATATTCATTTATTACACATAATTCACAAGTCAAGCACATAATCTTCTACATAAATAATGCTCAAAGTTTGTCTGTTTGTTTGTTCCACTAGAACTTTTCAACCATAAGCCCAGCATTATGACACATAATTATTATTATAATTGACAAATTAATATGAAGAACGTGATGATTTTCACCTTGTTACTTCATTCATTTATGTGTGAATTTTATTTATTATCATTTTCAAAATTTAAACTAGCGATAGTGTGCCACATGCATCATATAAGATACATAGAAAGAACAACTGGTGAACAGGAAACTAACATCTGATTTTTCAATGAAAGGAAGAAATCATTTCTAACAATCATGTGGAAGAAGTTTGATAGACAGGAAACAGGTAAGCACTATTGAGGGTTATGCCCACAAGTTTACAGGATGCTTGCCTGTAGAAGAAATGTAGACAGGCAAGTGATGGGGCTGAGGCAATTGCCACATTCATTGTTACGTAGAGAGATAGAAAAGGTGTGTGCTAACAATAATATTTTACTGCCTCTGGATGTTAAATTCGGCACTATATGTAAATGCAAAGATCGTGGCCTACTGCCACCACATGATAGCAGGAGCAATGAGAGTCTATCAGAGAAACAAATCTTTTTATAAAAAATTTGCCTCTGAAAAAAAACTTTCAAAATAAAAATTTGGCAAATTTCAGTTCCTCCTAAAGAAATCAAACCTACACATAGGCCTGTCTTCTCGTATACTAAAATTGCTTCCACACGCACACCAACTCAAGCCCTATAAGAGTTTGACCTTCAAGCACTTACAAATAAAAATTGTAACCAATCTTGAATTAGTACAGTCGAAAATTAAAATAATTCTCTACTACTACATAATTGCAACCTGTAATCACGTTCAAAATATTTTGTCCTTTCTCACAAGAATATGAAGGCAAACGATGTCTTCGTATTCTTAAACCTAAATAGATCTTGAAAAAAAAAATTTCCTCAAAATCTCACGCACACAGATTTCTACTAAGGAAATCTGAAGGAAACATTACTGATTTACTGTTAATCTATATTAGTAAGGGAAAAAAACCTGTGTCTGAAAGAAAAATCTTTGAAAGAATAATCTCCAGTGTAATACGGTGAGATCTCATGTTGATACCACCAGTATGCTACAAATAGCTAAAAATTCTCTGGCCCCAAGTATTTTACGCAATGGACAACATATGGCTCTTAAAGATGGAACTGGGGAGCCATTTTTCAACACATGCAAAGAATAAAAACTATCTGCTAGCGTTGAAAGATGGCCGATTGACTTCTCCAATGTAAAAACATACAAAAGGCAATCGGCTGACACTAATAACAAATATCGAAAATTATATGTTTTCTGATCAGAAGACGACAGTGAGTGGAAAGAGGAGAGATATCTCTTTCACTCACAATTATAAAAAAGAACCAGCCCTGAAACTTGACAAAAATAAAGTCATTTCTGTCACAACAACATCAGTTAAAAGGTTCATCCAGAATGATAGCAAGAAACAAGTCGAAGAAACTCTTTTCTCCACAACATGTCCACGATAAGAAAATAATCAAGGAAAAATCAGCTCATCCTTTACAAACATAAAAAACAACTAATCTTTATCTTTAAAACAAAGATACAAATATGTGAACAACACACACACTAATAAAATCAACGGACTGCAGCTCCTAGTAAAGTTACAGAATATTAGTTCAAACGATTGCCATTAACCAGAATGTCATGCTTTATCATTTTTATGAGTATTGTCTTTTTTTTGGTGTTTTAAATCGCTTGTTATTTGTGCGTAATTATTACCTGAAATTAAAAAACTAATTAACAACTTTTATAAAAAATTGTCATATAAATCGCATTACTTTTGCAAAGATTTGATAGCTGAAGTGTGCCTATTTTGGCACATCAAAAATTACTTCAAAAACATCATTTCTCGCAAGAGTTTTGGCATTAACGCAACAAAAAGTTCGTCGTTGTCTCCAGAAAACAAAAAAGGCATCTACTAGTTGTCAATATTTTGTAAAATTAAAAGATCAAAGTGAAATTAGTAAGTACAATTTCCTTCTAATATTTGATCATTATCAAATACCTATTTATATTAAGTGAACCCAGTAGAAAATTAGTAGGCGCAAAATTACGACTATTTTTTTGCAATCTTGGAAACAAAATTGATTGAAGAAATGCATCGATTCATCCGATGTCTACTGCAAACTTGATAAAACAGAAAATTTGGCCTCTTCTCCTTGGGAAAAGTTTGTAATAGGGTAATTTTGTGCAAATTTGCCGCCGCTTTGGAAAACGTCATTCCATTTATGGGTAATGCCTGAAATTTTTTTAAGCATGACCCAACAAATACTTTAATCTTGTCCAAAAAACTAAAGTCCTAATGAATACTGTAAAATAAACACGTAAAATCTCTCAACAATCAATGAACTTGTAAGAAAAATTGCGCAATGATAGATTTTGATGACAGCAATATTTTGTTTTCAGCAACGAAGCAAATGATCCTAAGCTTTTCTGTGCATATGCACCACCATATTACAAACCAACAATATGCCTATGGGTCAAACCCGGTTTTTCAATGGGCAAAACATAATAGACACTTTAACAAAATTCAAAATCTCAAGGACTTCAAATATAAAAATGTCTGTTTTTTCAGACCTAACATCGAACACATTTCAATTTTAAACAATATCTAACATTGTAGGCCTAACTAAACATTTAACTTGCAGACAAATGATCACAATTTTCGACCAATCTTAATAAATTCTTTCGTTTCCTTTCAATTATATAGGAAATCTACGGTAATTTCTGATGCAATCGTGACTCATGATTCCATTTGCATACAACCCTACAGATGTTGGATCACAAGGTGCAATGATAGATGATCTCTTCCTCACAACTTGGTGGTCAGGTCCTGATTGGCTAAATAGCAATACAGACATGCGATCAAAGACTGATCTACATATAATTCTAACTTTACCAGACCTAACAGAGGAGGAGACAACTATCCCGGTGTTCACAACACTGAGACAATCATTGCAAATTTCTGGCTACAACCTGAGGACGTATTTTCCGTTTAATCTAGAACGTTGAAACTATCGTAGTCATTATCGAGGAAAACTGCGAATAGTTTATGGATCACTAATCTATCGGATATGTCAACGTTCAGATGGCCGTTCAGGTAGCGTGATTATTTTTTGTGACTCGCGATTCCGATTGGGTACGTAACGGCGAATCGTAGCTTGTACTCGTAGATTGGTGGTATTCTCACATGACTTGTCAAAATGAATTTCAGGGCTGACAATCGCAGTCAGCTTGCTTTCACTCCAGGAAATCTTGCAGAATATAAGTAAGGAAAATTTCACTTAGAGTACGGTATAATGTTGGATGGTAGGTAAGGTGTCGTGACTACACAAATAAATGTATCCCCTTCTAAAAACAAACAAACAAACTGGTAACTTACAAACATTCTTCCGTTTTTCGAACCAGTACACCGCTCTGAATCCGGTATATTCGATATTTTCGTCGCTTTTGAAGCGTAACCACAAAGAGGAACCACTCGATCTGATTTGCGGAGGAAATTGATGATTACAGTATTTATCCACGATGGGAGAATATCCGTAGCTGCCGTCGCGTATCTCCAGGTGGTCGAATTTACAATTTTCGCTCGGCTCCATGTCGAACTGATCGCGAAAGTCCAAGATTACTTGCTGCTCTTTGGAATCGGCTGCGAGCAAAGAACAAAATAACGAAAATGTTAGGCACCAAGCCAACCTGGATAGATTAAAATTATGTTTAAACGATTCGACGAAATTTAGCAGACAATGGTCAATAAAAGAGTATACGGCAAAGAAAAAAAGGTCATTAGAAAACCTTCTTATGGAAAAAAGGCTTACAAATATCGAAAAAAGACATGTGAAAGTCATGTCAACACAAAATTTCGAAGATATTTCGCTGGAAACCGCAAAAATTAGGAGGTCACAAACTCACTTTCTTTGAGATCGAGAAAGATAACAACTAAGTGACGTCTGCAAGGGGGTATAAGGGCTGTGGTCCCCTTGTTTTAAAAAACAATCGGTAATCAACGTGTCTTTCATGTTATTGTGGCAAATTCTCATTATGGGTGAAGGGGACGATGTGGGTGCAGACGATTACAGAGGCCAAACGATATAAAGATCTATTCCTTCCTTAGGAAAATCCTGAATCCGATACTACGCTGTTCCAGTTCTAGGGTAAATCTGCACATTAGGAAAAATAGAGACGTCAGTTTCAAAAACTACGGCAGGGTAAGCATGGAAAAGGCTTTATTGAGTCAAATTGACAGTTTTTGTGTTTTTTTTTTTTTTTTCAGAGACTGCTTTCTTTAAAATGTTCGTTTTTGGTGCGAAAAAAATTTTTAAATTTGAAAAAAAATTTTCCCAAAAACCACGGTAGCAAAGTATCTGTAATTTTAATGTCATAGGGGTACACCGAAGATAAATAAACACAATTTTTTTCTGCAAGTTACACTCTAGTCTGTAACAAATGTGGAAAAAACCGATCAAAAATTTTGATAATAGTCTTGAGCAGAACATCAACAAATTTTCTGTCAAATATTTCTCACATGTGCCCATATAGTATATACATTATTAATTTTAGAATTTTCAGCTGGATGAAACAAATCGAAAATTCTGATTAATCCACAAGTTGAAATTTCAAACATTTTTCGCCCAGCAATGGAAAAGCAGGTCTTCAAAAATTATTAACGTTTCAAAAGTTTAGCGCAGCAAATTCTGCAAGAAGAATAATTTATGAAAACTAACAAAAATTTTTTGAATTTTTGACACCATTATGTTTAAACCGATCGGACTGCCACTAAACCTTCCTATATGTATAAATTCAACTTTAGGCCTGTTGAAGGTTTTTTTTTTAAATAACTTGTTTAAACTAAACTTTTGAAAACCTGATTTTCTAAAACATGGTAAAATTCCGTGACAGACCTACGTCATTTTCTATTTCATATCAACATTTTTTCCAGATTAAAAACACAATAACACAAAAATAAATAAAAAATCAAAATAAAGTGAAACTTAATGGCACTAAAAATTCAGGAGATTTTTATGATTTTTAATAACACGCCTTTTTATTAGAGCTTGCCGCGCAAAAATTAAATTCTGAACCGTGAATGACTTTCTTAAGGCTTTTGATAGCCTAAATCTTCAGGTTCTGGAGCATAAAATGAAAAGCATAGGATTTAACGAGAAGGTGGTTCGATTATTTCAATTATATCTTCTCGACAAAGGGAAGTTTAATGTCATTATTATAAGTATTTTGACGATACTAACCAACTTAATAATTTATTTATCTATTAAAATAAAAATAATAAATGGTTTAAAAGTCACAACCAGGGTGAAGTACTTTTCAGTAGGGACTAGAGAGGAATAAGTGGATACTGGCAGGCTCATTATTCAAATGTTGAACTGTATTGTTGATATACATTCTTCCTCCCTCTCACTTTAAACTTGGGTGTACCTCCTCATTCCCTTTCATTCAGTTTCTCATTTTTTCTTTTCATCCAAATTTAAATTTTAAATTGGTATTACGTTTAATGTTAGTACGCAATGCGTGTCTCCCTCTGTAATTTTATTGTCACGAACGCTGTTGCGGACGATTTCAACTCGGATACTTGTATATTCACTTAAAACAATGGAAAAAAATAATGATGAGATATAGAACAGACTTTTCATAGTCGAAACAACTTTCACTCAATAAATTACATTTAAATTGAAAGCTGCGCTAGAAAAAATAGGTTTTCGTGTCAAAAATCAATTGAAAAATCAGAAGGAAATAAAAACATAATAAAAATATTGAAAAATGAATATACTTAAATAAAAATTACCTTCATAAACTATCAAGAAGATTCATAATGATTGTGATTACCAGAAAACTTGAATCTAATGAAGTGTAAGTATTTGCGCAGGTTAATAAGCAATCGCTTAATAAATAAAATAACAGCATGCTTACTTTTCACCAAACTTCTTTGGGTCAACTGGAATTATCTACTCTTCTTAACAATAGTTCAAGATTTACTCGAATCACCTCTAGGCATGAACTGTTCAGTCGATTGAAACCAAATTAGGCAGAGTGTTAGAATAAAACATACTTAACCAATATCTACAAAATTTCGTGGCTATTGCTGAAAATTTAACCATTTTAGAGCCGCTAAGCTACCAAAATTGGGACATAATCGGATGTACTGGACGTACCGTACGTCCAATTCGTACAAAAAAATTTACTTCATCATCGTTTGGATCAAATACGTGTACCAAGTTTCCTGACTATAAGGATTACTGGACATAAATAGCGACCCGTACGGTGTTACATAGAAATGGGTATATTATGGTATAAATGAGATCAATTTCGAGAAGTAGATTTTCTTGGTAAACCTAGATACTAAAAAGTAACACGATAGTAGTAACGTTGGAAAAAGTAGGATTTCAAACGGTAGAAATTAAGTTACTAATGAAATACTAAGCAAGAAAGTTGGTAATAAATCATAATATTGATGTATAATGTGGTAAATTTTGTGTCTCGACCTAAAATTATACAATCTAAAATTATTACCTCTTTCAAAACAGAAACAAAAACAGACTTTACGGAAATACCATGCGGCCGATCTGCATCGTAATTGGCAGCATATTACAATAAGATATGGTATATAATTTTTACAAATTTCGTAGCTATTCGTTTAACGTTAACCATTTTATAACCTAAATAAAAACCAAAATATCTGTACCTATGTTACAGTATATTACAGTGAATATTTGTTCCAAATTTCGTAGCTATTGGTTCAAAATTAGATATATTACAGCCAAAATAAGAACAAAAATAACTGTACCCGAAGTACCGTCCGGCTGATCCGCATCAAAATCAATTATTTTCATTCTTGGCTTAGTAACAATGTTCGTAACAAATTTCGTGACTATCAGACAAAAACTGCCAACTCCTACCGAGGTAACAAGGAAATGAAATATAGGTACGTATGCGTAGGTATACGTCTTATTGTCAGTATATACATATAAACTATAAGTACCTGGTTCACCGAGCTTTGCTCCGATGTGGAAATTAAAAAAAAATTTGATAATTTAATTCAAACTGGGGAATTTCACACACGTGATTCTCGAGAGTAAAATTAAAGATTGCAACTGTAAACTCATTCCTTCATTGGTCATAAATCACAATAATCACATGCAACCTAGGCCTAAAATAATTCGCTAATAAAATCTTACCTATCCGTTACTTTTAGCCTGCGAATTTTTCATTATTCGTTGTTATCGTTTAAGGATGGTTTATACTCGTTGATTTATTCTCTAAAGCAGGGTTTAAACTTACATCTCTATTCTCCAATATCCAATCTGTATTCTGTATTCTGTAAAGTTGAGAAATTTTAACTTTTAAGGATGGTTTATACTCTTTGATTTATTCTCTATGATCTAATAACTAAAAAGTTTACTAAAAGGAAACACTGAGCTATGGTTTATACTGTTTCTGTTGATTTATTCTCTAAAAGTTAGAATTTCCCAACTTTACAGAATACAGAATACAGATTGGATATTGGAGAATAGAGATGTGAGTTTAATCCCTGCCTTACTGCGCTGATAGATAAATTGAGATGCTCATATTTCTGTTCAACAAATTTTCTCAAACTTGGGATCTATAATCGTTTTTTTGTAACCAAAAACCCGTTTCCTGTAAATTTCAATAATATTGTTGGTCTAGTTCTTCAGTATGTGCATACATACATACAATTATTGCTCGTATTATAGTACAGGATATATATAATACATACAATGTATGAATTTGAGTTATTGGTGTCAAAATTTACCTTGGGTCATGAAATGAAAAAGTACTTGACCTCACCCTTAGGGCTACTACCAGATCGGAATTAATAAGTAAATTTTCACAGAAAACCTATTCGAAAATCCATTAAAAGAGAAGTGTGATTGAATTATAAACACGTGCGGAGAGAAGAACAATAAATTTTGTATTAATTCGCGTGATTCGTGTTTATACGTACCTATGTTCATTTATTCATTTATTTACTCTTTTTGTTTAAACGAAGATTTTACTATAAGAAATATGAAAAAATGTAATTTAAAATACGCAGAATTGTTTCCAAAAACACGGATTTTCTACAATTTTTATCGAAATTTTACATGATTTACGAATAAAATGATAAAACGTGGTAAAAGTAACGGGCATTCACAAAAAGTTCAGTTGAAGACGAAATATTTTTCACTATTGTAACGCCAATATGGATTTCAAAGACAAGTACGTGCCAAAATCTGAATTGCTTCGAAATCAAAGACAACTCCATTCACCGGAGTCGAATGTAATGAGGAGGAAAAAAGTTCATAAGTTTGTGTAAAGGTTGATGCGTTCGTAATTCACGACTCATTTCAACTCAAGTACCTAGTAAGTACCCCATCAGTGTTGAAAAAATTGATGGAAAGAAATGGCGAGCTTGAAAAATAATTTATTCGACAAAATTCGTATATAAAATGAGCGAGAATAAAATACGATACAAGACGTAGAGAATACCTTGAGTTTTTCTACAGTTCCTTTCTCCTTTTTTCATCTTCACTGTTTTTGAATATTCGAACTTCAGCAAAGATAAACGTAGCAATTGTTATGTCGAAAAAGTTTTTCAATTATGGTACGAAAACGTTATTTATTAAAATGAAATTTTCAAGTTGATAAAACAAAAATTCGTTATCATTTCTGAGCGTCAGTTGTTTGTATAAATAGACACAAACGTCGATAGACTTTTTTTTAAATCTCAAAACACTGGGCGATTGCGAGAATAATTACAGAAAAATTCTCAATGTCAACAACTGTCGACGTTCAAGTAGGTGCCTAACTTGTTCGCATTCGTTGTTTGAGTCAAACTTTTTTGTACCTACGCGGTTTTTTTATTTTTTATTTTTTGTTTTTTTTGGTTGAAAACATAACACGATTGGTTGATTACTGTGAAAACAGAGCGAACCAGGTAAGATGCTGCAGAATTTCAAAAACTTAAACTTATCAAGATATGTTCATGAAATTTATGTTATCAAATTTTCTATCGTGGTATTCGAGGCGGCTACCACCCGAATACAAATACCAGTAACACACCTCCACTACAAATGGATACTACGAGGAACACAAAATGCTAGAGGCAATTCTGCCTATCGCATAAGACCCGAGGAATAAAGTACATCAGTATTCAAATTAATAATGTGCACTTAACTTCGAGTCTAAATGTATTAGTATTACAGCTGTGGTATAAAATTCGAAATTTTAGGGCGACTGTTGGAGGCTAGAAATGGCAAATATCGAAAAGTTTCCATATCGATCGATATTCAAAAATTATTATTGAGGTTGAGGATTCAGACTCGACTAAAAAGAACATAAAATAAATGAGGGTACACGAAGTTGTACCTCAGAAGCGCATAATTCAGTAAAAGATTTAAGTAACATAGTAAGTATAATGTGTTTTAGTTGTGCGAGACGAACGTTCACGAGTGTAGCCAAACGTGTGGAATAGTGAATCAGTGTTACCAGATAAACGAGTGATATAGTACATATAGATAAACAGTGTCGAGTGTTTGCAGGAGTGTGTGGGGAGGAGGATTGGTGATCCCAACACCCGCTACAATCCTTTGAATTAAGCAACACCACGATAACTTAAGTATATTTACTTCGGTTACACATTGATTTCAGAAGGTGTGGTAACATTATTGTTGGAAATGTAAACAGATAAGTATTAAAAATTGGTTTAGAAAAATGGTAAAAGGGAAAAAAAGGTATCTTAAAAAAATGGTAACTAAGCTACAAGGTGTTTGCATGATAAAAGGCAAGTACATTTAGTTTAAATATTGCATAATTAAATAAGTTAGGTTAAAAGCGAGTTTTTAATACGGTATCTATTTTGACGGTAATTTTCCCGACAAATTTGATTTTGTTATAAACTCGTATTTGTGTTTTTTTTTGTTTTGTTTTGTTTTGTTTTGTTTTGTTTTGTTTTGTTCTGTTTTTTTTTTTTTTTTTATCACTAACTAAAATCAAAACCGAGTTTATGGTTTTCAGGTATTTACCTACGTCGAATATTTCCAAACCAATTTTCGAAACGAAAACGAAGATCGTCTCTCATCAACATTTACAGAAGTATACCTAGGTAAGACAAATTCCAATTTAGGAAAGGGAAAAAAAGCCGTTCGATAAAATTTATTTGAAATTTATGAACTTCAATTAACAAAAATGTTGCTTCGTAATAAAAAGGATATTTCTGCACTTCTGGAAATATCTCCCCAAATTAAAATGTACGACGTTGCTCTCGGTCTTGGATGAACGATACGGATGCAATTACCATTTACATTTCTCGAGCGAAATTAAAATTTCCAGAACGAATTGATGAATTCAAGACGTTTCCAAACCCGTTTGAATTTTATAATATCTCTCGTCGAAGATACAAAATGGAAAACCTCCGGAAAATACCAACGGATAGTTTCCGGTAAATAATGATTTTCATGGGAGGATAAAAAAAAACCACACAAACTGAAAACAGATATTACGTCGTTTCTTCGAATAAAATATATTAATTCATTTTATGAAACGTGGGAGGAGATAGGAAGAAAAATCACCAATTTCCGCAAACGACTTCGACAAATGCGAGAGATGAGTAATTTCACTGGAAACGTCGATTCGGACGAAATTTTTACAACTGATAAATCAAAAAATAATACTTACTAAAATCGGAGCTACTCGTAAGTAATTATTCTCACAATCGACGTAGTTTTTAGATTTACCAATAAAATAATTGGAAAACCTGTTAATCAAAATTAATTTCATGGGAGGAGGTTTAAACTCAAACAAAGATAGTTTTTCTTTTCAGGTCAAGAGAAAGTTAAATAAAAAAAATGTAAAAATATCTGAAGTATTTGCCCGAATGCTGGGTAATAATTACGGTTAATGAAGTTTTATAGAAATTCATAATGAATTTTATTGTGAGATTATAAAATAGGTAGATGCGCAGGTTATTAAATGATTGTCTATAAAATAAAATAACATCAGGCCTGCTGGACACACAGCGTTTTTGTTTCATCTGGAATTATAATCATTTCTACGTAGGAACCGTAAGGACAGTTGAAACTAAATTTTGCGGATTGTTATGAACATAATTAGCCTACAGCTCCCAGTTTTTGAGTTTTCAATATCTCAAAACTCACACTACAACCCTAAAGGAGAGCTAATAACTAACTTCAACAGAACTAGTCCACAAATAGAAACTGTGGGGACTCACTGGTATGAGGAAAAGGGGCTCGGACCCCTCGACAACAGTCGCCGCCCCAAAGGGCAGGCAAATAATTGTCCTTGTGACGTTAAACACACAAATTACGTTTGATCGTAATTACCTGTATGTACTTGCAGGTAATGCACGAGTACCAAATCGTGACACAATAAGATAATGTCACAATTTGTACACGAACTGGCCAGCCATCTCTTATCTTGATAGGGGATGATGCAACCTGGCCGTTCTCACCAACGTACGTATTATCTTACGTATGTGTGTTTGTGTGCGTGTAAATAAGCCGTATATAAACCACCCAAATCGGCTCTAAAATCGCCAGTGTTTGGTCTGGTTCTGGCTTACCCGTACTTATGTACATAGTGGCTGAACACGCTTAAATTCTGTAGAATTTCCTGCTGGTGAGAATATCTTTCACAACAAGGTATTCCATAGAAACTTTTAGTGAAAACTGTCTAAATTATTTACAGCTCCGAGTTTTTGGAGTTTTCATTTCTCGTGACTCACACCACAATTATAAACCAGAACTAGGAACGAACTTTCATATGAACCGGTCAAAAAAAAACAAACTCCCCCAGCACCTTACATAAAGACATGAATCAGTGACTGTTTTGATTGACAAAAAAAAAGAGAATAAAGTATAAGATGGGATTCGAAGGTACAACTCCCTCCTGTTGCCCAATCATAGTAACCTTCCGCAAACGTCTATAAAGTCAGGTGACATTAAACGTGAGAAACACCTAGTGAAGTCATGAAAGTATTAAAGCTCAGATTTTAAAAAAATCCGTAAAGTGAGAGAGGCGTGATACTGAGACAAAAAAAAATCATTTCAATGTATATCCTAACCTATTCTATAATAAGAGCAATAACTGTCTGTATAGAGTACGAGGTCTGAACAAAAAGTTCGTAGATTGATTTTTTTTCCCCATTTTAGGGCAACACTGACACATCAAATACAAAGGGAGCGTATTTTCGAATGTATTCCTGACCTACCACAATTTTTTCAAGATTTTTAAGATACCAGATTCCAAATTTATAATAATTGGCTTCAGTTCAATTTTTTTTAATTGCCTCACACTTCATGAAAAATATAAAATGAAATAAAAATGAACAATACAAATTACTAAACTAATCGAATTAATCTGAATCAGAAATCCTTGAAATATTACCTTGGGTGCATGGAGAAGCTACCCTACAACAATTGATGTTTTCCAAGTTGATAAGGAGCTTGAATGAGGGGCAAAAGTAAACAGATTAAGTGCTGTTTGTACCAAATAGTTAAACTGCTAATAAGTAGGGTTCAATTTTACTTTACCACGTATCTTATTAGTTAAACCCAGTTTATCTCACAGTTAAAAGTTGGTACAATCGGGCCTAAGAAACAAGAAGTAGCAATCTCCCTTATACTTCTCTACCCATAATTTTAATGCAGCACATAAATTTATGATAGAAAATAGTCAAATAACGATTAGACTCATTGCTGATATGATTGAATATTAATAGTGGAAGAGCATATTTGAATTTATTAAAAAACTTAGACAATATGAAGAGGATGAGCAAAGATTGTTTTCAAACAGCTCTCTTGGTAGCAGGAACAGCATTGTGTGCAGTGTTGCCAAACACTGTTATGACTTGACACCCTTCAAATATATCAAATCTTACAAAGTGTGACCACTATCTATTCACTTAAATCAAAATCCATCAAGTATTTATTATCTGGATGGTATGATAGTGATTTGAAGTCTATGACTTCGAAAATAAAGGCACTAAAAATAAAGGGTTGGAAACACTGTTTTAAATAGTGAAAAAATCATTTGTAACAGCTTGTGAGTTTTCAGGGAGAGTACTTTGAAGGGGACTATGTTTATTCGTGAAACAAAATAAAATTCATGATTTCATGGACTCAGTCTACGTGCTTTTTCTACAGATCTAGTATGCATGTATGTATGTATGTAAACATGTTCTGAAGAACTAGACCAACAATGTCGTTGAAATTTATGTGTTAGAGATTTCTAGGTGCGAACAAACAATCTAAATAGTTCTCAAGTTTGAAAAAATTTGCTGAATAGAAATAATAGTATTTCAATCTATCCATCAAAAGTAAGGATAACACATAGTGATGAAAAATTTGACAAGAATGAATGTAATTTTTAAATCTCCCATTTGCATATCATCAAATTTTGTGATTAACGCTAAACACAACACACAACGAGTACAAAATGTCTCATACTGAATCTTGATCTAGAATCGCGTCGGTAATTAGATAATAGGTAATTTTGACATAGGTTTCTAATATAAAATTTTATTATTGAATTTCGAATTTGGATATTGAATTTAAAATAAATAAATTGTGGTTTTTTACTTTTTAGCATTTGGTGGTTATCACCGACTATTGGTACTCATCCTTTGTTCGGTGAACACGTATTATATATATATATATATTGAGAAGTCCGAGATCTGGACCTCTAAATAAAAATTATTTTCGACAAACATAAGACAGAATAATGACGTCACAAATGCAGACAAATTTTCGAGAGACAAAATTCGAATTCGGACATTATATTATCCGAATTCGAACTCGTATTCAGATGAAGACATGAAGACAGAAATAAAATCTGATTCTCTTTCAGGCAATTATAACGTATTTTATTTCAGCGACAACTTAGCAAAATTCAGACAATTTCAGACAATAATTTGGTTCGATCCGACAGACTGGCGCCATGAAATATATAGTAAATGAAGACGAATCGAATGGAAGTAAAAACCCATCGCCGAACATGAATGCAGCCAACCTTTTTTATCTTTGCTCGCTCCACGCTTTGCTTGCGGTTTGCAGTCATTTAATATATTTTATTATATTGTGCTTTATCAGTCATCCACGTGCGCTTTTACCTATTGTATGTCGACGTATATTAATTTCAAATATCTGTAATTTCATTGGTTGTAGACATTTTGGTAATTCCTCTCGCTTATGTTATCGACATCGCATGTTTGAAGGCAATTAACAGACAATAAGTGGGGAAATTTCCTCGACAAGAAGGACTCATTTGTGAAGACGAATTCTAACTTTAACTCACTCTCGATTTTGCACTGGCGACACCCGGTACTAGGTTCGTCTTTGCAAATGAGTCCTTCTTGTGTAGGCGGATAGTAGCAGGTCCAAGTCACAAGTCGTAAGTCTAAGTCCTCACGTCAGGCAATTTTATAAGTGTACCATCTCCGGATGTAGAATATGATTCAATCTGATCTACCTTGAAGACAACTAGGATGGTAGTTTGTATTCCAGATAAGTTCAGTTGAAGACAAAGGCAGATTAGGGATGTTCTTTCGTCATGAAGGATCAGTAATGACGACACACAAGACATTTCTAGTTTCGCCAGTTGTATATCGCACTTCAAGGCGATCTTTTAAAAACACCTGCGAGGTGAAGTTTCAGTCGACAATACGATCAGATGGAGTTCCTGGCATCTGCTAGGAGGGAAATTTGGTGTGTTGAAGACAATTTCCAGACAAGCTTGGTTCGAGATGACTGCCTTGCTCTGTCATATAAAGGCCGCGTAGAGCCTTCTTTTTCGCATAGTGGATTTGATTCCATCTATGTTAGTATTTTCTTACCTCATCCTCACTTATAACCAAAAGCTCCGAGACCTAAAGTTTCATATTAGGAGTCTTTTACACAACAAAACCATCACTCATGAAGACACACAATTAGGTGAAGACACAACAGCTTTCTGATGGTTTCCCCTACTTGTTGTCTGCAATAGCTTTTTTTAACTTTTTATTTTTTCCGCTATATACTATGCTTTGTTCCGCTTTGTCGACACTATAGTTCCTTCGTAATTATAGTCTTTGACAAAATAATTCTGCTGTTTGTTTTTGTAGGTTTCGAACCTTGTATGGATCGAAACTTTGTTAGGTTCTTCTTTCCACACAACTTAGCTTATTGCTGATTCGTCATATTAATTTGCTGAGGTATGAAGACAAAAGTAAGCTGCGTTTTGCCGAGTCTGATGAAGCCTAATTCAAGTCAAGAAGAATTCAGCCGTAGGACATAGTCAGAGTCAAAAAATAAAATGTCTTGAAGACACAATTCAAGACCCCTCGAATCAGTGTTTCGGCTGCATGATGCCCTAATCTTAGGACATTGTGACGTCATTAGCATTTAAACACCACTATACATTAAAGGTTGACTTTATGACACGTATTGGAATCGATTTCGTATGCCTCACATATTATTGGCGACTGTGGCAGGGATCGATTTCGGACGCCTCAATATATATATGTTATATATGAATTTGAGTTAATAGAGCCAAAAGTTTACTGAGGTCATGACACAAAAAACACAAACCTACCCCCGATCCTAGGTCTCAATACCAGATCAATTTTAATACACATATTTTTTTCGAAAACCAACATATAAACTTGATTAGCGGTTGATAAGTGTTTCCCACACCGTACTTCTCTCTGTTGTTGAAAGAGAAATGGTCACAAAAGTGTTCATTACTTAACTCAGTATTTTTCTAAAATTAATTCTGAAATTTACCAGATATCCTTCATGGTATTTCTTCATAAAGATAGTCTACTGTAAAGAATTACAATCATATTAATGAATTTTCTGTAACGCAATAGGTATATTTTAGCCAATATTACTTTAACAGATGTTGGAAATTGACATTCCGTTGAATTCGAATTTTGCATTAAATTTTCAGTTTCGAAACATCTCTTTTCAGTTCTATTTAAAAACAGCCCCTATGGCTACACATCGCGAGAGAGTTTAGAAACGATTCATAGAATTTCTGAATCATGTACGATCTTTTCCGTTTGTTTTTTGAGACAATGATTTCAATTCTGATTTTTTGCATTAGATTACTTTTCAGCTCCTTATGGCTCAAAATGGGCAATTGAGAAAATATACCTACGAGACAAAGAAAAAACTGCCTTACCTACCACTGCAACATGGAATCAAATGAACTGGTTCTCACAAAATATTCTTAAATAACTGGTGCACTAAAAGAGTGAACTGCTAGCCTATTTTCTATTTTTTAAATCCTAAACATATTAGAATCCCCAGACTGCGACAGACGAAGACATATTATGAAGCCTTGAAATTTCTGATAACAAAACAGAATTTGTTTATTTAAATTTAATTTAATTAAAACTGTAATACTTTTCAGTTTTTTCAAGAGCGCCAGCGCCAACATTGAAAAATTTGAATTAATCATTCATCACGGTACAAAGACTCTAACACTAGCTGTTAACGTTCAAGTACGATTTCAAGCATTTTCTTTAAATGAACAATTAAGTCCTATAGAATTTGGTAAGATGTTGGAATTCTGATTTTTTGCAAACAATGTTTATTGTCTAAAAACCGAATTTACATACTTACGAACACTACACCCAGTATACGTACAAATTCTTTTCAGCTCATTATAGGCTGCAATTTTAACTTTATTCAACCGTCTTAAAATTAGATTAACTTATTGATACTGATCTGAATCAAAGCATTGGTCCGAAAGATATTATTTTTAAATTTAAATCAGAGAACACAGTGATACTCCCTTCACCATTAATGAATAATCATATTTTGGTACAACTACTGGAAATAAGATTAATAAAAATTTTGACAATATCGAGATTGATTGAGGAATTGTTTATTGAGTGATCTTGCATCACAAAATTTCATCTTCACAACGTCTTTTCCTCGAGTTAAATTGCTATGAAATTTGGTGAGACCATGAGGCATACATGGAGGGAAAGAAGAAAAAAATTGAATTGTGAATGAATAACATTCAAACGAGGACAAGTTAAGGTAGCGGGTTAATTCGGAAAGCAATCGTCTTCAGGTACATCATGAAATAAAATCTGTGGAGGAGGAAAGTGACCACTGACTTCTGGTGAAAAAACAAATGGGCTGAAAAAGAAAAAGTAGGTAAATAAAAATATCTTCGAGACCACGAAATAGCAGATGTTTGTAGACAACCTCCTAAAAAAGAATAAAAATATTTATTAACTAAACAAACAAAATATGGCACAGGTGAACATTCTAAACATTTTTACATACTTTTTGTGAATCTACCTATGCCTCGTTACAAATGGAATTTGTGAGTTTTTGGAAAGCAAAATGGAAGCAACCAAAATTTATATCGGCTGTATATATACCTACAGTGCGTATTGTGTACTTATCCATACAGGCAAGTTGTACATTTTATAAGACCTCGAAGAAACCGAATTGGAGTCACGTACAAAGACCTTATATTTTCATAGCAGACAGCGAAAAATCGCGAGATGAAAATATACTGTCTCATGTAATTCGAAGGAAAATAAAGAGTTTTTCGTACAGCAGAGGACAATTTATAAATTGCTCCTTTTCACACGCATACTCACATAAACACGAAGAAACCGCAACAATCGAAATCTCACTTTTTTCCAAACATTACATAGCTCCTCAGACAGTGACGGAATTGATACTTGAAAAATTGTGTGGTTCACAAAATAATATTAAGAGAGAATGCACGTTTCGAGGAGAGTATCCGATAATTAAATAATAAAATGTTACCAAAGTTTCGTTCACTTTCTTCTTTCGCAAGGCAATGAAGAAGAATACGAGTAATGTACTTACTTACGTTTTGTTGAAAAAAATTTTTCTGCGTGAGCAATTTGGGTTAATTATTTTAAATTTTGCAGAAGAAAAAATTCTACAAAGAAAACAAAAAATAAAATTCTCTGTCGCTCATTTCTAATTATACACACGTGCCACTTGGCAACTAAATTTATTTCTCGTTTATTTGATTCACGCCTGAACTTTTATTTCTTGCCACTTGCTGTTTGTCTTATTTTCCTGGCTAACGCGATTTGAGTTAGCACACACTCACTAAACTTTTGTTTTATTATCATATCCTTCAGTCAAGTTTATATCACTCAACTTCTGGATCTGCTTACTGTTCTTTCTCACAAAAACTGAGATTTAATTCTTTCTCTGTACCTATTATGGGTAATTTTTTGTACTTTGAGCTGTCAACATCTTGCCGTATGAAAACGACCACTTGTGCATCAAAAACTAACTCATAAAATGTTTTCATAGATCTGTAATTTTTTGAAGCACCATAACCAGTACTTATATTTCTTACTGGAATGTGAATGAATAAGTCTTCGGTAATCAAATTAAAAACTTTCTAACGACAAAAATACAAAAAAAAAAGTATATAAAACGCAAAAAAACGATGAATGAATCCTTACAAAATGGTAGAAAGTGTTTGTTAAAATTTAAATTATACGTTCGAAGGACCCTTCATTGGCTGGGCACAATAATTCAGTCGATCATAGAAAGACGCATGCACATTTTGCAGTGGAGTGTGAGAGATAGCCTCTATTTAAACTACAAAACTGGGGTTGGTGTTGCTAGAAAGAGGATAAAATTTACAAAATTTTCATACTATTTTCTAATCATCTTCAGCTATTTGGAAACAAACAAACAAAAAACAAGATACAAATAATGGAAAATTAGTCAATTTTTTAGATCTAGCTACATCTTCTATTTCATTCATTAATTTAAGATAGAGAGCTGAAGTTGGTATCACTGGAAAGAAGATAAAATTTTCATAAATTAATAAATCTACTATCCATACAACTGATCTATCATCTTTAGAAGTTTAAAAATAAATGAACAAAAAAAAAAGAAAAATTAAAAGAAAACTAATGGAAAATTTATGTGTTGTGGAAGATATTCCATGTTACAAATATTTCAACAAATGAGATAATTCTTTACTTTATCTCTTTATTAATTTTCACTTTAAATATTACAATACGTTTTTAGAACTATCACTTATTACTTCTACTTAAAATAGTTAAAACCTGGTTACCCATAACATCTAGTATGGACCTTAACTTTACAGTTCAGCTGTTAACACAGGAATGAATTTGTCTTCGAAAGGAAGATAATACATTGCCTGTAATTTCATTGTTACATTCCAAAATGGCAGACCTAAAATAGGTGGCGTGATATGGAACATCCGCCAAATATGATGACGCTTCATTGTCAGCATATTTGGTGGTGTTTGTCCGTGAGAAGCTAGGTGTCATATACACAGCTATTATTCCGAGAATTAGGAATAATAGTTGTCTATATTTGTTCGACACGTTTTTGTAGAGGAACTAAATTGTCTGCAAAAACGGGACGGAACATAATGGAAATTTTGTGGTTTTTGGAATCTAGTAACCCCTCTTTTTTCACTGAATGATTTCTCAGCCATTGGTGAAGTTAGATAGCTGGATTTGGTAATGATGAAAAGAGGAGAAAATATAGTGAAATCTAAGTTTTATAAAATTTTTTAACCATGCTCAGCGCTTTTAAAATAAAGAAAAGAAAAAGCATAAATTAATGAAAAATTTACCACATCAAACGTTTTGGTAGTGTTGAGATATTTTTATGTTTACGCCATCAATCCTTCATGAGTACAGCCATTAGGCACTCACGTATTTTTTTATAATTGATTTGTAAAATTTAGTGTATTTTTCAAGCAAAATACAACTATTGCATTCAATACAATGACGAGACCTGGAGGGGGACCTGTGAAAAAGTATTGATCTTGCGAGATCACAAATTTGTCTAAAATATCTTCTTTTTTTTCTTTTTTTTTCTTTTTTTTCATTTTGGTCAGCAAAAGTTGAGATATCCAAGTACACACAACTTTTTTTTTTATCTATTTTTATTTTCTCGGTAATCAGTTGTCTCAAATATTTCTACTCTCTATGAAATTGGCTTTTTTTTCCTTTATCATTCTCATTTCTAGAACATTTTTAACCTCTTATTTCATTCCTACATTTTTCTTCTCTCCGTTCTCTATTTCCCCTCTTAACTGGTTGTCGACATTTTCTTTACTTATTTTTGCTTTAATTATAACATATTTTGTTTTATCTTTATATGGTGCATTTCTGCCTTACTTTTGCGTTTGTTTTCTTTGTATGCTTACTGATAAAACAACCATTGGACTATGTTTATTCTTTTTTTTTCCTTTCTTCTTATTTTTTTTGTAGGTTTTATTTTTGTGGGTTATTTCTCTAGAAAACATGTTTCTTTCAATTCCCCACTATTTTTCATTCAAAAGGTAGAAAATTACAGAGCCAGCAAGTCAGTCAACTTCATATTTTAATTTCCTGATTCTTATCACTTTTAGTTTGGAGCTATCTGATACCAGGTTGTCTTTTCTCCAAAGTTCATACAGGTCTTTGAATTCCTGTATGTTTGTTTAAGTTGTTTACACAAGGCCAGTCGATACTACTTCAGTATGTTCTAACAAAAAACCTTGAAAAAATGACGACTATTTAGAAGAAAATGAAGGATTAGTAATTTTATTTTAATTCTGCTTGATTCAATAACTTGACGAAAACTTTTAAAGTTTTTATGACGCTGAAAAATGTAATTGAAATCGACTAATAAACCCCTTACCTGTGAGAGAAAGCAAATATGGCTCAAATACACTGAAAATATGACAAGTTCTGGACTTTATTTAGAATAGGGTACTGAACATGACTCTCAGAATTACTTGAAATTAATAGGAGAGATAGTCTAAAGCCTGTGAATGAAGGTTCTGAAATTTTTTTTGAAAAATATTTAATAGAAAGGAAGATATAAGATGTCAAAGTTGCGCTGCACCAAAAATGGTACCTCGATGCGCACCCTGTTGTTGTGATGTCATAGAATTGACGTTTTTGTATTTTGCATTATCAGAGGTTGCTGGTTTCAATACATCTCATTAATACTTCATTTTTAAGTAGGTTTTTGGTGAAAATTTACTGAACAAAATTGACTTTAAAAAATGACTTTGAAGCAAGGGTGGGCGCACATTTCATTTCAGGACCCAAGAAAACTTTTGACACAGAAAGCTCAAAGTCTAAATTATCACCTAAGTAAATAAGATTCAGTAAGTTAGGGTTTCTATTTGTATTTATTTCTTGTACTTCCCACTGAGGTAGAAGGTTGAAAATTGGTAGAGGGTACTTGAGTATCACATCTAATTTTTTTTTTTAAATCCCAAAAATAAGAAAGGGGCAGCAGATATGGGCCAAAAATTCATTTTCTTGGAACATTCAACATATATACACTGAAATTATCCAACTCAACACAAAGGTGGTGTAATACTTTTTGTTTATGCCTTAAAAAATATTTTTTGAGGTTATGACTTCAAATTGGACCTTAAGTTTTTTAATTTGATCAATATTTTGATCCAAAAGGACTCAAAAAAGGGCCCAATTTTGTTTTTTTACATTTCAGTACGTAATACATTAATTGTAATGTTTCTTGAGGTGCTGAGTTCAAATTTGTCTATAATTTTTAATTTGATCAATTTTTTGACTCCAAGGGACTCATAAAAGGGCCCAATTTTGTTTTTTTTTTTCATATTATTATGTAATACATAATTTGTAATGTTTCTTGAGGCACCAAGTTTAAATTTGACATTATTTTATTCATTTGACTCATTTTTACCCCCAAGGCTCAAAATGAGGGGAAATTTTGACTTTTCATATTTTGTAGTGTAATACATCATTGGTAATAGTTTTTTAGCTGCTGATTTTGAATTTGACGTAATTTCTAATTTTACCCATTATGTGATCCCACAGGGGCTCTGAAAGGGGCTAATTTTGAATTTCCCTATTATATTGTGTGATACATTGTTGGTAATATTTTTAGACTTGAAGTTTTATTTTGACATGTATTTCTTCATTCAACTCCTTATAATGTGATCCAAAGTGGTTCAGATATAACAAGCTAATTTTGACTTTTCACATTTTATTGTGTGATAGCCTATATTGTTTATAATGTTTTACAAGTTTCTGAGTACAAATACAAAAATCTTATTTTTCTCACAAGTAAGCTGAGCGAGTGGTTTTACTGAATTTTGTTGTTTTTTGTTGGTCTCAAAAAACATGGGCATCCCATACCTAATAAATCACCCAATAATAAGTGAAGATATAATTGCAATCCCTTTTTTGGGGCCACAGGAAGAAAAAAAGTGGTTCAATCTAAAAATGGATTGTAAATATAATTTCAGTGCCTCAAAAAACATTATTTATGGTGTATCACTCAATAATATCTAAGAATTTTATTTGAATCCCCTGTTTAGGGTAACGGGGGTCAATGAGGTGTTTGATTTAAAAATAGATTGCAAATTTAAACTCAACGCCTCAAAAAATATTATTAATGATGTATCACTCAATATCTAAGCATAGTATCTCAACCGCCTTTTTGGGTTGACAGGGGGCTCAATAAAGGTTTTGATCAAAAAATGGATTGCAAATTTAAACTCAGCACCTAAAAAAATATTATTAATGTTATATCACTCAATAATATCAAAGAATATTATCTTAACTCCCTATTTGAGGTCACTGGGGGCCAAGGAGGGGTTCAATCTAAAAATGGATTATAAATGTAAACTCAGAGCCTCAAAAAACAATACTATTGATGTATCACTCAATAACATCCAAAAATATTATCTTAATTCCATTTCTTGGGCTACAGGGGGCTAAATGAAGGATTAAATCTAAAAATGGGTTGCAAATATGAACTCAGCCCTCAAAGTAAATAACTCCCCAGGTACCAGCAAAAATTTTTTCCAAGGCTGTGCTCTAATATAAAAACAAATAAGAAATAATTGGTTTTTGATTTTCTTAGTTTTTATTGTTTTTCAATGTTTTGAATTTGTCTATAAATAAGGGGGTGGGGGGTGCAAGTGCACATCCTTTTATCCCCTCCCTCACAGTCACCATGAACTTTTTAAATTAATGAGCTTAACTAAACCAATGTACAAACACAGGAGAGTGAGGAATGAATGAGAAACCTATGAAAGAGGTGAAAAGTTTGTAGATGTGTCAATTCTATGACATCACACCCACTGCTCAAAAAATATCACAACGTTTTTTGACAACTCAACTTTACCGATCATTTTCTCCCATTCTATCCAACCAATTTTAATGCGGTTTTCACTGATATATTTTATTTTTTTTTTAAAGAATTTGAAAATATGTTTACTGATGTGTTCTTTACTGGCACGAATGCCTGATTGCATTAAATAATAGATTCTATTACTTTATTTATTTTTTATTATCATTATTTTATTTCTACCCACAATTCAACAATTCAAACCTTTTTTGGTTCATCTATATTATAAAATTCAATACCACTTTTTCAATACTTATCCACATTTTTTGCAACATTGACATTCTAATTTTGAAAAAAACTACTCTTCTCTCACTTCATGATTTCTTTTTTGCAACATTGACATTCTAATTTTGAAAAAAACTACTCTTCTCTCACTTCATGATTTCTTTTTTGCAACATTGACATTCTAATTTTGAAAAAAACTACTCTTCTCTCACTTCATGATTTCTCAGATTCTATTTAAGCTACAAAGTTGAGGTTTATACTGTTAAAAAGAGAAGACAATTTTCCTGAGTTCTCTCATAAAATTAATTTTTTTATTACCATTAGTTTTTCACAAATTGGCCATTAAAAAACTGCAAATTAACAAAAAATTTGCCGTTTTTTAATTTTTAATTTATTTTAAAAACTAATGATGGCAGAAAAAAATTTTCAGCAATGACCACCTATTTTTTAACAACCACCATCAGATTTCACCTAAAACAAATTAATTACGAGATAATAGCGAGAGAAAATATAAGAACAGAACTGGGTGCTCTATATATTACTATATATAGGTTGAGGCGTCCGAAATCGATTCCTGCCACAGTCGCCAAAATTTTATGAGGCATACGAAATCGATTCCTGTCACGTGTCATAAAGTCAACCTTTAATGTATAGTGGTGTTTAAATGCTAATGACGTCACAATGTCCTAAAGTTAGGGCATCATGCAGCCGAAACACTGACTCGAGGGGTCTTGAATTGTGTCTTCAAGACATTTTATTTTTTGACTTTGACTATGTCCTACGGCTGAATTCTTCTTGACTTGAATTAGACTTCATCAGACACGGCAAAACGCAGCTTACTTTTGTCTTCATACCTCAGCAAATTAATATGACGAATCAGCAATAAGCTAAGTTGTGTGGAAAGAAGAGCCTAACAAAGTTTCGATCCATACAAGGTTCGAAACCTACAAAAACGAACAGTAGAATTATTTTGTCAAAGACTATAATTACAAAAGAACTATAGTGTCGACAAAGCGGAACAAAGCATAGTGTGTAGCGAAAAAAATAAAAAATTAAAAAAAAAAAGCTATTGCAGACAACAAGTAGGAGAAACCATCAGAAAGCTGTTGTGTCTTCACCTAATTGTGTGTCTTCATGCGTGATGGTTTTGTTGTGTAAACGACTCCTAATATGAAACTTTAGGTCTCGGAGCTTTTGGTTAAAAGTGAGGGTGAGGTGAGATAATTACTGACATAGATGGAATCAAATCCACTATGCGAAGAAAGAAGGCTCGACGCGGCCTTTATATGACAGAGCAAGGCAGTCATCTTGAACCAAGCTTGTCTGAAAGTTGTCTTCAACACACCAAATTTCCCTCCTAGCAGGTGCCAGGAACTCCATCTGATCGTATTGTCGACTGATGCTTCACCTCGCAGGTGTTTACAAAAGATCGCCTTGAAGTGCGATGTGCAACTGGCGAAATTAGAAATGTCTTATGTGTCGTCACTACTGATCCTTCGTGACAAAAGAACATCCCTAATCTGCCTTTGTCTTCAACTGAACCTATCTGGAACACAAACTACCATCCTAGTTGTCTTCAAGGTAGATCAGATTGAATCATATCTGCATCCGAAGATGGTACACTTATAAAATTGCCTAATGTGAGGACTTAAACGTACGACTTGTGACTTGGACCTGCTACTATCCGCCTACACAAGAAGGACTCATTTGCAAAGACGAACCTAGTACCGGGTGTCGTCAGTGCAAAATCGTGAAAAAGAGAGACGTGTGATTGAGAATGAAGAGAAGATGACGTGTGATTGTGGTGAAAAGAAAATGAGGAGTGAGTCTTGATTTGAAGTTCGTCTTCACAAATCAGCTTATTTTTGTCGAGGAAATTTCCCACCTATTGTCTGCTAATTGCCTTCAAACATGCGATGTCGATAATGTAAAGCGAGAGGAATTACCAAATGTCTACAGCCAATAAAATTACAGATATTAGAAATTAATATACGTCGACATACAATAGGCAAAAAGCGCACGTGGATGACTGATAAAGCAAAATGCAATAAAATATATTAGATGACTGCAAACCGCAAGCAAAGCGTGGAACGAGCAGAGATAAAAAAGGTTGGCTGCATTCATGTCCGTCGATGGGTTTTTACTTTCATTTAATTCGTCTTCATTCAATATATATCTCATGGCGCCAGTCTGTCGGATCGAACCAAATTATTGTCTGAAATTGTCTGAATTCGGAAAAGTTGTTACTGAAATAAAATACATTATAATTGCCTGAAAGAGAATCAGATTTTATTTCTGTCTTCACGTCTTCATCTGAATACGAGTTCGAATTCGGATAATATAATGTCCGAATTTGAATTTTGTCTCTCGAAAAATTGTCTGAACTTGTGACGTCATTATTCTGTCTTATGTTTGTCGAAAATAATTTTTATTTTGAGGTCCAGATCTCGGACTTCTCAAGGTATGTATATAGTATATATGTTACGGTAAATGTGTATAACCCGGTAATTCTACAGAAAAACCAGAGATTCTGTAGAATTACCTTATATTTTAGGGAATGTACGTAATCTGCTGAAAATGTATAGAATAACCGGTAATTTTGTACAATTCCCAACCGGTACAGGCAAATGTGAGTAATGACGCGCACGATGACAACATAAGATTAGAAATGAATGAAGAATAAGTTGTACTTGTGAAAACAAGCTGAAAAATAATCTCTGCATCAATAAAAGCTGTCGAAAGATAGATACAGAGAGGCCGAAGTAGGAGAAATGGTTCAAATTCCTATCTCAGAAGTGGACAGAGCTCGCGGAGACTTCAGGAACGTCTTAGGAGTGATACTTTCCTGCACTGATGATGGAGGTTATAAAATCGGGACTAAATTTGGTAAACTAAACCAGCTGTACAGTCGAAACCAATTCACACCATGCAACGATCAATTCTTAAGCCCAACTGATGTACCAGATAAAAGTATCTCCTTACGCGAGTGCGCGAGAAGTTTGTCAATCACTGTAGGTCAAGGCTTTGTTCGCTATTCGTGCAAAAGAGATTTCCAAACAAACCGTTGCTCATGTAAAAATCAAGGTCGGTTATGCACTTCCAAGTGCCACGACAGCACCTCCTGTGCCAACAAACATGAAGATTAACATTCATTTTTGGTGAGTACATGCACATTTCTTTTTTTTATCACTTTATCTTCGAAAATAGAAATGCTAACTAATTATTCTATACAATGTCCAACAACCCTTGGCGAATGTCTAGAATCACAGGTTATTCTATGAAATTTCACACATTGACCACCTTCTTCATATTAACGTTGGGAAATGTATATAATTCCCGATTCAGTTCTTTCTGCATAATATTTCATTACCATCGGACATTGAAGGTAACTTGCTTAAGTAGGTATATGATTTTGGTCATCTAGGATTAGTAACTGGAGCAGGTGGAGAGGGGACATAGACCATTCCTCCAAAGCTAGTAGTTCTAATAAAATTTAAACAAACTTTTTTGCCATTTGAAATAACTAATAGATGATAAAAATTATTTCTGAGATTTCAGTAGGAATTAATAACTGGCTCTATAATTGTTTACTCTGAAATATTTTATTTTTATTTAATTTGCTTTTGTATTGTTTTATGCTTGATTTAATAGTATGTTGATAATTAATAAGAATATTGGCGGAATATATATGTCACATTACCTTAACTTTTTTTATTTTGAAAATAGGAAAATATTATATTACGCAACATGGGAGGAGAGTGATAGAGGACTGCTCCAGCCAAGTTGCATATAATAATTTATTAGCCATGCCAAAAAAAATGTTTAAATTTTTTAAAAAATTGCGCATTAGTACTCATGCTCCAGTCACAATTATTATGAAAACCCGTTCTTACGATGATATAGGTATACATGATGAACAGTTAATAATGCGATACTTTTCTCCCTTGGGAGATAAAGTAATCACTTTATTCCCGGCGATAAGTCATCAGTAAATCGTCATTTTTCTACTCATTAAACAAAATAATATACCACTATATTTCATTGGCATAGTTAATAAAAACTAATTTCATCTTTTTTTATAACTATAAATTTTTATACTTAAATAATTCTAAAGTAGAAAATTCCAGCAGGTTTCATTGTGTGAGGTTTTTGAACAGCTTTAATAAAAAAATTTTTAAATTTTGAAAATATTTGAAAATTTTTGATTCGCAGGTTAGTTTAATTTCCTGTTTGATTCTTAGAGAACTATTTATTTTTTAATTGGTTTTGTACGGGTAGCATGTAGTTCCACACATTCACTTCAGAAGTTTTGTGAATTTACTGGTGGAAGTATGAAAAGTGATGAAATGGTTAATGACAATATTCGATTCAACATGAGTATTTTAATATAATACCATTAGATAATGTTTTCAGAGATACAGGGAGTTAAAATCCATATTATTTCCATTTGTAGGAATTATTTTGACTTGTTTATTTGTGCGTTACGTCAGATTTCTTATCGTTTTACATTCGGCCTAACTATTTCCAGACAATATATGAATTTTGTTCTTGAAATACCAAGGCCAATTGTACGATTTTTCACGGTTTTCACATTTTGTATAAAATCATTAGGCATTTCATGAAATTCCTGAATAACGCATTTTACCTGTAACATAATATACACCTACATATTATATATTTTCATATTTCACTCATTTCGGAAATTTTTGTTTTTGACTTCTGGCAATGGAATTTGGTGTAGCGTTAGAAGTTTAAGTTTTCAAGACTTGCAGATTCGTATTCAAGTGTTTAAAATTCAATCGTTAGGTACGAAGAAAGAGCTTCTTAAAGTTTTGCAAACCTTCGCTGTTGTCACAAGCGGAAACTGAAAGATTTTGGCTTAAAATGTATGCGGTAATTAGAGACTATTTAGGACTGGATTAGTACTGAATTTGAGTAAAATTGGTCCATTAGTTTTCGAATGATAGCCAATAAAAAATTATATTTTTTAGAAAATACACTTAGCTACACATTATTATTATTATTATTATTTTTATTTTTCTCTCGAATCTTTTCCTTGCTGGTGGTGGATAACAGCGTACGAGATAAGCTGTTTTCTGATACGAAGATTTACACAAAGTAAAAAATTTCATTTCCAATTACGATTATTTTAGTATATTTGTGAACGAGCGGATGAAAAGAAGGGGGGAGTTAAAAAAACTCGTGGTACGAAAAATTATTTTCGTCGAAGCTAGAGGTTTTTTTAGGCAGTTTTTTTTTTTTTTTTTTTTTTTAATATTATAACCAGAGATTGTTTGTTTTATCTCGAAAAAATATTTTTTCAATACGATTAAATACTTTTTAAATTCTGTATTATATGGATACCTTAAACAAAAAAAAAATGAGCTCATCATTATAAGTAAGTCCGGACAGTTTAAATATAGTCACGTAAATACCGTGACAATATTTCAAGAGTTTAGTCCACGCTTTCAATCAGGATTATTCAAAGTGAGTAGAGATGCCGATTTCACTTGACAAAATAACGGTAATGCTGATTCGAATTGAAGAAGCGCGGCTAAAAAGTGTAGAAGTTTGCTAAAAATTGAAAAAAAAGAAATAGAAAAAAAAGACAGTGTTTGTCCGGCAAAAGTGGTTACTTAAATTTTAAAGCCTTTTCCGGTATTAAAACGACTTATTCTAATCCGTTTTAGAAAGTTTGATCACCCACAGGATTAAATACTTATTGGCCACGGGGAATTTCAAAATAACACCAATATTATCGCTACACACAATACTACTTCCAAACAATAGAATGTTCTACAAGCTACGTCACAAAGAGACTGCAAATTTTTTTAAGAAGCAGTAAGTAGGCGCTACAGCTTTGTTTGACGTTATGGAATTGTGTACATTCTCAGTAAAATCTGGGAAATGATCCACTAAAATCCAAATTATTAAAGGAAGAAAACCGAGTAAATGGCATTAAGATTGTTCTTCATTAAATGGAATAGCCCACCTAATTTTGCAGAATCTTTCACCTCGAACAAACCTTATGTATAGGCTATACTGACCGCGCACGAATCAATATTAATTGTATTTCAAATAATGTTTCCCTTTGCCATAAAAAAAATAATTTTTAATTACCGGTGAGGCAATCAAAAACATTTGAAAAACCATCCAGTGAGAATTTATCTGTGCGGGCTTGGTCCTCGGTGATTCCTACATTCGACCCTGAATGTAAGTATGAAATTTGAAAATTTGGATTCAAATTTGGTGAAAATAATTATATTTTCATTTCATGACAAATAATGCATAGGCTAATGACGATTGGCATATAAATAGGAAATTCGTATCTTTATACATTATTAGCTGCCCATGGTGTCAGATTTGCTTGACAAATGTCTTGGACCTCTCACCCTAACCCTGAAATAAGTGTGTGAACTGATATTATACATAATAAAATCTGAATATAAGAAATTGTGCCCATTTTGGGCCCACTGAGGGTTGAAGAATGGATCTAATGATAAAATTATCATGAAATTCAAATTCAGTGCCTAAAAAACATATCTGATGGTATATTAAACAATAAAATCTGACAATAAAAAATTGTTCCTCTTTTGGGTCCAATGAGGGTCAAAGAATGGTCCAACGATAAAATTAATATCAAATTCGAATTCAGCGCCTCAAAAGACATGTCAAATGAAGTATTAGAGATAATTTGATAATAAACTAAATCACTCACTCACAGCCTCCATAAGGCTACAAATTCGACCAAAAGAGAATTGAAAGAAAGTTCTTTCCTTCCATTTTATTTGGACTTTTTGTCAAGTCAAACATCATAAATGTGATTTATAAAAGTAATTTCGTATAGTTTAAAAATAAATTAATCGAGATAATTATTTTTAGAATTAAATAACTATATTTAGTTTAAATTCTAATCATATCATTTCAGCGTATTTTCCAAAGAAAAATACAAATATTGCATTCAGTGCAATGGCGGGACCTGGGGAAAATCGCCGATCATGAGTCGTAGATCACGAATATATAGGTCACACAAATTCTTCCGCACACAATATATATATATATATATTTGTGGATATATATGTATTTCTACTTTTTGCTCATTTTGGAACTTTTTAGGAGTCTGTGGAGCCTCCGTTGTTTGATCTATGGAAATGAGACTTGAGTTAGTGTTGGAAGCTTTCATGGGATACACATTCGTGTTAAAATTTATAAAATTCATCGCAGCTGTTTTCGGAGGAAGGGGTTCTCAAAGTGTTGCAAACCCACCATGTTGTCATCACGATAACTGCCGTAAATTAAAAGATTTAGATTTTAAATTTTCATGGCAGTTGGAAATTATTAGGGACTATTTTGATATTAAATTTGGGAGATATTGGTCCACTGGTTTTCGAATGGCAGGCATTACAAAATTTGACACTTTTGGAAAATACACCCTTACTGCGGTTGATGCGCGACAGAGACATTTTATTTTCTATACCAGACCCTAAATCTTGATATGCCTTAATTTTAACAAGTTTTGTTTTCTGATGCAGAGAATTGTAAAATAAATTTATTATTGCTAAAATGTTCCAGAATATTTAGGTACAAAAATCAGCATTAAACCTAGATTAATTATTATAATGAATTTCACTGTGATCAAGAATTTTGGTTATCTTGATTCAACTTTCACATTGCTTTATAAAACATGGTTAGCAAACATTAAAATGACACCTACCAAAAATTTATCAAGTTGACAAGCAACTTCTACGACAAAAGACTGATCAACGGACAAAATATCCATTACAAGACGAAAACACTTCGAACTGAACTACGAACTGAGAAAAAAAGGCTAAACCTGAGTTCATATCATAACCAACTGCTGTATTATTCCAAGAGGAATAGAAACATTAAATGATTAAAAATGGTCACTGCACCAGATTGAAGAATTTATGAGAGATAATATGCGGAAGACAAAGGGTTAATTTACACAAAAATTACAAAAAATTCTTCTACATATTGATATCACGATAAATAGTAACTGGATACATCATAAGATAAATAGGTAATCAAAATATGGGTATTAGAGAGGTATGAAACAAAATAATTTCAAAAGAATAGACGCAAACATTAAATTTTATAGATAAGAAAACATTTTACAAGCACAGGCGGCCAATATGTGGTTAATGATTCCTGAATTCATTAGATGCGCGAGTGAGAAATCAATATAGGAAATGGGATTAAATGCAAGAAATGCGAGGAATTCCCGCTTTGAAACAGCAGCATGCAGTCAGGTCAACAAACGTCTGGGAAATTTTTTTTGAAAGAACCAAAAACAGACCAACATTGAAACACAAACCAAAGTGTTGGTGTTTGATTTTACTTTTCCGGCCAGATGAAATTCAAAAAAATAATTTCATCTTCCTTCCAAAGGTGTAGTTACTACCAATAAATTAGAAATTGAAGAAAGTTGCTAGGGTTGTCGAAAATTACACAGTAGCAGCTTTTCTTCATAGCATCACACAAGAATGAAAACTGGAAATAACGTGAACCTAAAAAAGAATTTTCAGTAAAACATTAAGTTTTTTCTTGTTTTTTTTTTTTTTTTTTTGTTGTTTTGAAAAAAGTAAACAAGGCTATTGTGACAAAATACCGGAACGCAAAGTCAAAAAAAAATGTATGAGGAGGAGTGGAAAAATAAGAAAAAAAAAAGAAGGAAATGCAAAGTGGAGAGAAATGGGAAATGGGATCACGAAAAACCAAAAAGACATCATACCAAACAGCCGGAGTAAGAAACTTTCGTCGCTTTGATAAAACTTTTTAATTTATTCATTATTAATACATTATTCGGAGCTTTTAAACGGTTTAAAAGTTTGACGAATATAATTAATGACTGCGTATTAGTGCTGGAAATCGAAAGCCAGCCAGTCTCGGACAAAAGTTTACAGTTTCGCAGTTATTGCCTCGATTAAATTTCGTGCAACCTCTTCACCGAGTGCCTAATCGACATACACGGCCCTTGTGACGACAACTTAAGCATAGACGTCGCATGTTTTCTCAAGTACCTAATGTATTTTGACTCCCATCGTAAAAGATAGCCCGGCGGTTGAAGTTAACTGGTGTTCGGTCGAAAGCCGTTGACGCAAATGAAACGATGTTAGCTACTTGACAACTTGACATTTCGATTACATTTTAATAACTATGGAATATCAAATTGTTTCGTTTGAGTTGCTCGTACTCATAGCAGGATATCGTGAAAATTGCACATGGTTTAGTTCAATATTAGGCAATGAGCATTTACCCATTGTCATGTCATCTTGTCTGATGAAACTCAGTGTTTCGAAAAAACATTTTTAAGTAAAACCCCTTGGAACAAAAAAAAAAAAAAAAAAAAAAGCATAGTTATAGGTAACATTGTTTATCGTTGATTTTTGACAATTTAGTGTAAGTCTTGAATGAGAATTAAATCGAATTCACAGTTTCGAGTTGTTCAGCGTACCTACGCGGTTTCAAATACTCTAGGCAGTACGAATCAACCGTTAATTAAAAACTGATATTTTGACCAACTAGATGGTCAGTTTGTCAGTTACATTGTCCAGGATCACAAATATCGAAAATAAATTTTCTCTTTATTACAAACTCTACTAAACATGCATAGGTGTACCTACGCATGAGTTTTTGGCCACAAGATTACCTTGTCGGTGATTACTCGCACTCTACTTCGAATTTCGGTTTACTATTTGGCCTGACTGATAACCAAAAGTAAGATTAAGACCAAGGCCATGGTTAGTCAGCAGTGACGTAGCTACTGGTAGGCTAGCATGGGCCATTGCCTACCCAAAAATTTGACAGAGAAGAAAAAAAGGCCCGTGTACCGTATACACGCCATCAGAAGTAAAACTTCTGCGCATAAGTACTTGGTTCACCGAGCATTGCTCGGATGTGGGCAATAGAAAAAATTACGTAAACTTAAATGAGCCTGGAGAATTTCAGCAATATATTTGTTAGATATATGATATCCTCCGTATTATCGTATATCTCGAGAATTAAGATCGCAATATTTAACTCATTACTTCATTAATCATAAATCATAATAATCATAAACGCAGCTTAGGCTTAGCAAAATTGGCTGATAAAACATTTTTTATCCGTTACTTTTAGGATTAATCAACTTTTCATTGTTCTTTATTATCACTTTCTGCTGATGGATAGATTGAGATGCTCATATCTCTGCTCAACGAATTTTCTCAAACTTGGGACCTGTCTAGATCATTTTCTCATACTAAAAAACCCATATCCAGTAATTTTCAGCGATTTTGTTAGTCTAGTTCTTCAGAATATGATTACCCATATACATACAAACATACAAACTTACATACATACATACATACATACGTACATACGTACATACGTACATACATACATACGTACATACATACATACGTACATACGTACATACGTACATGCAAACAAACATATAATTATTGTCCATTATAGGTAGTATAGGATTATGTAATAATGTAAGTATTAATATATAGAGTAAGTGTATGTGTGAGTCTTGCGCATACATATGCATACGTCACTTCTCTCTCCCAATTCTTTGATTTCTTTTTTTTTTCGTCTTCGTTTCTCGGCATTTCTGTTTTGGCGTTTTCCTTACATGCGTTCGCCAGTTCACTCCCAAGCCTATCAACCCTAAAAAAGTTTTACTTAAAAAACAAATGCAAATTGAGAAAATTTTCATTTGTTTTCAGCATTTTGTTCGTAACTTGTAGATAACAATATTCCTGTATGTACTCCTACTTTCATTCCCACGAAAATGGAAGTTTGATATCATCCACCCTCTTAAGAAAGTAAGTTACAGTTACCTGCTATTTTTTCCACAGCTCACCCACTCATCTTGGTAAAAATTTAGCTACGCCATTACTAGTTGGGGTTTCACACAATTAAGTCTTGCTTTGAGAGTCATAATTTGCGGACCTATGAGAAAAAAAATGGCGATGTCAGAATTATAACACGGTTTTGCGGAAGATTCAATTCGGACATTTTTAATATAAGCTTTTATTTTATTCTTGAAATTAGACTTAATAATTTATAGGAAGTGTTCAGATTATTAATATAGTCCAGGCAAATTAGGATTTAAACAGAAAATACTTCATTGGAAGAAATCTGAATTCTGGTATATACGTTGCTTTTCCCCAGGGGCGTTAAAATGGTGGTCTAAAGCCACTTTTCACCTTTATATCGCTTGATTTTCATTTAAGAAAAAAATGATTCAAAGCTGAAAGAGGACTAAAGAATCTATAAAAAATTATTCCACAATACTTTTTTGTTAAGTTCACAGTTTTAGTTTTCTAAGTGCCACAAAACCCTATAGGGTAGGTAAGCACCTTCGAGAGTGCCACCTGGTGGCAAAAGTTATAACAAATGGGATGGTTGGAAACGTGATATTATATACATATGACAAATGTGTGTTTTTTTATTCTAACCTTTTTCCTCTTTTTTACTTTTTTTTAGTTTATTTTATCCCTTTCCAGCAATGATGAAGATAATGATTTTGGAAATGAGCAAGGTGAGGGGGGAATTTGTGGAGCAGGAAAAAAATTAAAATTTAGCTTCAATTTTTATTCAAAATTTTTAGCCATTTTGCACTCTCCTAAATTGAATTTTTTCTTTTTTTCAGCTTGACAGGGGGCAAGTACACCTTCTTCAACCCAACCCCTCATATATATTCACGAAATTTATGAAAAAATATCAACTGCAGACGTTTATTTTAATTTTCAAGTCTATACAATGATTGGAATTTTGTCAATAATGAACTAGAGTGAAAAATTCTAAATAATTTTGAAGAATTTTTTACAATTCATCGACACAGTTAATTTCATTGTCTCATATCTCTGTCAATTTTCAGTCAATTCTCATGAACCAAAAAGCATTTTGTAGCCAACTGTATGCACATTAACCGTATTGCCCCATAAAGATTGTACTGGTTATATACGAGACAAGAAAGACGATAACAGTATTACCTCAGATCTGGGGTAATACCAATATTCTGAGGTTGACTTACATTTTTACTTATAACACAAAACCTAATTGTCAGATTTTTATGTTTCACCCATCAAATTGTAGAGGATGAATGCGCAATTCAGAGGAGCTATTATACGTCTGAATATGATAACATGGGGGCAACTGAGAGTGAAAAAACCAAAAATCTTGCATTTCAGTATCGGTATTACCCCACTTTACCTTAATGATACGGCATCCCATTTATTAAACAAAAATCGGGTAGATGGCGTGCGAGCTGCACAACGGAGATACTTACCTGGCGTATTATAATCACCAAATTTGTTATTTTTCTTCTTCTTCAACCAGTTCTATGTCTTGTTTTTCTACTTCGAAAATAAATTTATTCTTCTAGTATTGTTTGAAACCCTAAGGTGAGATTCGTTTGTGTGATATGTGATAAATGATAAATGAATAATGAATTAACGATTAATAATTATTATTAATTGATTAATGGATTATTCTTTCTTTATCCATTCTTTAATTGGGGGTTGTGAATTGTCAAAATATGTTTTATGAAATTATCGATACAGATTGATATTTGGTCTTATTGCTACGAAATTCAACTGAGCAAAAACCCTGTTGCAACAACGTGTAATGATACTCCTACCTTGTTGTATATATCACTGTTTAAAATACGTATTTTCTGTTAATACTTATTTAACAAATGTAGTGTTAATGCATCTATACTAAATACAGTATATGGGCTCAGGTCGGTTAGCATCACCTCCCCAGTTGATATAGACTACGAGTACATAATCTGAATCTCATACAAAATCTAATGACAAATCTGTAAAGAAGGTGATGATAAGGGTAGATATTTTTCTCTGGCACAGGTACTCTGGAAATTAAAGGGAAGAGGGGTTAATTGATAGACAGAGAGTAAACATAAAAAAACTCTTAAAGCAGCAGCAGTTCCATTAAAAAAAGTAGGTTTTCAGTAAACGATGGTATGAAATTAAATTTTTTAGCTGTTAACCTAAAATTACCCAGTTTAAAACCATAACTCTATCAAAATCTAAACAAAATAGTACACTGCGTAAGTACCGTCTGGCCCATCCTCAGGAAAATTGCGGTAGCATGTTATAACAGATTGAAATAAATATTTGCTTTAAATTTCCTAGCTAATGGTTCAAAATTAAGCATTCTATGGTCAAAATAAAAATGAAAATAGCGGGTACAGGAAGTACCATTCGGGCAGACCACATCAAAATCATTAGGTTTGGAGAGCTATTCCACAAAACACTCTCCGTAGTTCAGCCACTTAAACCGGTTTTAAGCAAACTTTAAATTGTGAGATTTTTACGGAACTTTACACCACATAAAAGGAGGCGTGAGCAGCGTAAAGCAGGACTCACATCTCTATTCTCGAGTCTGTATTCTGTAAAATTGGGAAATTTTAATTTTTAGAGAATAAATCAAGAGAAACAGTATAAACCATCCTTACGTGGCTGAAACGACGTAAAATGTCAGTGGAATAGCTCTTCTGGTCTTTGGTTTAGTACTACTGTTTGTACCGAATTTCGTGACTATCCGACAAAAATTGCGGAGGTAGCAAAAAAATTGGAATATACACATACTTACGTAATCAAGGAAAAATTGGCTGCATGAATTTCAGCGAATAGTACCAAATTGTCTTGAGGTCATGAAACGAAAAACGTACCCACCCCCATCCCTAGAGGCTAATACCGGATCGAAATTAATGAGTAGATTTTTATAGAAACCTATTTAAAAATTCTGTCCACTGCTCAGTGCTCAGTAGGTAGTCTACTCACATTATAGTAGCATCTTATAAAACGAGTGAGAGCTGTTTATTTATTCAGTTATATTTACTTCCACATTCACATTTATTCATTCATTCATTCATTCATTCATTCATTCATTCATTCATTGTTCCGTGTGAGAAACAAGCGATGAATTACGTTGCACTTCCACAAAGTTACATAATAATTGCTTTAGTCAAATTCTAGGCCGATGTCATTTTGAAGCAAAAGTAGGATATTTCGTACGTATATCTTACCAAAAATTTCAAAAGGACTCATCGGAGAAAGGTATCGATGCGCCGCACAAATAAGGAAATACATTTAACACAGAAGGCACACAAACCATAAAGCCTTTATGCGTGTTTAATTTTTGTTAAATGCGAAAGGAATCTCAGGTCGTTTCAAACTTTTTCCCCTCTGAGGCCAAATTCGTTTAATCAAAAGCCCACAGACTCTGTCTTTGAGAATTTCGTAATGAGAACGTCTACTTAGAGTGCTCCGCGAACTTTAGAAATTAATAATTGCATCTTTGATGGTAAGATATAAGCCGTAGTCCATCGTCGTTTTGAACGAACTGAAACTAAAATAGATTTCGTTGACAAAATACATCCGCTGCAAAGATAAATACTCCACCTAAACACAAGGCAAACTCGACGTTCGAAACGGAAACTTACCTAACTGATAGAATTTTTATCAAATCGTATTCATTTCCCTGAGTTGGTTGCTATGAAGAACATCACCGTTCATTTACTTCTTCATTTCCTCCGTCAGACATATGTTATAATTTGACGAAGATTAGTTTTGAATGTATAATCAGTGATGTTCCCATAGGGTACACACACCATACACGTCGTATACTCTCCTGAGTTTGTTGAAAAGTTTTGGGTACACTTACCGAGTAAGTATACTCTCAAGCTATTCTCAAAGAAGAAAAAAAATTTAATTGATCAAATTAATTTATTTTTATTCTTGTTTTATGTATTTTTCTTCATTTTGTGGAAGAAACATTAAAAAAATTAATAATTTTAACGTGATTAGAATTATCATTGATTAAAATCCCGCGCCCCCAAACCCTTATTATCCATCAGATAAATTTAAAAATTCTCGGGCCCTCATTAGGCATAGACGGCTTAGTACATCCTGAAAAAAAAAATCATAGCAATATCACTGCGTTTAATATTCCTACCAATTTTCGATTTCTTCAAGACACGTTTCAGAATTAATATTCTAACATTTTCAAAATTTTTAGTCAATTTTTTCTACTAAACATGTAATACCATCCACATAGGTGCATATTTTTTTTCTAAAAAAATTTCGCAGCAATACTTTGCCAGAAAACTCAGTCTAAAAATTCCAAACAATATCGATAGTTATCAATATCCAACAAATATATCGATCTATTTATATATTTCATTACTACAATTTTAAACAAAATAATAACCGGTTGTGTCGTAAATACTAAAAAGATACTTCAAGCAAGATAGGCGAATTACTATTCTCCAACAATTTAATTTTTTTTTGTTTTACATTTATCTTGGAAGAAGCTATTAAATTTATAGATGGGTATCGAACTTCCGTCAGTCCAGCGATTAAATAAGGACTATCCTTCGTGAAAATTTCATCTCGATTCCTTTTGTAGTTTTCTCAAAACCATGAATACAAAATTTTCACCAGCAATTTTTTCTTTTCCAGTTTCCCGAAAACTACTGAACTAATAGGGACAAAACATCCATCAGGCAAAATTTTGACAAAACATCTTTTCCAGGAATTTTTTATCCTCTCATTTTCTCAGCAATTACAGAACCAACAGGTACCAAGCTTCTATCAGATTTAGCCTTACATAAGGTCTACCTTTCCTGGAAATTTCAGCTATATCCCTTCGTAGTTTTTTGAAAACTAAGAAAACAAAAATTGGGCGATATCTACACCCATACATCATTATAATAAATGTACAACCCGATTTTTACCGACTACCTTAGAAAGAGGTATTGTATTTGACCCGTTTTCTGGAAATCTAATGAAATTTGTGCCACTCGCAGCATTCAATATTCATCTTAAAAATAGATGGTTCAAAAAATTGGTATTTTCAATGGGAGTAACACTGGCCAAAGAAATCCGAAAAATTTCCTATAGATGACCCAAAAATTAGATTAAAATTTGTGAATTTTTTTCATCAAAACAGTAAGATGATCAATCACATGTTCCAATTCCAAATAAAACAAAATAACGCATTCTGATTGGATCACCCAAAAGTGTCTAGGATACAGTATTTTTTGTGGTTATATATAAATATTTCAGATAACACCATTCTCTCAGTATTATATTAGTCTTCCTTAGTTATGCACGTTTACATTCCACCAGCAAAATTTTGAGTTTTGACATTTTACTATTTGACACATCACCAAACATGTTATTTGACGAGCTGAATCAGAATTTGGTGTTCATTTCTCCATTTGACTCATTCTTCATCCCCCAATAGGCCCCAAAAATGTTTTATTGCGTGATACATCATAGCATACATTTTTTGATATGCCTTTTTGTTAAATCATTATTACAATTAATATAGTCTAATATAGTAGATCTAAGAGTATTTAAAATCGATTTTAAACTTTGAATTTGTTTTCCTTGCATCTGATTGGAATTTGGTTGTTGACCAATAAATAAATTTGAATTATCTTAATTGAGAGAAAAACAATAGGCTGAAAATCAAATTCAGTTTTGTCTAAATATTGTAATATCAACAATTACCTGTCACTTCTAGAGTAAATTCTTCTTATTGTGAAAAACTGGTAGAGACTTTCATTTTGCACTTCATAAAAAATTATTCAAATAATTAAATTTTTGAAAAAAAAAATGAAACTGACTGCATGTAGGGACATAAAATATAATAGAACTAAAATATTGAAAATAAGTTTTCCAGGTTTTATAATAGTAATTTTTTTACAAAGTGGAATTACAACTAATGCAGTCGCTGGCAAAAATACTTTTTGATATGATTATGAAAATCAAAACTTTTTGTTGTCACTAATTAAATTGTGCAATAAATGATATTTAAATGAATGTTGATTTCATAAGTACCTATCATTAAGCCTAATATGAAATTGATTGAAATCAAATGGAAAGTGGAGAGTTTTCAATAGCAAATCTAAGGAATTTAAGCATTAACAAATAAAACCGCTAATGTTTTGAATAGATATAATAATGCTTTGTATGTCAAAATCCATGTTAAATTTACAAAAAATTTCATCAGGGAAATATTTAATATGAAGTCATCTACATTGCTTCATTCTAAAATCTTGCATTATATATTTATAACATGTGACGTGGAAGGCATTTCTACCAGTGACTGCATTAGTTGTAATTCCACTTTGTAAAAAAATTACTATTATAAAACCTGGAAAACTTATTTTCAACATTTTAGTTCTATTATGTTTTATGTCCCTACATGCAGTCGGTTTCATTTACTTTCAAAAATTTATTATTTAAAACAAAATTCATCGAAAATTATTAAGATAAAATTCAATGAATATTATTCAGACAAAATTCAAAGCGCATGTGCCCACTAAAAATGTTTTGCGAACTACAAATGTTTTGTTGTTTCCATCCTAATAAAAAATTGATCATTTTTGCCAGGTCAGTACAAGCCAAAACGTTATGAAGCTGCACTTTAGGGCAAGGCCTTTGTGAGGGAGGGGGAAAGGTACCCTTGTACCGGGCCCGGACCTCTTTAGGGGGCCTGGAATGGCCTTAATTTAGAAATAAATTGTAATTTCTAAGTATAAACAGTCAAAAGTGTGTCAGGACTGATCCATGATGAGGTTTTTGGGAGTAAATTTTCCAAAGGTTTGAAAAAAACCCATTAAAATACATGTTTTAGAATCCAAAACGTATCTAAAAAATTTATTTCATGAGAAGAGCGAGCGAAATTGTTTTCTGAATTTATAACCCTTTTCCAAAGACAAATCCTGCAGGTAGAGCTAGGAGGGGCCCTTTAGTTTATTTCTCCTGAGTCCGAAATTTCTCTTTAAGGCCCTGCTTTAGGGCTTGTAATAATATATATGTACCAAGATATTAAGTTGGTTTAAAAGTGTATAATCAGTTAATATATGAAAATATCCAAATATTTTGAACAATAGCGATTTTGAATAGGTAGAGTATGAAATTTGAACGAATTACATGCTTTACCTAGTTATTTCTTGAATTACTAACTGAGAATAATTCAAGCAGAAAATTGGGTAATGGCCATTACACATTTTGATTAGTTCTTTGAGAAAATTTAGACAAAGATGGGTGATGTCATAGTAGATTATTAGATGAATGAAACATATATTTTGAAAGGTCGATGAACTGGATGACGAAATAAGGTGCGACATGAAATGAACTGACATTTATGGCTGTGAACTTATAGGTGTTCACGTGTCTGATTTGCGATGGTATACAAGGAGGTTGATTATAATGGGTGTTCCGATATATTGATGTAAGTTATACGACGGAAAATATTATATTGTTGCAATTTTTCTGATAGTTAATGTCTATAATGAGGAATACCATGCGTGGATAGAATGAGCAGAACAACAGACTACATATTAATGGGAAATATCAATATGCTTATTTCTTTGACCATCTTTACGTATTTGATTTTCATTTTTAGTTTAACTTAATAAGAAAATTATTATATTAAAATGAGTTTTTTTTAAATACCATTTTATAAGACATGCAAAACATTGCGTGATGTGAAACGGGCGCTCTCTGTTAGGTAAATGTATAAGCATGTGATTGAATTATCTAGGAAAATTTATTAGAAAATTAATAAAGAACCACTCCAAGAATGAGGGTGACCTGGGATTCAAACTCACTCCTTCAAGCATATGGATTCTATCACATTATCCACGTACCACAACTTTAGATGATAAAATACGAAACAACACACTATATAGCAACTGATAACAATATTGACCAATGGCCAGCAACTGTGATTCTAGCAATGGTGTTGACTGCCTTAAATACTTCATGAAAATGAAAATAGTTAATATGTAGAATGGAAGCACGTAATAATACATATAACAAAACAGACTGTTAGGATTTTGAAAAGAAAAATCCTTCAATCCCTATCATAGTAATAAAACATTGATAGAAAATGTTTGTTTTAAATTTTATTAACTTTGTACTGACATACTTTTATTATAGGAATAATTATTGCGAAAAATTAAGAAAACTAAAATAGTCACATGCTGTAACCACAAGAGGGAAAAATTAGACATGGTGGTGGAGCATTTTTATGATTTATTACTGAGGAACCCACTGTCAACCTTTTCTTGACAATTTCCCATGATTTCTTCCTTTTGCATAAAATAAATTTTACAGCCAAGTCACTAAAAAAGAAAAACTTTGTTGAAGAATAAGTTTTTCACATATGAATATTCGGTTTGTGGACACTTTAATTTTTTTTTAACCTTTGTTTCCACTCCTCATCAGTTTTTGTTTAAAAAATAGATTTTTTCCTCCCTTCTACATAAAATAAAATTGACAACTACATCACTGAAACACAACATTATTTATTCAAGTTTCTAGTATATAAATCTTCAGTCTGTGGTTGTCTTCTACTGGTTTTACCCCTATTTCTTACACTTGAAACTTCTTTTTGAGGATACCCTTACATTTTTTACATTAATTTCCATTTCACTCATTTTTGTTCAGAAAAAATTAAATTCTTCCCTTCACCTTGCTTAAAAATATTTTAAAACTATATTTGTGTTTGACATTGCAATAGGTTTAGGTCAAAAACAAGTTTTAAAAAAATACGCTTTTATAATTTGAAAAAAAAAAAAAAAATTTCCATATCCATCGCGGATTGAACACTACAGATAGAAGTTTAATACTCATAATACCTTCAAAATGGTGTAATGACACCTCTAAAACCGGGGAATTTTGTGACAAGTCATTTTCAATGTATGAGTTACATAGAACAAAATGTTCTCAGTAAAAGCTTCATAATGCAATTAATCTTCTTAAGTAATGAGTAAATACCTCTGAATAATAAATTAGTTACTAATAAAGTAAGAATCCCACCCATCATCTTGCTGCATAAATTCATATATAATAATGGATACATTCCTCTACTGTCCCATATTTATTACTCCATTCTTTTCACAAGTTTCTGTATGGTTTTCCATTAATAACCTCACAAACAGTTTAATGTTTCCCCAACTATTATGAACTTCTTCCTTTACTGTCAGAAATCTTTCAATATCTGTGATGGTCTTATTCATGTACAATTAGGAATTCATTTCTGTAATGTTTGAAGTTCAAGTATAACTGTGATGTACTCATTATATGCTGTTTTGTTATTGAATGCATCCATGATGGGCTTATAAACACATTTCATGAGTTTATTTACCTATCCTTGATGTTCTATTCAGTATCTTTGTTGTACTTCACTACATGCATCAGTTTTTCCACACTTTCAGTAGATTTGGTCCTTCACTCAGCATTACTTCAGAAAACCACAAATTCAAAATTAAAGAACAAAAATTTTAATTTTTATAAAGAAATAGCAAAATAGAAAAACAATACAAACGATTATTGAATAAAAATTGAGGAAGAAATGAAATACAAAAAAAAAGATATAAAACATTAAAAATAAGGAACATTGACATAAGAATTATTATTGGCAGCATGATATAAAAATTTAATTTTAAATAATATGATATCTTCAGCATTCAGACAATACCATTATGTGAAACATATATCAATTTTGTAACTTCTAAAATGATCAAAAATTTATTTATAAAAAACTTGAACAGGAATAATTAATTCATTTTTGACATTAATAAAAATATATTTTATGATATAGAAAATATGTTCACCTATGTTGTCATTGTCTTTTACAATATGCCCTAAAAAATTGTTTTTATTTGAACAATGAATTCACTTAAAATTGTCACCAACTTTTGAAAATCATTTTTTGAGAGAAAGTTACAAAAGATTGTTCTTAAAAAAGTTATTTCCAGAAAATTTGTGAGACAAACAAAGCCAATTATTATACTAATTGTTCCAAATTTAATGTGGAAGACTCTCAGAATTGATTTTTTGTGTCATAAAATCAAAAACCTCTTTTGCAAAAGTTTGAAAATACTTTTTTCCTAATTATATCCCCCAAAGAGGGAAGAAAAAAAAATCAAAACTTTTCTTTCAGTAAACCAAAAATTATCAAATAAAAACAAAATTTTGAGTTGGGGTGTAAATATTCATGTTTTTCACTATCATCTTAGCTTTGAAACTTTTGCACAAATTTTCAGGCAGCTGAGGGTAATTTGCCTCATTTTATACACAGTCATGTTTTTAACTATATTTGTTTTAACAAAAACTGAGCCCTTTATTTTATTCCAGAGAAAAAATTATAAAAAAATTGTAGAGGTACTTTATCTGTTTGTGAAAAGTTAATATTGTCTTCAAGAAAATCAGAATTGAAAATATTTTGTTGGGTAAATTTTATCTTTTGGTGGCCTCAACCCAGCACCCATCTGTTGTAACTTTAGGGTACAATTTTAACTCAACTTGAATCTTCAATTATGTTTTTCTCAAAAACTATCGAGTTTTTACAGAAAAGGTAAGGTATATCTTTTTAGTGTACTTTTTCCTCCTGAAAAAAATTAGTTGGCTCAATTTTAGAAGAAAAATTGTTAAAACAATATATGCTATTTAAAATGCAACATCTCCTATAAATATTTACATCCTACAATAAAATTTTTTTTTATTGCTGATTTTTATCCAATTTTAAGAGAAAATTTATTATTTTCTTTTTAATAGGAAGCTATATAACTCTAGAAGAAAGTGTTTCAAAGAATTTTTCTAGCAGAAGTTTTACTTTTTTTCTGACCCCAAAAATCTATCCTTACAATCTTGCATATTAAGGGCCAGTTTTTCAACAGCCCACTAAGAAATTTAACAGTCAGCCAGTGTTAAAATCCTGTTTAACTCTTTGCATGATCTAACTGTTAAACTAACTGACTTCTTAACTGACAATGGAAAAACTAGAACTGAATTTAAAATACCCTGAAGATAATTTAAAAAAATATATATATATAGTATTCATGCTACTTGCCTTTAAAATGCAGTTGTTAAGAAGAGGATGAAAATCTAGTACATAATGATTAAAAGGATATTGTTGTTGATGAAGTCAAAGAAATGGAATAAGATGATGATTCCAAGGCAGCATAAATATACAGCAGGTATGCTTGAATTGACTGATAGTGATAGAGAATATAAATTATTTTTGCTGGATACGATTGTTGAATCTGTTAAGGTATTTGTTGGAAGTAATACTGTTGAAGTGCTAGAAGTATATGTTTCTACATTACCACTTGGAATGTCTTCTGAAAGAACCAAACAAAATACAATAAATATAAATGAAACAACAAATTTGAAACAAATATTGTGACAGTCAAAATTGAGCATAAGTGGGTACAGGCTTTAGCTACAAAATCAGTTTAATTTTTAAATAATCATTATTCAAAAACTGTTGAATAGAATTTAAAAAATTCTAACATAGCAACAGCTCCATTAGAAAATGTAAATTTTAAAATTCAAAAAATCCTTACTCCCTCCACTCCTCTGAAAACACCCACAAAGTTGTGTTGGTTAGGAATATAGGTCACTTAGATTAGAAGGAGGGATCAAAATTTGAAATATTTATTCATATTTGAATGCCAAAAATGAGGGTGTACCTTGAGAGTGATGGGGAAGAAGAGCCTGAATACCTTTAACTTCCAAAAAAAAAAGAGAAAGGAACACTAATTTGCCAAAAAAATCATATCTAGGTATCCAATTTATTTTTTAATAAGTATTTAAACTTTAAAAAAATTCAATAATCCTCCCCCTCTAACCAATTCCTTACAAAAGCAAAAGTTATCAAAAAAATTTATAAGGTCCTTTCTCAGTAAAATTCTGAGTATGCTCTTGCTAAAAAAAACTTATATGGTATAAAAATATTTGTTACAACCTACACAATAGATATGGACAAAAACAAACTAGGTACTTCTTTTAATCTATACTCACTAAAGCTTAGCTTTTTATCTATAATAATTAATTAGGTACTTTGAATGATAGTTACTGTTATCTTCTTTGTTAGAAAACTCCTTAATTACCTAGGTACTGCATTCAAAACTTTATATTAAGAAGAACATAAATAAGAAATTACACTATGATGTGCGGACATTTGTTAAGTAAAACATTTAAAGTTAACAAAAGGAACTTACCTGATAGGTACTCTTTTTATTGAACATACAAAAAACCAAACAAATAACTGATACACAACACAAATTTTTGTTTATACACTACAAACTGAGCATGGTAGTTTTTTAACTGTCACTTTCCCACTTTTTTTTTTTTTCACTGAGTATGTAGTACGTTGTATCATATTCCATTAATCAGTACCTTAATTGTACACTTGTTCAGTAAAAGTTATGTAATTATTACATCACTAAATTGTTATAATTCAATTAATTCATTAATCACCTTCTTATTTAAAGTACTGATTCAATAAAAGTGATGTAATTATTACACTACTAGATCATATTTATTTAATTGCAGTTATTGACTATAATTCCCTCATTTCATTGTCTATTATTTATTTATTAAGGTACTAAAAACATATTCATAGTTTAAATATTGTTTAGTTAAAGTATATATTCTACTGGGTGATGCAACAAATACTCTTCTTTAAGAGTTAGATTGCACTGTTTTGGTTGAGAATAAGTTCTCCACTTTTCAAAGAGTCAGTTACTTATGAAGAAGGTGGCCATTTGATTATATGCTATAATAAGTACATCATAATTCAGTAATGAAAAACAGATTGTAATTTTATTTTACAGTAAAGGAATGTGTCCATAAAAAAGAGTATATTTACTATTGAAAAAATTGATTCAGCCAATAATAATAAAGTATTCCTATAATTTACTCTATTTGAATGTAACTATTATCTGATTTTATGGAATTAGAGTATTACTAAAATTTGGAATTCTATCAGTGTATAGATACTCCGCGTGCAAAGAAGCTATGTCGATATCACAATGCTATAATGATGGTTAAGAGTCCGAAGTGAAACTTGTGCTGAAGAAGCAAGCACCTTAATTGGAGACAACTAATGACAAACAAATATGATTTAAACTCCACTAGATGTCACTTTAATAAAAGCGTACGAAAAAGAGCAGACCTATAAAATTCTACGGTGACTATTACACTGATGTTCGAGTAACATTCGCTTTTTATGGGGGCACATCGTCAACATTTCTGAAGTATTCCCATAAAAGTATTTAAATTTTCTCTCTTTTGCCATGTCAAACACAACTATGCCGCTGAAAAACAACTTTTTTTTTTTTAAATTAGATTTTCCCATTCGCTTTTCCTGCTAAGCTATCTAAAAATAAAATTTACAAGCATGTATTTCACTAAAAAATGATTTGCTTACTCAAGAATCAGTTTCTGGCCTATGTATCTTCAGTCTGTGGGGGCCTTTACTCTTTTTCACCCTAATATTTCCACTTCTCCAAATTTTGTTCTTGTTAATTAAGAGATTTATCCCTCTTCTTTTCTCCTTACCTAACAAAACATATTACACCAACAATTCAGTAATTTCCGTGGAAAAAAAAAAAAAAAAAAAAAACCACAACCGCTTGCCTATTAAATATCCCAGGTACCTAGGTATAGGTAGATTGGATAAAATCTCGCAATTATAAAGGTTTTGAAAAATCGATCTACTCAATGTTTTCCATGAGTGGCTTTATGAATTACTATATGACTGCCGATAAATTATTTGATATTTTGTATGACCGTATTGATTTTCCTAGTAAAAATTCATTAAAAAGAAAAAAGAAAACAGTAGAATTAATCTTAAATACAGCTTCCTTTTTTGTCTTCAAAATATTCATTTTTAAGTAAGTTTCTTTAGAAAATTTACTTATTACGCTTGGTGCGGTATTAGCCCCCGGGGTTGGTGGTGGGTAAGTGTTTTGTTTCATGATCTGAGGAAAATTTTGGCACCGATAAATCAAATTCACAAACACATACACACAGATAGATAGACAAATATAAGTCCATTTCTTGTTCCCACGGTACAAGTCGCAATTTTCATCAGATAATCATGAAATTCGGTACGAAAATTTTTACTGATCTAAGGACTAAAACTATTGATTTTAGTGCGGATTGGCCGGACGGTAATGGTAATTCCGCTACCACCATTTTTGTTTTTATTTGGGCTATAAAATGCTCAATTTTTCACCAATAGCCACGAAATTCGGAGTAAATATTTATTTTGATTCTTTGTAGCACGCTTCCAATTTTGGCGGGGATCGGCCGAGCGGTACTCCCGCTACCGCTATTTTTGTTTTTATATTGGTAATAAAATAAAAAATTTTTGAACCATATGTACGAAATTTGACATAAATATTCATTAAAATTTACTGTAGCAGACTACTAATTTTGGTGCGGAACGACCGGACAGTACTTCCGCTAAAGCTTTTCTGTCCTTTTTTTTCTAATTTGCATAAAATTTTCTTTTTACGAAAATTAACCACATGCTCATGTTTTCTTTTTTTTATTTCATAACCTTAAATATTTCATCGGTTTAATTTTAAATTATATGATGATGTACCATACTTTATCACCTTAATTTATTTTTCATTTTTTCAAGAAAAAATGCTTTTATATTTCACATTGTCTAACATTTTGTCAGCAGCTCACACATTTCATACAATCATAACATACTATTAACGCATATGAACACACAGACAATTAATGTGACCATCCAAATTCATAATTCTTTTTCACGAAACCTACTTTTTCTAATGAGACTCGCTGCGCTAGAGTTTTTAATTTTCCATTTAGGATGGATGTGAGTTAACATGTAGGCCATAATATCTTTTTTTAATAATTCTTTAGAAAAACGATTGGGTCCTTTATTCAAACTTCCAAAAAAATTCAAAAACATGGTGGCGTATCTTAAGAGCTCTGTGCTAATTTGATAAAAGAAATATTGATGATAACGACCTTGATCTAAAGAATATTGAATGAAAAGACAACAAAAATTTTTTACCAATATTCTAAATTTGGTGACAATTTGTAAACTTTCACTAATGTTGTCAGTTATTGTGTAAAATAACCAATTATAAGATCAAGCGGGCATACTCGAGAAAGTTTCATCAAAATTCTGAGGTAGGACAAAGTGATTCAAAACAGTATAGATAAGTTACAATCCAAACTTTGGGCCGAAGGTTCTCTGTTGAATATTTATATCGGCTATTTAGCTAAATTTGTTGAACTGGAAGGTTCCGAAATATGAGGGAACACTCATTATGCAAGAAACTAGTGCCAGTTAGGTCATATATCTCGTTTGAGTCACAGAAACAATACAGACGAGATTTTTTCAGAGAATGAATGCGTTTTTAGGCAACGACATACTTGCGCTACGAAATCTTTCAAATTTCAAATGACACGAAAAAGATCAAAATTGGTTATACAGTAAGTAAAAAAAAAAGTTACTTCCACAAAAAAGTCACTTACAGAGTCGATTTTGCTGTGTAAAGTTTAATACAATGATGACTCCAATTCCTTTTCTTTAATATTTCAACCCTTCGATAGGAAGATTTTTTCCCCCATTCAGAGCGATAAAAAGAAACTTCAACTTCGATTATTTGAATTTCAAATTTCAGCATGTCGTCAATTGTAAGATGAAAAATGAGTTCAGTCTGACAAAGAGAAAAAATTTCTTTTGAAACGAGTTGACAATTGAAACTTTAAACTGCTCTTAAGCGATATTGAGGTATTCCTTTTTTTTTTTACTTAACCAAAAAAGTGGAAGGAATAGGGCAAATATAGGGCTCGACGAGGAGGTTGTGTAGAATTAAAAACCATTGAAATTTTGTCAAAAGTTTAACACACAGATCAATTTCAGAGGCGTAAAAAGAGAAGAGTAAATATCGAAAATGAATAAATCGAGGAAACATTTGAATGTAAAACATAGATCTGTCTACTTCCTTGAACATTTCATTAAAGCTCGTGTATATCGTTGTAGGAGGCTGAAAAGTATACGTTTCGATGGCATTCGACGCCAACGCATTCTGAACAGTGAATAGTTAACAAATTTCGTCCAAAATTCGGTAAAATTTTTTTTCGACGAATATGAAATTTTTCTTTTTTCTTTTCTTTTCATTACTCCAAGGCACGAATTTTCAGCATGTAGCAATCGTAGAATAGATCGAAATGAATTTGGCTGACCATGGACAAAGCAGCGATGAGGGGAGGGGGGTCAAAAGAACGAGACAGGATGCTTTTTCAACCCTCTTTCGCAAGCAGGCGTCTGCATTCTCATCTAACCGAGACAAAGGGGAGAAACGAAAAAATCTCGAGGGAACAGGCAATGGCAAATGTGTGTAAAACTCGAAAATGTCGGGATTCGAAGTTGGTTTATTTGGAATTCGGCGCACGACCGATTTTATAAGTTTAATTCCACGCGATTTCTTTGTACGACTTTAATTCTCTACGACTTTTCGGTGGCAATATACTCGCCCTTTCGCCGAGAATATAACTTGTATTTGCAGCTCTATGGTACATTGGTACGTGTCAATGGCATTTTATTGCCAAGTGTCTGCCATACTATAATTGATTTCGATTCGTGTTAAAACGCGCGTAATAACGGGAAATCCTTTTAATATTTTGATTATGTGGCTGAGAGAAAATTTCGTGTCCATTGTACAAATGTGGAACGCGAATTCTACTAAATTCATTTCTGTTCTGGCCGTACTTTCGTGACTTTCAAGCGAATAAACACGGAGATAAGTAACGTCGGATTACCAAGCAATATTTTACAGTTTCATTATTTTTACGTTATCAATAAGCAGACACGCCTTTCTTGGGGCAAAATGCATCACAAAGAATAATCTTAGGCTCTCAACAGAAATTCAAATACGGGCTTCTTGTGAATGGCGGAAACTAAACTACAACTGGCTCCCACCACAGAAATTAGAAGCTCATATTGGGAATTTAGGATAAAATATAGGCGCATTAAAGTGCAATAAGTACAATACTTAATAGATATATTAAAATATGTGAATATGAAAAACAGAAAAATTCTCCAAAAAATATTTTTTAAAAGAAAAATTTACAAAATAAAATTTTGACCAAAAACTGATTTTTTGAAAGCACCCACGAATTTGAAAAAAGGAACTATACACCTTTAATTTTATAATCAAAAAAGCCAAACCAAACCGTGCCCCTGGTGACAACTGCATTTTGCAAGAATACTTTTAAAAATAAATGTTCACTTTCCGCCTGAATTTGAATAATGGCAACAAAAAAATTAATACTGATCGACTAACGTATAAGAACAAAAGTGAAGATTCAGTCATCACCAATAGGTTTTATATAATCAGAAAAAATTCTAATCCGAAACCCAGTAAGAAAACAAAACCAATTCTTTCACTTAGCTGCACATATTTATAACTTTTAGAGAGAGAGAGTTTTTTATGTTTTCATAAAGACCAATACGTTGAAATGAGATAGACAATGATCATAAATATCCAAAAAAAAATTAACCAGTAATTTATCGTTTTATTTTTGTAGAGAGAGACAACCAATTAAAGTTTCCTACTGGAAGAAAAATGATAAAAAATCAAATTGAAAATAGATTGATGAGTGCGAAAGCAATAAATTTTAAAATGACATGTCAAACATCGAAGAGATCCCTAAATAAGTCAACATCAAAATTTTAAACGATCGAATTTTTAAAATAACAACATAAATATTATTATGGTGAAAAACTGTTATCTAATTTTAGTCTACCAAAGTTAATGGAATAAAACCTGAGGTCCTGTAATAGCAGATATAGAATTCAAGAGAATTTGTTGGCTATTTTCGAGGAGGAGAATTTTTAGCTATTTAAAATTTATCCAAAAAAAGAAAAAAGAAGGAAAGTTTTAAAATTTTTGGGGTATACGTTTAATTTTTTCATAGCATGCTGTCAAAAAAATCATACTTCTTTCAAACAGAGATTGGAACTAGATCAACTTTTCACTAACCAATTTGAAATAATACTTACGTTAAAATGAATTAAATATGTTTTTATACGACCCTTTTATTTTCTGAATAAAACTTTTCAACTCGAAGCTAAATTTAAAACAAAAAATCTAAATGTTGTAGAAAACTGAATTAACTATGAATAATATCAATGGTTATTAAGATTTTAACTCTTGTATTAGACAACCTAATGTTGCTAACAACATCTGAAACTAACTGTAGGCGGACTATTTTGAATTAATTAAAATAAAATAAAACTGAAAACAAAATTAAACAAACTGTACTTCAACATGACAAAATTTTTAAAGATATGAAGTAAAAGAATGAAACTACAAACTAAACTCGATGAGGGAAAATTAAGAACAGAATCGAATAGGTATTGTAAGAAAAAGTACATGCTAAAAACAATTAGAAAAAGGTGATAAGAAGACAGAATGAACGAGTGTAGTATAAAAGAAAGAAGAAAGATAAGATGTGATCGAATTATGTGCGTGAGTTTATATGATGGAAGTTTTAACATCAACACTAACAATGCTAAAACAGGTTGAGAAGTACTTTCCTAATCAAAATTAAATAAAATTATTCTCATACTAAATCTTACCAAGATCTGATAAATAAGTACTTCATTCCTTTCCCTACATCATATTTCTCTAACAATCAATCAAAATGTATATAAGTAAGAAAAAGAAATACAGTTTATATGGTTAGGTATCGGATCTCAAGAAATTGTAAAACTAAAAACGGACTTCCCTGGTTAGATCTGAGATAACAAGATCAGACAACATCTAACTAATGTGTAAGTGGGGAAGTATCAGTCTGTTTTTAATTGGCTTGAAGCAATAGACGTTTTTTTGTTCACATTTTAAAGATATAAACTGAAAAGAACATACAAATAAAAATTCGTATAAATCGGGATTATTATTTCTTCAAAGGATACGTTTTTATAATCGAAATACCTTATGTTAGCTGCTATCAAAATATGCCAACAGAAGAAACAGTAAGAAGATCTACGATTTTCATCAAAATGTGGTATAGCTAAACAAGGAATAAGAACAGATAATTAACATCACTGGATTCAGTAAGATTTAAGCCATATAACATCAGCTACTATCATGTGTTTCATTAAATTATTATGTAGAGAGATCGTCCACAGAATTATAAAGCTTTTAATAATAACTTAGAAGGAGTTGGGTAGGGTCTATATGATGTGACCTCATATTCACAGTGGTGTATGGGATACTAAGTTTTCATGACTTTCCCTTCCTAAATCCAAGGTACCATAATTCTTAAGATCTATAATCTTGAGCTGTCTTATTTTCTCTTCAGGCAACTTTGATATTTTAGATCTTTTTTATTTTTACTTAAACTAATATGATGACTACCTTTGGAGCGTCACAAGGTTCAACTCTAATCTGAGTTTGCAATAATATTTGAGCAAACGTTTATCCAGTTGAATGGAGTTGAATAATATAAAACCTGCATAATTTTGCTTAACATTTGGCGCCGAATTAAATAGTTGTATTCTAAAAAAAAGGGATGGTCTCATAACCTTTTTCATCAAACAATTAAATATGTTCTTATAACATCCTAAAAAATAATGTTTTCTTTTTTACATGTTGTCAAAAAAGTAAGCTTCTTTCCAATGAAGCTTGCTGCACTAAAATATTGATAAGTATTTTTAAAAGTTTTGAAAATTTATTTTATTTTTTATAATCTTTTATCGCATTTACTAACATTAAAAAAATATTACAGTTCAGTACCTTGGCCATAAATAAGACTGCTAAATAATCCTTTCCTAAAATTTTTTGTTGAAAAGTGAAATAATGTTTTCAACTAATTATCACAATAATATCTAAATAAGGATGAACCTTATTGTTTTTGGACCAGATTGGCTGGATGATGCATCTGGTACATCATATTATGTTGCATATTTGGAGCTTAAATTGTTCTAAAATGAGTCATTTCTAACCAATAGTCATGAAATTTGGTACAGACATTGAATATATTATTATATTCTATCATTTTACAAAATTTGGTTTCAGTAGGCTTAATCACTCATCCGTAAGTAATTTGAAAAAATTTTCAATGATTGTGAAGAAGAGTAGATAATTTGAGATAAAACAAAACTGCTGCGATGAAATCAGGATCGCTGTTATTTTATTTGCTGAGCAATCATTTAATAACTTTCGCGTGTAGTATTTTACAACTTTACAATAGAACAAATTTTTAATTTTTTTGATAGCTCATTAAATATAACTTTTACTCGGCATTCTGGCAACTACTTTTGATACTTTAAATTTTTCATTGAATTCATTCCAGAGTTGACAATGTAAATAATACACTTGTTATTTACGTACATTATTTATTGTAAAAAATTAGTGTAAAGAATCAGTGTGAATAATGTAAACAATGTAAACAATGTAAATAAAGTAAATAATTTGAAATTTTAAGGGGAAAATGAAAAAATATGATTCAAAAAATCAAAAGTTTAATAATATTTAATCGTATTTTTAATATTTTTTGCATACATTTTTATCCTTATAATTATTTCAAACTAAAGTATATAAACAACAGCTTTGTAGAAACTTCAAACTTTAGACAATTTCTTATTTTATTATGAAGGAATGACCACTATGAAAACAGCTGTTCTATAATTTGTAAAGTTACCTGTAATTGTGGTTGATCACCACTGAAATGTTATGCACGGTACTACTTATTATTTTTTCACATGAAAAGGATAATTTTCATCATCCCCACCCCTAAACCTTTTGTGAGGTCAATTTTTATACCCTGTTTGCAAGAAAATTAAGTAAAAAGAAACTAAGCTTGAGACATCCAAAACACCATAGTCTTCCCCATGTCACCATTCAAATCTACTCCTGTAAATATACTAGGATCAGGGAACTGCTCACAAGTTATAAGATTGTACTACTATTTGTTACAGAATCTATATATCGAATATCAGCACAAACGAATCCCCATTCTACAATACATTGAAGTACTGTAATCGTTGAATTTTATACATTATGGTGACGTGTATATTTTAAACTCGATCAACGATGAACCAATGGTTTTTATCTCATTCTTAACTATTCACAATTTTGGTTCTACTGTGAACAGTTAGTCTTATTTTAGACGTGTATGTTTTCCTTTTGTTGTGAATGTATTATACGTCCACAACATACTACAGTCTGAGTTTGACGTTTCAAGTCCTTTTATTAATTGTTTTTACTGAAATTAAATCAAAAGGTGAACACCGCTAGCTAAACCATTTCCTGTTTTAACAACAACCGTTTTCAGTTTCAACAACGAACATATTTGATTGGAATCCATTTGTTTGTTGGACATTGAAAAACCATGAAGCTATACAAATTTTAAGAACTGCATAACCAAGGTTACACTTAATTCAGCTGTAAGTAATTCTTTCTGTATTAAACATGAATTGTACTGATGGGTTGGCCTACTTATTTTACTTGCTTTTACAAAATTGCCCGATATGTAACATAGGTGTTGGGAGCTTATGCTGGTAAGCTGATAGCTTGACTGTTTGAGCTACTTATGAGTTCTCAAATCTAGTTTTTCAAGACTCCTTAATGAACTTACTTTTTGTGAATTCAAACCGCATACTCGAGATGTGTATGTGTTTTCAGACACTACAAGCCGAAGTTTTCATAAGAAGTAGTCTTCATGTAAGGCCTGGTAGGAGTTTAGTGTCAAATGGTTCAGTCGGTCTGAGAAAATTTCTGAAAAAACTGTTTCTTCTGTGTGCTTTTGAGTGTTTATTCTTCAAGGTGCAGGATTGAAGAATTGATGAAGAAGAAGAGCTGTGTCAAAAACCCGTGGGGTCTGAACCCACTTTTAATATTAAATTTAATAAATGCACAATACTAGGGTTAAAAAAGACTAGAGAAATTAAGAGCTTCACATTTTTTGTCTCAATAAAAATAATCAGCACTGACTGAATTTCAGGCAACAAAACAACCACATCACTATTGCGGAGACAAGTGGTGGTGTTCTTTTCAATTCGTTCGAGTAGTGAATTTTGTTCGTTCGTATTGGTTTGTGTGATGGCCTTTCACACCAAACGAGCAAAGAAAATGTTCGTTGTTCGCTTGTTCGTTTGGTGTAAACGCAACTTTACATAAACTCGTTGAATTTCAAATAATAACCTTCAACAAAAATCGGTGGGAGGCGAAGTAGGAATATTATTATAGACGGAAGGAAAAAACCCTCCGTTTCATCTACAATGTTGTAATGTGTAAGTTTTTTCAATTCGACGCTGTGATAACCATCACAGGACAAAACTTTTCTTCTCTACTTTTTAGAAGAGTGTCTAAGAATTCGCAACTTTCTTTTTCTGGGTAGAACAAGTACGAATAACAACTGAGGAAAGATGATGTGGGCGTTTGAAGGCATAAAAGTAAAATGGAAAACCAGATAATATATACGCTTCGAGATCCAAAACAAAATAATGTTTCCAGCTAAAAAATGCAAGGAAATTTGAAACTTTTTTGGAAAGAGGGAGGGATAATCATTAGAACACAAGTGAAAGGGATCGGTCCGAACGATGGTCTCCAGAAAAAGTTTTAAGAAAACTAGGACACAATTCTCCCAAGAAATTACCAAAGCAGCATAGTTACATATTACATATGATTTTGAATCTGTTCACTTCTCAAGCACAAGGAGAACAAGAGTAATAAGCACTCACCGGTTATAAAGTACGTTTACGTACCTAATGTTATGCTCAATGCTGGCAAATAACTATTATTAAAAAAGGATGCACATACATAACACATTGTTACGATAATTTTATGTTGTCGACACAACCAATTTAAACGAAACTATAGGTATCTAACAATTTAATTAGTTTAAATAAAATGTTACAAAACATGTTAGATATGGAGAAAGTTAATAGAAATGATTAGAATGAATGAAAATATGAGTATTTAAGGGACAGGTTTGGTAGGAAGTATGAACAAGGGTGGGAAAAGTAGAGAGAGAAATAGTCCGAATGATAAGAAATTTATTTAAAATAATAGAAAGTACCCAACAATAGTGTGTGTAGATGAACAAATCGGTGCGGGTGGGAATGTGTAAGGGAAGAAAATGAATGGTGGATGAAGCGAAATGATTGGAAGTCAAGGTAGGTACATGAGAAAATATAGAAAATTAATATTCTAGAATAATAAATTACAACCTGTAATGATGTGTTCAATTAGAAATCATATTACATATAAATCGACACGGAGGTTAATAGTTTCAACATTTTCTGCAGTTTGATACCTGTTTGAGAACTTACTAACGGCGCAACGAGCAGCACAACACAAAAAACACAACTATATAGTGATTGCAACTATTTATAACGTTTTTGATCGAAATAAAGTTATACTCAACCGCAAAATAAATGAGAAAAACTCACTTCGTTCAACTAGTGCAAAGTATGCACTATATACAAGCTACACGACTTATTAGAACTGATGGACTACAAATATACTTGAAATTACGACTAACTTTTCAGTTACAAATCAATTGAAATCATATCACAATTTTAAAGCGAAATAAAATTTCTTCCAAAAAATCTTTTCATTAATTTCTGTATTTTGTTGAACCTTCGAGTGGAAATTTGTAGACAGTAACCAAAAAATATTCGTAAGTAAGCATTTTCGATGTTCAGGACATTTTTCAATCTCGTTTCAAGACTATGATCGAGCTAGGTTTTATGTTTGGTATGTCTGTCCGGAACTAACGGAATTTCGTTCGTTCAGAATAAGTGTCTTACTTTATACATTCTAACGAAAGTAGGCTTAAAATATTTCTGACCATCCGGAGAATATCCTAGGCTATTCATATTTGAAAATTAAAAAATTAAAAAATTATAAGGGTTTAATTGAAGAAAATGAGAATTTAAAGATTGAAAAAATTATTGTCATAAATTTGAGCATATCCACCAATAAAAGCTACTCATTCAGCTTAATGTAGTCGGTTTTTTTTGTTTTTTTTTTAATGTATTTTCCGAAAGAAAATATAACTATTGCATTCAGTGCAGTGGCGGGAGCTGGGAACGGGATCTGTTGAAAAGAGCCTATCCTGAGTCGCAGATCAAGAATGTGTAGGTCACTCGAATTCTTCTGTACACAAAATATATATATATTTCCACATTTTACCCATTTTGACACTTCTTGGGAGTCTGTGGAGTCTCCGCTGTTTGACCTACGGTAATAAAACTTGGGGTAGTGTTAGAAACTTTCACGGGCTACACATGCATATTAAAATTTTTGAAATTTATTCTCTACTTACAGAAGGAAAGGTTCTCAAAGTTTCGCAAAAACCAACCATGTTGTTAACGCGATAACTCTCGTAAATTAAAATATTTTGATTCGAAATTTTAATCGAAATTAGAGACTATTGGGGATCGATTTGGTATTGAATTTGAGCGAAACTGGTCAATTATAAAATTTGAAACTTTTGGAAAATACACACTTACAGCGGCTGATGCACGGTAGAGATATTTTTAAACATGTTCACCATTGAACAACACTGAAATCAAGTTGGTAAAACGGGCTCTACAAAAAACAATGAAATAATATTTTATTGATTTTTATACAAGGAAAAAATTACGGGATCTTGATCCATTATCTTAGTTTTGCGTCTCGAGAAGGTTATTTAAAATTCTAATCGGAGGTCTTGTTTCCCAGGATGACTCCCTAGTTAAACCACAGAATGAAAATTCTTTTTCCAACTTACGTCGTTTTAACAAGCAAATTTTCAATTAAATTCGAACGAATAACAATACGAAATTAAATAAAATTAAAATCAACTGAAAAGTTCAACTTCATCTCAAATTAGATCTAAAATTGAATAATAAAAGGAAAATGGGTTTGAGCTTCAATCCCAGTAGTTTAAAAAAAATACAAATAGATTTAAAAAAAAAATTATCTACAACATTTGTAGTCTTAGAACTAATTTTTCAAATAAACCAGTCAAAAGTAGCACCGTTTCAAGAGAATTGTGCAACAGACACACAGTGAAGACTGAAGATTCGTTTCGTTGACATAATAAGAAATCCAATATATGAACAAAAAAAAAACACTACACTTCATAATACAAGAAAAATATCCCGTAACAAAAGCAGTTTGAAAAAAAAAAAAAAAAAAAAACCCACAATACTATGTTTCAAAATAACAACTGAAAATACAACAAATCATTTCTACCGGATGTCTTCGGTGCGAGAAAAAAAAAGAGAAAGATGGCGATGAAACGTACTCTAGAGAAAAATGAGGAAAAAATAGGAGGAAAAATCAACTCTATGGTGGTTAATACCTAACCGTAACGAAGAAAAATAAACGTGGTGCAAATGTTCAAGCCTACGGCTAACAAAAAAGTTTCACAAGTGGTAACAAATATTTTCTCAATAAGGAAAATAAGCTTATGATGACAAAATAAATTCTACGTTTTTAAATTTACATGGGGGTTCAATAATTAAATTTTATTACATCGGAATCATACGATAAAAAACCCAGAACTTGGAATGAAAAGAGAAACAAAGCGATGTGTTGAAACTGAGAGAATAAGTTCAGAAATTCTATGGCAGCAAGCCTCGCTAGAAAAATTAGGTTTTCGAAAAAAATAATTATGAATTTTGATTAATTGTCTGTAAGTTTATATGCGTTAATGATATGTCATGATTGTATGAAGTTTGTTAGTTGCTGACAAAATATTAGACAATGTGAAATATAAAAGCATTATTTATTAATTATGATGATAAAGTATGGTAAATAATTATATAATTTCGAATGAAACCAAAGAAATATAATAAAGTTTGAAATAAAAAAAAGAAAACATGAACATGTGGTTAATTTTTGTAAAAGGAAAAATTCATGCAAATTAGAAAAAAAGAGGAAAAAGAAGCTTTACCGGAAGTACCATTCGGACGATCCTCACCAAAATTGATATCATGTTATAGTAAATTATAATAAATATTTGTTTCAAATTTCGTACAAATGGTTCAGAAATTCCGCCTTTTATGGCCAGTATAGAAACGAAAATAGCGGTACCGGAAGTATCGTACAGCCGATCCACACCAAAATCAATGAGTCTGGTCCTTGGCTTAGTACAAATGTTCGTACAAAATTTCGTGATTATCCGACAAAAATTGCAACCTCTACTTCAGGAACAAGAAACTGACTTGTATCTATCTATCTATAAACACACAAGCCTTGAAGTGCCGCTTTGGCTTGTACTCGCCTGGCAACACTGATCAATTCCTTATTAGAATGGAAAAAACGAAACATTTGTAGTTGGCGCATGGGCCTTGAATTTTGTCTGAATAATTTTTGATGAATTGGATTGTACGTCAGTTATAATGATATAAATTTGAGTTATTGGTTCCAAAATTTTCCCGAGGTCATGAAACGAAAAACGTATCCACCCCTAACCCTGGGGGCTAATATTGTACCAAGCGTAATGAGGAGATTTTCTAAAGGCACTTACTTAAAAAGGTACACGCACAACCTATCTGACATACACGCATGCATAGATTCGCTAATGAAATTTCAAGGGCACGCGCAAAGAAATCAAAATTTATTGAATGTGAGGAATAGGAGGAAAGCGAGTATAGACGAATACGTTTTTCAAACCGTACAAACTCTTATTCGACTCTATAATTCATGTTCTAGTGTCTAGACCTCCCTTGACCTTTTTTTGCTGGACAGAGTACCACACAATTGAACTGAAATCGTTTTTCCATACGTAACGGTATATAAATGAATAAGTACATTTATAATGTAGGTATCGTTGGTTTAAGAATGACAAAACTCAAACGTAGCAGCATCTGCGTTAGAAAAGGTAGGTTTTTGAAAAATAGAAAATTAGTTACTAAAAAGTTATTATTAGATTTTAAATGCGATGATTGCATTAAATTTTGTAACAACGTAGTAAAAAAATTACCTCTTTCAAAATCGAAAACACATTTTTTGGAAGTACTTTCCGACCTATCCACGCCAAAATTAATAACATGTAAGAATAGACCATAATAGATATTTGTTTCAAAATACGTTCCTAATGATCGAAAATTAAGCATTTTAAAGGTCAAAATAAAAACAAAACTTTAGCGCAACAAACCTCGCTAGAAAAAGTAGGTTTTCGAGAGAAAGAATAATGAATTTTGATGGTCACATTAATTGTCTGTAAGTTTATATGCCTAAATGGTATGTTTTGATTGTATGAAATGTGTTAGCTGCTAAAAAAATATTAGACAATGTGAAATATAAAAGCATTTTTTCTTGAAAAAATGAAAAATAAATGAAGATGATAAAGTACGGTACATTCTCATATAATTTAAAATAAAACCAATAAAATATAATAAAGTTATGAAATAAAAATAAAAGAAAACATGAGCATGTGGTTAATTTTTGTAAAACGTAAAGTTAATGTAGATTAGAAAAAAGAGGGAAAAAAAGTTTTAACGGAAGTATCGTCCAGTCAATCTACACCAAAACTGATAGTATGCTACAATAAAATATAATAAATATATGTTTCAAATTTCGTACATATTCTTCCAAAATTGCGCATTTTGTGACCAATATAAAAAAAAAAATAGCAGTATTGGAAGTACCATCCCACCGAGCCACACCAAAATCAATTGGTCTGGTCTTTGGCTTAGTATATATGTTAGTACCAAATTTTTTATCTGATAAAAATTCTGACCTGTACCTGTGTAACAAGAAATGGACTTATATTTGTCTATCTATATGTATATATCTATCTATACATATATTGTAGAATCCTTAAAATTCAAATTCAAAAACTTTAACACCCTATACATATACAACAAAACTATTTTATATACATACTAGCTGAAAAAATTTTTCTTAAATATACATGTTGCGAGTGTAAATCAATACTTTTAAATTACCTCAACAAATAAGATAATTTCTGAATATTATCATTTATTAATACTTCACTTCTATTATTACAAAACACTTTAAGAATTATACTTATTACTATTTCTTAATACTAGTGATGCCTGATATCCATAACATCGAGTATGGACCTTAACGTTTCTACTCGACTTCTAGAGCAGGAATGACCATGTCTTTGAAATGAAGATATGATATCACTTTCGTTTCCTTTGTTTCAATCAAAAAGATGGCCGACCAAAAAGGTGGCGTGACAAGGAACATCCACCAAATATGATGACACTAAATTGTCAGCATATCTTGTGGTGTTTGTCTGTGGGAAGCTAGGTAAAATATAGACAGCTATTATTCCGAGAATTAGGAATAATAGTTGTCTATAATTTGTTCGACACGTTTTTGTAGACGAACTGAATTGTCTGCAAAAATGGGACGGAACAAAGACCCCCGGGTGAAAGAAAGCCCGAAGCTCCTGCTTCGTTAAATTTTGTGTTCCTGAAAGTTAATCATTTTAATCTATTATATCCTTAATTTTAATTGTAAAACAATATTATATTTTCACAAATATTTCTTACTTTTACATTGTGGAATTGATCATCGCCTAAAAATATTAAATTTATCATTTGAGCATAGAAATTTATTTTTGCAAATTGACTTAATGGATATAATTTGGCATAATCAAATTTATTATGCTTTTTTTTTTTAATGTTAACTTATTATATTTTATTACAAGAATAGACTTAAATTTATGGACCATTAACGATGTATTGCTCCCAATGCCAAATCATTTATTTGATTGTGTGCATTGATAGCAACACAATTTACTTTTAAGTTCACGTAGACCAATATGGCTACTATGAGTGTTAATAAACTACACCAAACGATTAGCAGTAAATGTACCGTGTTTATAGTGTCCTGGTATCCGAGATCAGGGATTTTCAATTCTGCTGATTTTAATCTTTCTTCAAGCTTGTGGATAGGAGTTATTGGTGAAAGATAGGGTATGTCGTCATGCCATTTATTATTATAAGCAATAGACATATTCGGAAATTTGAATGATTGATGTAAGCCAAAATCAAGTTCCATGAATTGATATTTTGTCCAAACTAGTGGTAGATGATGTTCGATGAGAATGTCCTTTTCAGGTTCATCTATGCATGGGAATCCTGCTGGAATGATTGTTTCTGCGTTGTTTTCTTTCTGTAATTGTTGGATTTCTACTACACATGGAACTGTTAGTAGAGTTGCTCCAGGCCATGAGTCGTTAATAGTTATACTGGTGCTTGTTTTAGTTATCGTGTTAACTGATATCAATGGATTTTTAGCATTTGTGATTGCAAATTGGTTCATTTCAATTTGTTTGACTATGATCTAATCATGATTTATCTCACATTTAAAGGTGCATTCTTTATTATTTCTTCATATTTCATGCCTTTGAATAGGGCCCTCGCACAATTACCTTTATTATTGGTTGTGTGGTCTTGTGGGAGAAAACATAAACTATGTTTGCCACAAAGATCAATATCTGTTCCAGTTATGATTCGTATTGATCCATCAGCTTTGTTGTGGGATAAGATCGACGGTTCTTGATCCCAAGAGCAAATTTTATTGTCATGCATTTGAAATACTAGTGGAATGAAGTTATATAGTTCATATTTAGCATGAAGGTTCTGGAGTAGAATTTTGATTTCTATTTCTATTTTGTTTCCTGTTAAATAACAATTAACTAGTTTTGTTCTGTAGTAGGATTGGATTGATTTTTCGTCTAGAACTATGGCAAAATTTGATTTTTCTGCGATTTTCTTAATTTTTATTAAATCTTCTTTTAGAGTTGTTTCGTTAATGATTGCTGCTGGAAGATGGTTGTTTTTGCAAGAAGTAAATAATTGGCTGAGTTTAGCATTTTCAGTGACTAAACTAGCGTGAAGAGTTCGAGCTGTGTCGAAGATGAGTTCGCATCTAGCTTCAATAATTATTTCGTTGTTTTGATTTTGAATTGCGTCTTTAAGTGCTTGAACATTTTCTTTTAAAATTTTGGAATTTTCGAATTCGATCTTTTCGAAGTTTTTTATATCGTTTGTCACGTTTAATAATTCAGCATGGTTTTCTATAACGGATTCTTAAAGTTTTTCGTATTGCGTTTTTAGGTTCTTTTCATTTTCTATAAAATCATTACCTTGAGAAAGTGTCATGACATTGCAACACCATGTGTCAAAGTCACCAAGCATTTGTATGCCGTGTTTAATTCTTTTTGAAGGTTCTCGGTCAAATTCCTTAATAATTGCTTCGTTTAGTAGTTGTATGTCTGTAATTAGATCTATGATTTTCAGCATGTTTTTTGATCGTTGTATACACCATGCGTTTTCTGTAGATGCGCAACTTTGCAATTTCTTTATTTCCTCAAGCCATTCGGGTGTCTCTATGTTCTGTCTTCTTGGAATTTTCTTGCTATAGACTATGGGAATTGTTTTCTCATAAGCCTTACTGAATTTATTTAATTCGAAGTAAGCTCCTGACAACGCACTAATTTTCGTTTTTGAGCTCGTATTTTTAGTTTGGTGTGTGAGTGTGGTAATTATAATAAAAACGATAACTGCGAGTTTTATCATCTAGTGGTATGAAATCATTACAAATCACACGAAATTTTGCTGTTAGATGCAGTATTATATTTGTCGGTATGTTGTTTAGTTGTTATCTTTCAACATAAAAAAAAAATTTTATAAGGTGCAAAAAATGTATATCGATGCACAATATTTCTTCGATTTTTATTTCTTTCTCATAAAAATATACATATGTGCGGAAATTACACCATCTGTGTTAGTGTGGGACTCTGGAATTCGATTCGCACTGCTACCATCGAGGGTAGGCCTTGGAAGATGGCAGACTCCGGTATATTTTGATTGTTCAGCAACAATTCATCTTGCTTTACAACTTGGATATATATGGAGGTATCGCAGTCTTCTCGGTGTATTTGATATGTTAGTTCGATTTGATTTTCTCCGTCCTCGTCCGTCTTTAGATTTAAAATTTGAATTCCTAATAGTCATAATTTTTTTTTGTGACTTTAATATTAAATTTCTTGTTTTTTTTTATGAAATTTAATAAAGAATTATTTTACAAATTCGATAAGATTATGAGTTTAGGTACAGATCGAGCGAGCGAGGATGTTTTACAGGATACTCCCATGTATCCAACTCCGGCTGAGCTATGATCTCTCCCTAAATTCATGGTTCCAGATAACGGGATTGTTGAAATGTCAGAGAGTTTCATGCTGACGCAAGTATCTCTCCCTTATTTGTGTTGCTGGTCTCCGCGTTGTCCGTGTCTTTTGACTGGGGTGATTAGTTTTTGGAAGATCTTTAAAGCCATACATTCGTTTCTAGCAGCTGATTACGGTCCAACAGGAGTGGACGCATACCAAAAAAATTTTCCTGGCGACTCGTTGAACACCTTGTTTGGATCGTGGAGGCATGTGATCCCTCAGAGTTTATGTGAGTGCTGTCTACAATCAATGGTGCAACTCGCCTCACAGTTCAGCTTCCTTTTTCCGGAGGCAAGCCTGTGGGGGTGGGAGGGTTCTGTTGTTTGTTTTTCAACGCTTGATGTAAACCCGTCGGACATTACCGGATACGCCATGCAACCTCTCAATTTTGGTGCCAAAGTTCGCTTTGTGGTTACCAACACTACTTACACTAACACGATTATGGATAGTTCTCAGTTCCAGTATTTGGTGGATTATCTCGTTTGTTTTTACCGGAGGAAGATTGTGATTAACGATACTCCTCATTTCATCGAGGTCATTCGTGTTCTGGAGCCATCAGAGAAATTAACCATTTCTCACGATCGTCGAGTTCTGCGTGGGGCCAATCCAAGGAGCGAGCCTAGTGCTGGACCCAGCAAAATGATTGTGTCTAATCGTCAAATGTTCCTGGTTCCTCGACATCAACAATTTAGACGTAGATCAGTTTCTCCCAAAACTGAGCCCCCAGATCATCCCGAAGCTGAGGAGCAGGGCATGGCCAAGCCAAATGTTGGAGGGGCTTCTACTCACTATGTGCAGAATGATTGGTAGTTGGTGAGTAAAAAAAAATTTTATATTTTTGAGGGGGTATAAAATATGTACGTAAATGGTCCTTACAATATATATTATCTATAGTTATTACGAATTAAATTACAAGGGTTATAATACAGTGGTTTGGGTGGTGGTTCTGAGTATCTTTTTACGTATTCCTCCAAACTTAACTCGCTCAGTTTTTTAATATCTTGGGGAAAAGGTGGAATAGGTAGAGACAAAGGTTGTGTTATACTTTTTCCCTCATCACACCCATTAAACAATTTGAATTCTTCCGAACGTTGTTTTTGGGTAATCGATTGAATCTTTCGTAAAGTTATCCTTCTCTTTTCTGAGTAAATGTTACCTTTTTATTGTTTTTATTATTATTGTCAGATTTCTTTAAAATTCCTCTTCGTGGTCTTCCTCTTGGACGTTTGACAATAATTTTTATTTCGTCCTCTGATTCCTTTTCTTCAAAGTTCTTTTCCTTCTTTGGTCTACCTCTTTTTCTTTTTGGATTGGCTTCTTGAATGTTTTCTTCATTTTCCGAATTATCAGATGTAATATTTTTAATATCCGATGGTAAATTAGCATTAGATCGAGCATTATAAGGTGTAAGTCTTCTTATATGAATTGTATCGTCTATGCTAGTTCCATCTTCAGAAGTTATGCGGATTACATAGTTTAAATCTGAAATTTTTCTGACTATCCTGTATGCTCCTAAAAATTTTGGTTTGCCTTTTCCATAGTTTATTGGTGCTTTTAAGAGAACTAAATCATTAGTTTCATAAGAAATTTCTTTCCTTCCTTTATTATAGCGTTCTGAATATTTAATTGCATTCTTTTTATCAATGTTCGGAATTGTTTTTCAAATTTTATCTGCTTCACCTATCTGTTCTCTGGTTTTACTGATAAGTGGTGATGGAATGTTTAAATTTATGGGGGGTTCTCCTTTATAACCGTGCATTAGGTAAAACGGATCGTGATTATTTAATCCTTCGATAGGTGTCATATTATAGGTCAAGGCTACGTTATGCACGTGGTCTGGCCACTCTTCGCTATTGGTACTTTCATATTTTGTTAACATTTTTTTTATCATTCCATTCATTTTCTCTACTTGTCCTTGAGTTTGCGGTGAATATGAGGTAGAGTAGAATATTTTAATAACATTATTTTTACAATAATTTTGCACGTATTCGTTCAAAAAATGAGTTCCGTTATCACACGTGATCTTCGTCGGTTTTCCGTAATGACGTACAATTTATTTTAAGAATTTAATTACTGAATGTGTGTTTGGTTGGGTTACTGCTTTAGTCCAACAATATTTTGTTGCTTTGTCTATTCCCACTATGACAAATATCTTTTCATTGTTTGTGTTCAATTTTCCTATGAAATCAATTTGGATATGTGCAAGTGGTATGCATTCTTCAGGATTAATTGGTTTTAAGTGTCCAAATTTTGTTAATGTTTTTATTAATTTGGCACTGATGGCATGAACGTACATGCCTCGAGACTATTTTAGGCATTTGCGTAAAGTAGTATCGAGCACGTGTTTTGGCAAGAGTTTTACGAATTCCAAAATGTCCTCCCCCACTTTGACTCTCATGACATATATTTAGTATCTGAGGTATGAGGGAGTCAGGAATTACTGGTACAGCATAGTGATATTCAGAGTGATCATTTCTTTTCCATAAAATTCCATTTTCATCAAGAAAAAATGGATTTAGATTGCGTGATCTTCTCATTTTTAAACTTTTTCTTAACTCTTTTTCATTGCCACCTTCTAAAATTTTTATTATAATTCCCCAATATTTGTCTTCACGTTGTAGATCCCATAAATTGTGGATTTCCTGGTCTGTGATGTTAATTGGGTTTTCTATTTCGGAATTTTATGAAAGTTCTGAAAGTTGAGAATTTGCAGACGCATCGGAGTTTCCAGATTTTTCTGAATTATCGGATAGGATGGAACTTCGATCGTCTTCCAAATTGTCACTTTCAACGTCTGAATCTTTTCCTTTCTTTTTCATACTACGTGTTATTGCTTTAATTTTTTTCTCTTGCTTAATAATATTAGGAGGATCAGGTGTTCCTTCTGGTATTATGAATTAACCATTTCGAAACTCTGCATAATTGTCCTCTTCTTCTTCTTCTAGACGGGATAGGTAATCAGCAATTTTGTTATTTTCACCTTTAATGTGTCTGATTTTAAACGTGAACTCTCCTAATTTTGAAATTAGTCTATTTAATCTTGCATTTGGTTTCTTCATTCGGCTTTGGTATGTTAAAGGTTCATGATCCGTGAAAATATTAAATTCTTTGTAGACTAAAAATTTTCTGAAATATTCGCAAGTTTCAGTGATAGCCAACATTTCTAAATCAAAAGAACATAAATGTTGTTGATTCTTAGGAATTTTCTTTAAGAAATATCCTATAGGATGTGGCTCTTTTGTTTTTCTGTCTACTTGCATTATTACTGCTCCTATGGCTGTTTTTGATGCGTCTACTTCGACGTATGTGTCAGCATCAGGATCGTAGATTGTAAGAATTGGATCAGATGTAATTAATTCTTTTATTTTATTGAAGGATTTTTGTGCTTCGTCATTCCATGCTATTTTATTATTTGCTTTAACATTTTCTTTCCTTGTTAAGTCTGTTAATGGTGCTGTGATTTGCGAAAAATTTTTAATAATTTTCTGATAATAATTTGCTAAACCAATAAATCTTCGCAGTTGACGTAATGTTTTAAGTGGTTGAGCTTCACGAATTGGTTTAATGTTTTTATCTAATGGTTCTAATTTATTATATGAAATTTTATGTCCTAAGTATTCGATACTTTCATTGAAGAAGCTACTTTAACTAGTTTTGATTAGTAATCCTGCTTCAACTAGTACTTTTAGGACTTCTTCTAAATTTTCTAGTGTTTCTTCAAACGTTTTGCCAAAAACACAAATATCATCTAGATAGACTAGAACTTTGTCTTCTAGGATATGGTTGAATAAATCGGTCATGGTTTTTTGAAAAATGCTGGGGCTCGCACTTAATCCCATAGGAATGGAGTTAAATACATAACTGACTCCTCCAACATTTATTCCTGTTACCGCTTTTGATTCTTCATCAAGGGGAATTTGGTAATATCCCTGATTGAGATCAATTGTTACAAAGTATTTTTTATCTCGTAACGCATCCCATATTTCGGGGAGACGAGGTACTCTACTCGTATCTTTTTTTACTATTTCATTTACACCTCTATAATCTACTAATAATCTATAAACTCCGTTTGATTTCTTCTTAACAAATACTGGGCTCTCATATCTAGAGCTTGCTCTCTTAATAATACCACATTCTTCAAATTCTTTAATTTTCTTTCTAATTTCTCTTTTTTCAAAAATTCCTATATGGTAATTTCTACGTTGAACCGGCTCGTCTGTTTTCAAGTAGACATGTGCTGGTTTTAATTTCGTAGGTTTTACCTTGGCAGGTTCTTCCATAAATATATGGATATATTTTTTTAGAACGTTTACTACTGCCTGTTTCTGTTCCTTTGTTAAATTCTTATTAATTTTCACTTGTGTTCCTTCATTGTCGTGGATAACGCTGTCATCAGATTGTCTTATACGGACAAGTTTTAGCATATCAACCTCCTCATCCTGGTTACCCACAGTATCCCCCAACGTAATGCGTTGGATGCTGGGTTGGCCATGGCGGACAGAATTGGTCTGACAGTCCCACATAGTCGGCTGTCAAAGCCTATAGCGTCCTAAAACTGTCCCTTGTGTGATCTGGGTGTCGAAGTGCGGACTGTAGAATCTTAAGGCTGGCCATCCTAAATCATCAACAATATATTCGCCTTCTAAACTGTAACTTGTTAAAAACCACTCATCTGGATCTGCTTTTCCCATTTCTGGATCCAGGTTTACACAATATTCCTTATTCACTTCTATGCAGAAATCTTTGTCTGCTCTAATAAAACCTTCACAATTTTCTTCCTTAAACTTAATTATACTAAATGTTTCCCGCTTCCATGGTGGTCCTATTCTAAATAATTTCTTACTAAATAATATATCAGCATTATGTCAATCTAAAAAGTCATATCCAAGTAGTAAAGGTGTGGTTACCTCAGAGGTTACGTATGCTTCCGCATCGAGGAGGAGGTCACCCATTTTTATGGTGATTTCTACAACTCCTTTTACGATTATTGCACTATCGTTAGCGGTTACCATACATACTCTTGCAGGTCTGATCACATTATCCTTTACAAGGTCGTATTGTACAAGCGTCACTTCAGAGCCGCTGTTGACTGTTCCGTGTGTTTCATACTCTTTACGGCACACAATGTTGCAGGGGACAATTAGTTTACGTCTCCTCCTGACTAATTTCATCGATGCACTACGGATATGAATTTTCCAATTATGCGGCGCGTGTGGATATAACACTAGGAGAGCAGCGCAGTCTGGATGATGGACGTTGCCATTAAAAGCCTGAAAGTCGTTGCCATAAACTGGTATAGAGCAAATGGGCTCTACTGCAAGTTTTTTTGTTGTTGAGTGAAATTCTGTTATTGGATACTTGGAACTACATCAGGAGTTCGCAAGTTGTACGAAGGTAATGCATAATTTGCTGCATTTGCCCATGGTTGTGGATTTATAACTGGTGTGTTATATGCTTGTGCATAACCGTTCTGTTGTGGTGGTCCATAAATGTTGAACGGTTGATTAAAGTTTGATGCAAAGTTATTATTATTAAATCGTGGGGGCCTGAAATTCCTTTGTGGGAATTGAGGTGTAGCACGATTACGTAGTCGACAATCTCTTGAGAGATGTCCTCTTCTTCCGCAATTAAAGCAATTTATTTCCCTTGGAGGATATCTATCGTTATTTTGTTGACGGTAAGATTCTCTCGTTGGTTGCCTATAGGAATTTTGATTATTTTGCGAACAATTAGGTTCTCTTTCTCTAGACTGCCTTCTTCTTGGGTTATTATCATTTGCTTCGTTATTGTTATTATTATTTAGGTTTCTCTCTCTACGAGGTCTAGCTTCTACATTTTCACTTTCTATCGTCTGATTTCTGGTTTGGTTCTGATTTTGTTTATTGGCATTTGGGGGTTTCCATCCTGCCTCTACCAATGCCACAATAACAGGGTCTGTTGGAGATATAGGTGGGGTGACGGCTTTCACTGGCTCTTTTTTCTTGGGAGCTTTACCCTTCATCATCTCCTCCATCTGTTTTGTTAACTTGGCGATAGTTTCCGTTGCTTTATTCAACATCTCTTCCATTTTCTGAACATCAGTTAAGTCTAAAGCTTTTTCTTTAAATTCCTTCCAATCTGTAAATGTTTTTGAAATTTCACTCTGTGTCTGGAGATTTTTGGATGCAAAGAATTTCCTCATTTCTCCTGTTAGTCTGGGGAGTAAGAGGTCACAGATTTTTTTCTCGCTAATTGTAGCATCGAGTTGTTTGTAAAGTTGGAAAAATTTTGGTACATTCGTACTGAAATATGTATCGTCAAATTTCAATGATTTGATACGTTTTTTTACCGTATCTTTATCTTTTTTAAAGATACATGTTAAAATTTTCTTTACTTCTGACCATGAGGTTTCTGGGATTATTTCATTTTCAGCTGCGAACAGTTCCAGAGCTGTACTACGGAGGGCTTTATTTAAATTTATTATCATTTCATACTCAGTTGCTTCGAAAGTTTTTGCCTGAGTTTCGTATTTGAAAAGGAATTCAAGAATGTCTTCGTCAGGGCCATTTGAAAAATGGCTCGGAGTCCATCTTTCTGACCTTTTCCAAAAATTGTTCATCGCTAGATTATGTTGTGTGTAGGCTTCATTTGCCGCTGCAAATCTTGCTTGTTGTTGTTGTTGCAAAAGCAAGCGTGCATTACTTTCAGCGATTTCTTCCGGGGTCATGTTATTAATTTCTGATTTTAGAAAAGGGTTGTTTTTATTTTCAATATTTATTATGTTAACGTACGCGGGTGCTTTTTGATCAATAAATTCTACGCGTATTTCTGGGGGTAGTAAATTAATGGGGTTGAAAAAATTTTCAGCAGAGAATTTGGAATTTTATTTTTGGGTTTTTCTATATTTTCTGGGCTTTGTACGTGAATTTGAATTGAGTGTTGGATTTTGGTCTGTGTTTTGTCTTTGTCATTTGGGAGAGAGAAATTGGTTGTAACCGAAATCAATTTCTTAGGTGATACGTGGTGTGATACTTTAGACAGGAGTTTTTCAAAACTGGACCTGAGACTTCGTCTCGCTAACCTTCTTTCTGTCTCTTCTTTTTTCCTTTTCTCTATTTATAGCTTTTTTCCTTTAGATTCTAGATCTTCTTCTTCTGTATCGGAGAAGATTTCTTCTGCTTCTTTTGGGTCTTTGTTTTTTATACTCCTTGTTACCCTACGATAACTTTTACTTTCTTCGATTAACCTATCAAAATTGCTTGTTCTTTCGAATTTTTTGGTGTTGGGGTTAGAGTATAGTATATGTAACAACCAATGTTTAGGATGTCTACCTTTGTATAATTTTTTCTGGAGTTTGATACTTGTTCTGCCTTCTATCCTCTTAACTTTTGCAGCTTTTAGAACTCGATAAAGAAAAGAAGTAGATACTCGACTTCCCCAATGATTATCAAGGAGTGGGTAATTTTCTTCTTCAGACAAATTCTCATACAAATTTTTAGGGTGATTTTCGATATCTAGAATATTGTCTTCGGATTTTGAATCTAAAATATCTGGGAGCGATGCACTCGTATTTTCACTTTTCTCAGACATTCGCAAGGGTTGGGAAATTTTACATTTCACAATATTATTTACGATATCAATAACAGTTTCAAATTGTTCCGAATTAATGGAAGATAAATTTATAATTTGCTTACAGTTTGATGACGGATAATTTTCTGTAGTCTTTTGTAGTTTGTTGAAAATTTCGTTCGGATTGACGCTGTTGGTGAGTGTCTTCCCATTCTCTGCGCTGTGGATTTGGATACCATTTGGGCTGACTTTGTTTCTTTTTGATTTCAGGAACCGGATCTGGATTTTCGATCTCTGTTTAAGTTTATTTTTATATCTGTTTTTTGTTATTAATTTATTTTTAAATTTTTTATTTTTATTTGTCTTAATCAAATGTTTCCAGTCCTCTGCAATAAAGATTTGATTTCGTAGACGTTTGTTTAGTTTTGTTTTTAATTTCTGAATTATTTTATCCACGATTTATTTAATTATTACTAAGAAAAAATATTTGCTCTAGCAAAATTGAATTAAGTATTTGCGAGCAGTTTAAAATATTTTTCACACAAATGGAAAATGTTTTTATTTTACGAAACTTAGAAATTTTATCTTAACCAAATTATTATTTTTATATTTTACTTCCGAAGGTTTTTTTGTTCGGGCGCCAATTTGTTGCGAGAGTAATTCAATACTTTTAAATTACCTCAACAAATAAGATAATTTCTGAATATTATCCTTTATTAATACTTCACTTCAATTATTACAAAACACTTTTAGAATTATACTTATTACTATTTCTTAATACTAGTGATGCCTGATATCCATAACATCGAGTATGGACCTTAACGTTTCTTCTCAACTTCTAGATCAGAAATGACCATGTCTTCGAAATGAAGATATGATATCACTTTCGTTTCTTTTGTTTCAATCAAAAAGATGGCCGATCAAAAAGGTGGCGTGACAAGGAACATCCGCCAAATATGATGACACTAAATTGTCAGCATATCTTGTGGTGTTTGTCTGTGGGAAGCTAGGTAAAATATAGACAGCTATTATTCCGAGAATTAGGAATAATAGTTGTCTATAATTTGTTCGACACGTTTTTGTAGACAAACTGAATCGTCTGCAAAAACAGGACGGAACAATACACCATGAAAATAAAGATAATAAACAACAAATAATGTAAATTCCAAAATGACAGGACTCATAATCTGACATGAATTACTACTTTTTCAAAAAATTAAATTCTTTTAAAACAATCGATATCTTCAATTTCCAATTCCATACTACTTTATAACTAAAAATTAAAAAGCGCTAAAGGAAATACAAAATTGATAAGGCTACCGTTTTAGTAAAACTACTATATAAAAAAATTCTTATCAACAAATTCTTTTGCTCTTTATATAACTTTATAAAATCCATAAATCTGTCAAATTCGTCTGGAAACTGTTTAAGCCTACCCATATCACATTCTAAAAATTGTAAAAAGTCATCAAATTCATTGAACAAGTGACTGACTTCTATTTTCCTCAATTTTTCATTAGACAAACACTACTCCAAAAACCAATCAGAAATCTTTTTGGAGATGTTACCATCCCACTCTGGAAATCTTTGAGGGAAAAATCTTTTTGGAAACTTGCCTATCCACATGTAAATCATTTTTTTCCCATTAATTGTATGATTCTCATACAGTTTTTCAACATTAATTGTATAAGGATTTGTTGATCTTCATGCAATTTCTCACCATTTGTTTATTGGATTTCATAATTGTTCAGCTTTTCTATTGATAGAAAATTTCAACAAAGATTTTTGGATTTTCATTACTTTAAAATTTTCAGTAAAATAATTCCATTGTTTCATGGAATTAATTTATTTGTTTTTGATCAACCTCATTTATGGAAAATTTTAAATTGACCGTGATTGAAATTGAAAATGTTACAACTTTTTGTAGTAATATGACAAAAACATTAAAATTCTGGTTCATCATTATGAAAGAAGGGAATTGTTTACGCTTTTTTATAACCAAATTCTGATCATGTAAACCTGTTCCTGGCCTTCAATCAATTTTAATGAAAAAGTCAAGTACAGAATATACAAATCATATTGTTGCTGAGTTCCAAATGGTCCTCCATTTTAGATTCTGATACCATATCATACTGATGGTTCGTTTAATTCTTCCAATTCCCTGTATATCAAGTCTACTCCAGAAATAGATATCTATATTCTACTCCATATCTGGAGGTTCAAGGGTTAATCTTCAAAAATTTGATAGGTGTTGGCTGTCTATGGATCCTACCTACAATATTTCAGAAGTTTGTAGCTGTTCAATCCGGTATGTTTTTTAAAATAAATTTTCTTCTTTTTCAATCGTTTGTTCTGTTTAAAATCATGCATTAAAATTTTTATCAGTAAACAATGGTGAAATAATCGAGGAAACAATACTTGATGTTCCTCCATAATGTTCCTTTCTCAAACTAATTTATAGTCCATAAAATATGTCACTTTTTTTTAACTCTAAATACACAATTCTGAAGATCTGATAAATCTCATAAACTTTGGCTTATCTGAACATTTGTATTTTTTCATTTTGAATTTAGAAAATACAAAAATTTATGTATCCTTATTTTTATGGTTTACAAAAATATGTAACCACCCCCGTCGGGTATCACATATATATATGTGTAAGATTCGTGCTCAAAATCAATCACAACATTGATTCCATCTGTAGAGAAGATTTTTATTTAATCATACAAATTAAAAATATAAATGAAATTATACTGCTGAATTACATACCTGTAGAGAAGAAATCAAGAGATTTGATAATTTGGGCAGGAATCGAAAATAATGATTTAAACTTCTATCTAGTGCATGTAACAAATAACAATTGACTAGGAAAAAAATTAAAGAGAGTACAGGTATCAACAAAATCGTATAAAGATAACAGGCAGTATGTGTTATCTGAAATACGATGTAGTAGATGCGTCTTCATCGTACTTTACATATGAATTTGAGTTATTGGTGCTACAATTTTCCTCAGATCATGAAATGAAAAACGAACCCACCCCAACCCCGGGGCTAGGTTTTATAAAGAAAACCTACTTAAAAATAGTGTTATCGGGAGTACTGTCTGGCCGATCAGCACCAAAATTAATATCATGTTATAATAGATTATAATGAATATTTTCTTAAAATTGTGTATTTATTGGTCGAAAATTAAGAATTTCATAGCCGAAATAAAGACAGTATCGTACGGCCGATCCGCACCAAAAATTAATAGGTCTGGTCATTGGCTTAGTACTAATGTTCGTTTCAAATTTCGTAACTATCGGACAATAATTGCCATCCGTATGGTATTAACAAGAAATTAACTTTACTTTCAGTAAATTGTAATGAATTCACGTAAAACTCATACGAGTAAGGCCATTTTCTAGTTCGAATATTTTCATTCTTAGGAATTTCTTATAAGAGAATAGAGATTTTTGTCACTTTAAATTGAAAGTACATTATAACTGTACAGGCCCACTGTTTCTTATTGACAATAGAACACGATCTCAGTTTTGACGCTAGATACTTCCCGCAGCAAAAAAGAATTAAATACATTAAGGGGTCAAGGAATATTTTTTATTACCTCCTTGATATGGTACTGAATCAAAAACTTAAATTATGTAAGAATGTGCATGCCACTCACTTTGTTTATTGGCGCTGCTTTCCCCAGCAATGGAATCCTAGCTGTGGCTGTGGGTAACTCTGATCCTGAGAAAATATTATTGGTATCTTACGCAAATGCGGGTCCGGGCATAAAGTTGGGTCGACGTTCGTAGTTATTTTGATTTTTGGGTCTATTTTAAACATTATAACTAAAGCCGAAATTTTACCTAATGAAAACGTTTCTATTTTTCAACTTCAATGACTCCCTCTCTCTCTCCTAATTTAACCATACCATTTCCAAATGATATTTCCAACGTTAATTATAAGCAACCAAGTTCGTATTCATTTTAGTACTCATTAACGAGAGCCAATGGAAATGGCAATATAGACGATGAGCAAAATTAAGAGCAAAATTAAAGAGAATAAAAAAACAAACAGAGTTCATAAAATATTTTTATATTCGAAAATGTTTCTCTTAATATACCGGTATTTTCCCCCTTTGACTCCAGTTGCCGATGTTCTAGCTTAAAGTAAATGACGAAATTACAGTTTCAAAAAGAAACGTGTAAACGATGTGCACGCTCAATTTACAATTTACACATCTCAACACTCCCATTTCAAAAATTAAAAAAAAACTTTTTTTTCTGTCTTTCTTTTTCCTCAACCTCGCTAATTAACCTGATTAAAACGTTTCTATTGTTCGTCCAATGACTGGCCATACAATTGGAACAGAGAGAGAGAGAGAGAGAGAGAGAGAGCTATAGTTAATGGTTACGATGAGACGGTACCCTGGAGCACAGTATGAAACCCAAGTTATTAATTTGCAGCCGTTTAACTGAAAAACGAGGATGATTCTCCAAACCTCTACAAACAATTCAGTTGGTTTTCACTGGAAACGGTTCATTAATATTTTCATTTTTTGGCGCCCCGTAATGGTTCTATCGCATAGAACTTTAAACTAAAAATACTGGTTTTTCATAGTGTACCTTAAAATTAGTTAAAATTCTTGAGTAATAAGTTTATTTCAAAACCAATGAGTCACAAAAATATTCGACCGCCTAGTTAATCAAAACATAATAAAATTACTTTTCAGTTTTTTCAGTTCTGTTCTTATCAGCCAATTTTCAGTTTTTTCTTGTTTTCATTTTTTCCGAATTGATTTTCAGTTTCATGCCCAATAAATTTTCGTCAGTCTCTGTGAAAAAAAAAAATAAAAAAAAAACAAAAACAAAAACAAAACAAAACAACATAATACAGTTGTGGGTAATTAGAGCTGGAGAAATAATGAAACAATTCTTTACTGTTATTTCCTCTTTAACAATGGAGGTGATGACGTGGTGTGGTATCCGAGGTACTTTCAATTTTTATTTCATTTGTACCATGTTTAGCCAACTTGTTGAGAGCGAAAATACAATCTCTGAACAAGTATCTATACAATTTTTGAATTAGTCAGTTCAATTTTGTTAATAAAATATATTAAAAAATAAGTCTACGTTAAAAACGCGATTTTAAAAGATAAACTTTTATTTATTTTTTTTTGGCTTTAGCTTCATGCGAAATAAATATTATTTCATTGTAGAAGGTTGGCAGCAATACTGGCATATTTTAAAATCGCAATAGTGAGTCGAATAAAATCTTATAAAAACCAAATATGCCCTAATATGGTTACCTATTAAAAATTATCCAAAAAGTTATAATTCAAGTTAAAATGCACCAAAAGATATAAAACATTTATGAGTCATCACTTTTTAACAGAATTGATACACCGCAATATTTTATAAAAAATAAAAATATCACTACTTGTCTTAACTGCTGCAGAATCTGTTTACTAAGCATTAAACTATACAACAGATTTAGTTTTTATAACATTTAGATTGAAGTACAATCATTAATATAGCATTCATCATTCTTTTACAGTTCGTCTACATGAATAGGTTGATTGTGAATAGATGACCAAGTATTTGACCAAACATATTTTGTACATGATGGATCGGAGGTCGTCTTATTTGGAACTTAATTGAAGACATGGCCTGCATTGTACAGTAGAAGAAAGGTAGTGATGTTTTCATTTTTCATAAAATATTGCAGGATTTCAATCCTGTTTAAAAATATTAATGACTCAAAACTTTGTTTTATATCTTCTAGTTCACTTCAACTTCAATTATAATTTTTTGGTTCATTTTCGGTAACCATATTAACACAACTGTTTTTGAAGTGAAACTTCCTTGCGTATGATAGTACACTAAAAAACGGTCATGAATTTGAAATCAGCTCTTCAGAAAACATACCCGACGATGTATCAATCAGTTTTTCGAAAAAATATTTTCAACATAGACTAATTTTTGGATCACAGGTATTCCAGGATAGAGGTTCAATACCAAAATGGACCTCTTGAACTCAGCGCCTCAGAAAATATGTCAAATGATATATAAAGCAATAATATGTATAAATTTCAACTTGACCCCTTTTTTGGGACCACAGGTGACTCAATGAGAGATTTAATTCAAAAATGAATTGCAAATTTAAACTCAGCTCATCAAAAAACATGTTCGACGATATATCACTCAATAATAAGAGTAAGTATTACTTCAACCCCCTTTCTGAGCTCAAAAAGGACTCAAGGAGAAGTTCAATCTGAAAATGAACTCCAAATTTGAACTCAGCGTCTGAAAAAACATGTCTCACGATGTATCACTAATTAATACTTATGGGAAGATATTAAATTTCGAATTCACTACCCTCCAAAACTATACGGGAAAATACACCGAAAATCATTAATTTTCAAACCGCAATAAATAATGTATTATCTGCTTACAGAAGTATTATATTGTAGATATCAAATAAAAATATTTTATACTTTTCATAAATTAATTTTTATAAAATAATGTATCCTAAACACATTTCCATAATGAAATGACTATAGGCCATAATAATATTAAGAATCAAAGTAAACGTACTTATCAAGGCAGTGAAAGGAAAATTGCAAGGTCGTAAAAATCGGTTCCTGGACTAATATTTTTGGAAACGCTGAGGTTGTTTCTCGCAAGTGGATTTTCAAATTCTTTATTCCCAAAAATGTAATTATCAAAAAATTTAACTACCGATGAGAAATACCTACCGTATATAGAGACAATCTTTTCAATAGTGAGCAGCCCACGGGTATATCATATAGAAAAATATGGTATCACGAACACCCTGCTGATTTATGTTTCAGTTTAGTTCTTGGTTCATTCTCTCGAAATGAAAGAGTAAATCAGAGTACATTAAATCTAACAACGCAGAACCAGCAGCTCTCATTGGTGGATATGACAAAATTCATGACATATTTTTTTCAATTTTTAAATTTATATTTTCTTTAATTACACCCTTCTAATGAATTAATTTTCAAACATGAATAGCCTAGCACACTCTCGGGATCGTTGAAAACATTTTGAACCTATTTGTTTTTGTAATCCATGAAGTAACACCCTTGTTCTGAGCGAACAGAAATCAGTTTGTTCCAGAGCATACCAAACATATATCTTCCTAAATACGCAGTCAGTAAAAAGGGAATATATACCATTATAGTTGTGGTTGAAAAGCAATGGACGTGTATACACACTTCTCATCCCACTAGAGCGATTAGCAGATGAAGTACCTACTTATATAGCCCATACACATTTTGTTATTCCGATATTTTCGGATGAGCAAATCGGTTTGAGCATCGTGAAAAATGACGGAACATTTAGTGGGGGGAAGCTCTTTGTATATGCGGCTGAGCATTAGATAAATTTTTTCAAAAATTAAATTAAGCAGTTACTATACCGGAGTTTACTCCTGAAAACATGTCGATTAAAATTGTGTTCCTTGTCAATAGAGAATTTTCACGTTGAAATACGATGATATAAGAAGTTCACGGACGAATGGTACCTATTTAATACAAAGCAAAAAATAACAGTTTCTTATTATTTTTCCAAGAAAATTTTGCACATTACTAAAACTTAAGGACACTAATTTTCCATCTGCCGTTTTGTCTTTATATTTTTGTAATACAGAAGAAGCGTCCTAGACTTCGTCCTCGTGTGCTTTCGTACTTTTTATTTTTCATTGATCTGAACGATTTCCCGCAGTTATTCTACACTCGATGAAAATAATATTTTCGTGGACGATAATTTTCAATTTTTCATTCATATTGGTGCCTCATGCGCGCCTACATCTTACTTGTGTAACCATACATAATATAATTATTTTGAACAGTGGGAATTAATAAATTACAATATTTGGAAGACAAAAAGGATCAAGAGACGAGAAAAAAATGAAATTCGAGAACGACTGAACAAGTGAATACGAAGTTCTTAGAAAGATCAAAAATTACAATAATAATAACCTATATCTTTATATATTTCTACAAGATTTTGTTTACTGTGGTACGAAGTTCGAGAGGACGGCTGGACTGATTTTAATGATTAGGCCTATAAGTTTGACAAGGTGTTCTCGTGTAGTAAGAATAACAAAGACTTAGCCTCATCTAGTACAATACACCTTCGGTAGTCGTATGAGTAAACCTTGAAGTCATTTTTTTAACTTTATATAAAATTTATTAAAAAAGTCCGAGTTTTTTTTAATATAATATACCTTTGCTTGAACAATTTTTTGTAGCTTCATCAGGAAAAAAGTGAATGAGTAAAAATAATTTTTAAAGGTGAGGCCGCGGTTCGATTTTATGGGATTTTTTCTAAGTATGTTCAGAAGTACACTTTATACTAGCGAATATTGAAAAAAATATTTTTCCTGACTTTATTAAGCAATACACCCTTTTTTTATTTAATTGGACTAACTTACAGTAGCCAGGGGTTAAATTTGTTTCTGGTATTTTAGAAAAATGTTGTAATTATAGGCCTAAATATAATTAGAAAAATAATATTTAGATTTTCATCCATCAAAAATTGCGTGTCACAATGAATAGAGGGGAATTCATTGTCGGGTCAGCCAGAATTTGCATACATAGGCTACACAAACAAGTTATTCACATCGATTAAAAGATTACAGTATCTACAATTATGGTTTGAAAAAAAAGTCATAGGTATTTTTTTAAATATTGAGCCATGATGTACATTTAAGGGGGTGGAATGGAAAAAGGTTCTTGAGAAAAACTTCAATTACTATCTCAATTTGAGTATAATAAATCAACAACCCATTTGCAAGCAAGTAAGGTAAAAATTTTTCACAGTTTTTTTTAGACAGACTTTCTTGTTTCATTTTCATTTTCCTTGCAAAACACTGATATTTTTCTACTAATAGCGGCAGTTCAAATAAAATGAATAAAATTTCATCATCACGACTATAGTAGGGCGCTCTGTGATGCGCAGGCTCACAACTACAATTACACCTTGTTTAGTGTATGGCACACAGCTAGTAATAAATTTAGACTGTAGTGGTGAGCTACAATCTGTGAACTAAATAAAGTCTTTGTCCTACATATGTAGGAACTGGCCACACAACCGACCAGCGAGTGTATAAATACACCCATCACCACTGATCAAAAGTCACCACAACTATCAAAGGTCACAGTAATTTACTTCCGAAGAAAATTCTATCTTTTCATCATTTTTGATTGTTCTAAACCCAAAATAATTGAAAGTACTTCCACCTTCGATTTTATAATGTCATTGTTCTTGGAAGAAGTCGAAGCACGAATTTGAACTTTACAGTCGAATACATTTCTCAAAAATTATAGTTCATTAATGTAATTGAGTTCGTCGTCTTTTGAAGTTTTCGTCCTATTGTAAAAAAAAAAAAAATTTTAAATGAAAGAAAAAGAAGAAAAAAACTTTAGATTCAATTTTTCCCATTTCGTTATCTTTTTCTTCGTTTCCGAGCTCTTTAATACGCATTAATGATCTTTCACGATTTTTTTTCCATCCATATAGCTTAAATAATTCGTCGCTAGAGGAACAGTCATATAGAAATTACATTTTTTTTAAATTCGATGATAAATGGAATTAGCAAATCAATAAAAGCTGAGGAGAAAGAATCACGACCCAAAAAATTTTTATCGCATGCACTTTTTTGCACGAAATGAGTGGTTGAGCGTTACACTGAATTCTATTATTTTACTTTCGAATGGTACCCGAGGAGTAATTCCACACAAAGTATTACGTCGTTAAGTCACTTGCTCACTTCACGCCACCTTTTAGTGCGGGCGTAAAGTCGCGTAAGAATCTTACAGAACCATCCGCTTGGTTTGTGTTTGCTTAAACGGCGTGAGGGGTTGAAACGAAATAAAACGTTACAGTGGAAAAGCACTACTGGACTGGATGATTCATGCATAAATCGTAAAGATATAATCATATCCGGCTTCAGCTGGGACCGAACGCATGATTCTAGTTCTAATAGTTAGATAAATTTATTACTTTTTCAAAAATCTCCAAAAATATCAGTGTGAAGTAAGTGATCGAAAATCAAAGAGCGCAAAAGATCTAGCGAAAAATTTGTGTTGTTTCCCAATTGAATTAAGGTTTTTTTCTTCAGTATCACGAAAATGAATTTTCAAAACGTGTTAAATTTTGTAATAGCTGCCATTCGAAAACCAATCTACCGATTTCGTTCAGATTTAATAGCAAACCAGTTCCTAATAGTCTTCAATCGCTTTGAAAATTTCAAGCCAAAATCTTTCAATTTACGGAAGTTATCGTGATGACGATACGGTGGTTTTGCAATACTTTTAGAAACTCTCTCTCCAAAATTAGAGGATAAATTTGAAAAATTTTAACATGAATCTGCAGCCCATGAAAGCTTCTGACACTACCCCAGGTTTCATTGCAATAAGTTAAACAGCGCAGGCTCCACAGACTCGCAAAAAGTACCAAAATGTACAATAAATGGAAATATACATATATATTGTATTTAGAACAATTTCAGTGACCTATATTTTCATGATCTACGACTCAGGATCGGTGCTTTTCCACAGGTTTCGCCTCCAGGTCCCGCCACGGCTCTGAATGCAATAGCTGTATTTTCCTGGAAAATGTACTAAAATAGGGTATCGTTCAGTTACCTACTAAGGTATATATCCCTTTTGCAAGCAAACAAGCAGCAGTACTTTTGAGGCAAATTTTGTAAATTTCAAATTTTTATTTTAGACGCTCCAACTTTCTATATAGAACGAACACTGCTCTCTGTTTTGGTTTAAAACAACAACAATGTATGTACGATAATCGAAAAATGTCTACCAACCAAAATGAAAACAAATGAAAATGCAAAACGAGTAAAGTAGAGGACCAAGGAGCATATCTTCTTTGCACTTTTATTTTATTTTATTTTATTTTTTTGTAATTTCTGTCACTACAATGTTCGCCAAAACAGCTGCGGCAAAGATGAAACTTCTTAACGTTGCGGGACATTTAGTCCTCACCTTTCTTCACAAGTTGTGGATTAGGAATAAAAAAAAGGGCAAACGATAAAACGTAATTACTATTTCCACTGCGCTGTGGCTTCTATCTCAGAAATTTCCGCAATTAAAAAGAAATGTACAAAAAAAAAAAAAGAAAACGAATTCACAACAATTTCCCGTCGAAGATTTAAATTCGTTTTTTTCTTTCGACAAATAACATGTCTAGTCTAGTGCCGAAGAAGAAAAATAAAAAATCTTAACTAACAGCAGCGACCAGAAAAAATGTCGAGAAAAAAAACTGGAAGGAGTGAATCCATTTTTACGTCCAAGATCTAAAAACCGAAATAATTGCGGATACTGAATTATTAAAAGTCTGAAGAAATTACAATGTCTGATCGAATCAAAACAATTTAATCAGAATTAAATCGTTAAAAAAAAAAAAAAATGAAAAGAAAAGAACAAAAAGAAATAACCACTTACCTAATGCCTATAGGACCTTTTATTTTGTGTATGAAGGGATGGTATCCCCTGTGCAACTGATTTTTGTGTGACAACGTCAAAAAGAAGGAAGAGAAAGTTAAAATTTTCAGATGGAAGAACATAACATATCACATCCTACATATATTTTAGCGCTGAATGGAATAAAATCAACCCCAAGTTGGTAGGACCATATTGCCAATTTTGTATATAGTTTTAATTGATAAAATTCACTTTTTCTGGTATTTAGCTTCTAACACGGAGTACAAAAAGTCAGTCATATTGTTCAGGTTCACTTTTTAGGGTTGGAAGCGTTATACACAAAAAATGATAGGAACCTTTTTAGATGACAAGAGAATAAATATTCATGACAGGTGCACTTTTATGCATCTCTAGAGGCACTAGGCCAGACACTACACTTTCTGTGAATTACCTTTCTCAATTCTTGAACTGCTCTGATTCCATTAAGTAAAATCATGTGTGCCGATCATCTTGTATTTAAAATCAACTATTGACATTGCTCTGGTCTATCATTCGAATACTGATGGTATTTCCACCTTCCTGGAGTGTTCAACGCCAAAACATACATACATAATTTTTTAAAGCTGCTGAATTGATAGCTTTACACGATGCCTTTGAGGACAGTGAAGTTGCATAGCTTCTTAACTGTTAGTTTTTTCAACTTGATACTCCAGTCAAAATTTTCAAATATAACATTTTCATTATCTGCGTAATTTCTAGAGGATGCTAGAAATAACTGAGAACTGAAATGACAAATTGCAATGGATTAGTCCAAGCACATAAGGATAAAGTTTTCTAATTCAAATAAATAGCTACAGAAGACTAATTAGCTGATCTACTTGCCAAAGCTTTATCCGACAGACAGCACATTCTCCTAATAAATCAACTTCTTGAATCTTTGTATGTCGATCCTCAATATTTTCTATCAAATCCAAAACTCGGTCAACATCTGAAACACAATAAATTCACTTATTAACATTAATTTAATTACTGTAGATCCTTACATAATTCTATTTACCCGAATATAACTAATTTTCCACATTCATCGATCTTGTTTCTTCATATTTTGTTCTCAATCTGAAACAAATAATTACACATATTAATAATTGTTTAATATTTACATAATTATTAACGTGAATAATTTACATACTTACCATCGTTTCAGTTCACCATTTTTTCTTAATAACTTGAGTTACCATTTTATGAAAACTTTGCTAATTTTTTTAAATTTTATTGATTTCTTTTTTATCAAATATTGATTTTTATTCGAATATTTATTTACTTTTAATTATTTATTTACATCACTGCAATGTTACCACTTTATTCAATACCAATATGTAATGTACATGTCTTAACCTTTGTTTTAATCTCTTGCAGCTGTCCTTGGATCAAAGGATTGTAGGAAGATGTTGCGACCACCAATCCTCTTGCCCTTACACTCCTGGAAACACTTTACTTTAATCATACACTTTTACACATTTATACTTGGTGCTACAATGATATTTGTTCAACCAATCATTTGTTCATCTCCGTATACATTTATTTCCCAACACTTTCTAAATCTCCGTACATTTATTATTTTCTTTGCTATAATTATGTACTTCTGAAACATAACTTAGTGAATATCTTTATTATTTTGTCAATTACCCTGAATCTTTCTTCTCCATTCACTATAAGTTTCAGGTAAAGAAATTATAAAAAACTATCGATAATTATTCACATTTTCAACAAAAATATCGATCTATCGATGTTTTATCACTAAAAACCTCTTTTCCAATGATTTTTTGTTTTCCAGTTTTCTCAAGAACTACTAAATTGAAAAATGAACATCAAATTCGAACTCAGTATATCAAAAAACATTCCAAACGATATATTACTCAATAAAATATAAAGTCAAAATTTGCCCTTTTTGGAAGTCCATGAGAGTCAAAGAATTGATCCAATACAAAAATGAACATCAAATTTGAAATCAGTGTATCGAATAGGATATCCTATGATGTATTACCTACACAATAAAATATGAACAGCCTTTATTTAGGGTTGCTGCTGGAGAGTGATATTTGAGATTAAAAAAATACTAGCCATTTTCCAAAATAAAGTATAGGTACCATATATTACTGATCATGTTATTATAACTGGAGTAAATCTAAAACCAATAAAAATTCAACTTCAATCCTCTTTCATAGCTGAGAAAAACTAATAAAATTTTTATATTCATTAGCATAAAAATAACCTAATTTACACAATTTAACAAAGTTACTTCCGGTAGAAAATTAGACATCAATACAGGTTTTTTTGTTTTGAATATGATTACATGTAAGTGTATAAAAAGTAATGAATTACCAACTGACATCCATCGTATTAGGCAACAAAGCAAGGAAGTTGATAGGTATTTCAAAACTTATACACCTTTGGATGTCAGAATGCAATACATTTTAATGATATCAGATATACATTTAGTACATGTAGTTATTCATGCTGGAAGTCAGTTGAACAATGCACAAACTGGAATTCACTTTGAATGGCATTTATGTATTTATATAAATATTTAAAAAAATTAGGTCAAAATGAAAAAATGTAACCAATCGTTTTCTTTCTTTATAAAATGAATAATATTCACTATCCCCACCCCTAACTCTTTTCTAAGGTCAATTTTAATACCCTGTCTGTAAGTAAACTGTGTAAAACCGCCACCAATAACTACGGATAAAATAAAATGAAAAAGTGAAAATCTACTTAAAAATAGCCAAAACCACCAGATTCCCATACACACACTACCACGAAGAAAATACATCATCACTATTACCAAATACTGAAAACAATACACCAGCCCCGAAAACAAAGGAAAAGAGAAACAGTGAAGACAGTCAAACTGAGAGATAGTTTTTTCTATTTTTACAACTTAAACTATTGGGGGGTGTTACACTTTGCGCGGACCCTGTAATTCAGTATAGATACTCTGAGCCCACAATTTTCCAAAAATACTGTATAAAAAAGTTGGTAATTTCTCTGGATATGTGGGCACAGTAGCTGGCATTTTTGCCTGGTACAACTCCCCAAAAAAATTCTTTCAATACGCTACTGGCCACTGAACATTACTCATTTCTGACTACTCCAAATTCTATTATAAATGTAAAATTTTTGAACTTTGTATAATATTAAAGTGTTATGGGCAGGCACATTTTGTAGAATATGGATATACAATGAATTGATACATGTGTGATGAATGGATATGCGTGATTAACCAATTGTTGCCCCTTTCATAATGAGGGTCCCTATAAAACTTTCGGGATATCATCAACGTCTTTCAAATCACTTTGGTATCTCTTTATTTCTATTTCCGACTCCATTTCACGAATCAAAATATGCACGATTTCCAGATACCTATACTCAATGCGTGGAGAACTCCGTAACAGAATACTCGTGATCGTTTTGTTACCATCCTTTCCTTTTTATCCTTAGTACCTTGGTACTTTCGGATGACACAAGAAAAAGGATAACGATAACAACGACAGAATATCCTTTTATAAGCTTTTCAAGACCAGCCCTGGGCTCTGCGTTTGTTGCAATAAAATTGCAAGTTTGTCGCTCAGACGGTAACAAACAGTTGAGTATCAGAATACCATTCATTTATACCATTCATTTTTCTCCTTCAGCAGCTAATTAACTTTCAGACTGGAAGTTCATGGTTAAATATCAAACTGAGTCTTAAAACTTTTATTCGAAGCAGTAGATTCTTGAAGTTAACTTTCAAGGTATTCAACAAGATTTTCGTGTAATCTCGTAACTGTTATCTTACGTGAATGAAAAACAACGATTTCTTTTATTTACTTGCCATTTTGGAAAGGAATACAAAAAAAAAGTTATAAAATCGAATGGGCTACATTAGCGAATTTTTTTTGCTGTACCTACTTTCTCTTTCGTAGCCAGCAGAAAAGATAAGTTGGAACGAGAAAAAAGAAATTTCCAATACCGACGATACTTCGAATTACTACATTAAATATACGGATATTGCTAACCCTTGTGTATGCATGTTTATATCGGATGATCTCCAACTCAATAAATCTTTTTTATAGCACGTTTGAGAATACCAAATACACAAGCTAACGAAAATGTTTTTATATAGACTTTATCACGTAACATTCTAACGCTTTGTTCACTAGGGTGCGAAAAAAAAGGATACAAAGTACAGTGTATACCATAGGTATACTCACTTATGTGAAAATAAAATAAAATATAAAAAGCACGAAAACCAGCTAAAAACCTAATATGTGTGTAACACAAAAAGCTAAGCTTAATACGATATTAAAATATTTTTTCATCCTTAACATTATTATCTACACGCATTAGTTCGTTGACTTTTGTACGTACCTTTCGAAGAAAATTCAGAAACGGTTAGTTCAGGAACTTGAATGTGTATACAGACGTAGGTATAAGTGAAAAAATAAATCGGTACTTCTTACTTAATTTTGTTCTGTTTAGAACAGTTTTAGCTCGTCAACCCCTTCATCCTTCGGAATGCCCTTACCAGAAATATCAATTAACTGGACTTGAAAAATTATAAAAAGACGGCACATTATGGTTTTATAGAAGCAGGCTACTACTCAGATTTCTTTTGAAGAATACATGAAACATAATATTAGTCCTCAGTAATACAAAACTTGAAACTTGAGAATTTGTTAATCGATTTATCGAGCATGATTTATCATCAATTATTGGCTAAAGTTGTCATGACACTGATGACTGTTTAGAAATTAGTTACACCTGTTCAAATGCTTTAGTCAACTAATGATTAATTCATATGCAAATCATACCAAAGATCTCATTAATTAAGAAAATTCTATTTGTTTATGGAGTCATTCATTCTCAACAATGATTGATCAGTTGACTGAAAAATGCCCTGTTCTGTGGTTCAATACAGTAAACTGAAGATGAATTTTGACTGCGTTATTACAAGACCTACTGTCCAACAAAAAGTAAATTTTACAGGAGACAAAAAAAAATGTTTTCTAAGTCATATAACTGAGACAGAATTTTTTTTAATTGGTGATATTAATTAGTGACCCTATCAAATATTTTCTACTTCAGTGAAATTGATTGAGCATTCTTCCCTAAAGTGTAGAGTGACTTACGAGGTTTTCACAATTTATATTCTAAATAAAATGTGGGTTACGAGTTTTTATGGTTGCATTTTATTACAAAAAAATTAATCTAGTGGCTCAGGAGTTCTCTTCCAATTTAAAATTTGTAAATTACGAGGTTTTGTCTTTCATATTTGACAAATTTTGACAAATGAGAGATACGAGGTTTTGTTTCTACTCTATATTTAAAAAAAAAAAAAATCAAATTATATGTTAGGTGGTTTCATTTCAACACATTACGCAGAACATCGTAAGCCACTAAAATAATTAAAAAATTTTTCTTTGCTTCAGTAAGGGTTAGGAGGTCTCGTAATAACACAGTAAATAATTATTTTATTTATTATCTCAAGTTGGTAGGTACGTTTGACTAATATTACCAGGTTTTTCAATCCCATAAAAACACAGGATGTCAGGATGAACACTGAATGGTTAAGGAAATCTGGGTAAATAACATTTTTTCATGATTTCATTTTTTGCTTTTCAAGTTTTCTCTATCATTTTAAACCTATTTTTGGAAAAAGCGTACTTCAGTACCTGCTGGGGTGGACTGAAACATGTACTTAAATTGGTACACATTTTAATAGCTACCTAGTCTTCACCTTATACCTGTATAAGAGAAAAACAATGTTAACATCACTCTCCAATTTAAAAAAAAAAACGAAAATAAAAGCAGCTCCCCTAGAAAAAGTATTTTTTCAAAAATTATTATTAATACATCGTACCTAATTGCGATGATTGTTTAAAATTTTGTAGTTGTTGAAGTACAAATTACACATTTGAAAACAATTCTCTTTCAAAATCTAAACAGAAATAAATTTTTTGGTAATACATTTTGTAGTAGGTAGAAGCTTATAATTAAGTGGTTTAAGGTCCAGCAGACCATATAAAGTTGGTTGGAGTCACACACCTGCATCACACACCTTGTAACTCACAACTGCCTTGCCTCAACACCAGTATCCCCACGTAGCTCTGTTAGGAGTGTAGTGGGAGAACCAGCACACAGGCTATGCCCTAGACCCTGTGGGATGGAGCCATGACACATTTTGGCTGATCCACACTAGAATTGTTAAAATGTTGCAATAAATTATAATCAATATTTTTGGCAAATTTCTTAGTTACTGGTACAAAATCAAGCATTTTATAGCCAAAATAATATCCGAAGTATAGCTGAACCATAAGTAGCTACTATCCGGCTAATCTGCTCCAAAACTAGTAACATGATAGAATACATCATAATAAATATTTGTTCTAATTTATGTTTCAATTTGTAGTATACTTGATACTTCTGTCTGGTCACCTGATGAAAACCTAATGCGGTGGGTTTTTACCACATTTCATACATTTTTCAAACGTTGATAAATTTCCCCTACATTCTAGTAAGATATAGCTTGCTTTAACTTATCTGAATCTAGATGAAATTACTCTTCATTTTACTGTCGTTGATACATTTTCCTGCTTTTTATTACATTTGATGTCTCGAGTTTTGCCTTAACAAGTAGACCTGAATTAATAACACAATTTTCATAATTTTGTATCTAATCAACAAGCTGTATTCTTGTAATTATATGGTATGTTATAAATTTATGTATATTCTTATGCTTAATACATTCCAGTCTTAGGTTATAAAAATGATGAGTTTTATTTATATCATGTCTTGCTAAAAAGGTATTGGGGCTGTCATCGGGGAATCATGATTTGATCAGAATGGTAGTTTCAATGATGAAATAAGTCATCTAAACAGATAGCCTATTTCCAGTCCTAATTTTAATTTAAAAAAAAAAAGGTAAAAATGCGAAGGTTTTGGTGATATAAATCTGACTTTATGACAGGCTATCCATCGCCGCAAACTGCACTAAATTAGACTTTGGTATGTTATTTCATCATCTAGGTATATTTTACTTGTGGTAAGTTTTAGTTGTGATTTTGTGTTTTGTCTTGTGGATTTGGTTGTGGTGACATGCAGTCACCCCACCTGGCATACCATAAATTGATCCAAAGTTAGGCATTTTACAGTCAAAATAAAAACAAATAGTTTTACTGGAAGTACTGTATGGTTGGTGTGCACCAAAATTTGTGGCATGTTATACTAGATTATAATAAATATTTGTTCCAAATTTTGTAGCTATTTGTCAAAAATTAAGAATTTTAGAACCAAAACTAAAACAAACATAGCAATATCAGAAATACCGTATGGCTGATCTACAATGAAACCAATGTTAGGTTCTCAGCTTAGTACTTGTGGGTATAGGTATGTGCACACATCTCAACACCACAAATGTTGGGAAGTGTTGAGTGTTCTGTATAAATAGATGAGTATATGAGCCAAGCTCAGTATTCAAATTGGCAATACTGACGAAGTAAAGCCATGAGCACAAAAAGGTTGTTTATGAACTTTATGTTTACTGGCCTGCTAGGTGATTGACAAGTGTGCAAGCACACTCATTCACCTTAATCACCTGTTACCACACCACTCTCTTCCTAGTAAGTTTCCAAAAGAAGTTTCTGAAAGAAACTTACAGTGACAATGACACCAGTCAAGTGTGGCATAACATTCACTACTTTGCTCATAGAAAAGTGTTTACGGAGTAGGATCAACCAGTTGGTTTGTTCAAGAATGACCAAATTGAAGAGGGGAGTAGGTCTGAGTAGATGAAGTCTTGTGGTTGTGGTAAATGCCTGGGGAAAGAATTGTCCTGGCAGTCAAGGCTGGGGGACTGGTTTTATTGGGTGTGCTTGAGGCTTGTTTGAATTTTTCCTCCTTATGAGTGGTCTCAAAGGATTGCGTTGGGAAGTGGGGATGCCCATAAGGGATTAGAGGGGGATATGGTATGATGAAGGCAGGGTAAGGTGGCATAAGAGGTAGGGGAAATACCAGCAATGGAAGTTGTAGGTAGGTTGATAAGAGGATACCTGAAGGTGGGACTACAACTTCGGGTAATGGTGTGGGTGTTGTCAATAGGGAGAGTGACAGGGTGTTATGGGCTGCGACCACCATGATGGTAAATTATTTCCAAGGCTGTAGTATGGGATTCTGCACAACTACAGGTGGAACTACAGGTTGAGATACAGGATGATGTATTGCTTCATGTGTTGAAACAGGGTAGTGATCTGGGAATTGCCACATCTAGCTTCCCTCTTCATGATCATATATGAGATACTGGGGGAGTGTGCTTCACACTTAACTCAACCTCCACCTTTTTTGCCTATGCAAGGTATTTTTGGCAGTTTTTTGCCAACAAAAGAGATGGGAGGAAGAGGTGTGAGTTTGAAACTTTAAACTTCAGGAACTATCATCGTGCGAACTGAATTAAGTATGGAAAACGAACGAATCAAACTGAGAATTATGTCACCATTGAATAAAAGAGTAAAACGCATAAAAACGACAAAGTATAAAAATGACTAGTATTTAATATGTTTCGGCAACAGAGGCCATCAGCTGAATGATTTACAAATATAATAAAAGGTTAAGTACAAAAACGTTACGTCCACAGACTAAGTGGGAATCACAGACAGTATGATAACAAATATTGGGTACATTTGAATTGGTATAACCAACACCCCTCCTCAATTCAAGGTTGGTCAAAAAATGACTACAAAATAAAAAATTATGTGAAATTAAAAATATTATAAAAATTGACTTCAAAGGAAGTCATACATAAAAATGAACAAACAAATTCAAAATTTTGATAAAACATACAGTTACAAAATATTCAGACTTTGAACAAGCTTAGCAAAAATTGGAGTATTAAGACCTTTTGTAAAGAGGTCCCCCAACTGGTCAACGGTATTAATATAAACATAATCAATAATTTTGTCGGAATATATTTGACAAATAAAACGATATTTTGCGTCAATGTGTTTGTTACGTTTCGAATTCCAACGTGCCGATTTAACTAAAGCGAGACAACTTTGATTGTCCTCAAAGGCTATACAATTACCTTCAACGTTTACATTAAAATTGATTAATAATATGCGTAACCAGATAGCTTCAGTGGTTGCTACGCAAAGGGCGATTAACTCACTTTCTGTACTGAATAAGGCCACTGTCGGCTGTTTCTTACTCAACCAGGAAACCAAGTTTCCATACACACGAGTACAGTAACCCAAAATGGATTTTCTCGAAGTGGTACAGTTAGCCCAATCTGTGTCAGAATATATTTCAAGAACCGTTGTACTAGAATTACAAAAATACGTTAAGCTCAAATTTCTAGTTGAAAATAAATACTTTAAAACTCTTAATGTGTAAGCAAAGTGTTCGGTGATTGCTAGTAGTATGAAAATGTCTTTTATCGTATGTCAGGTTCAGGGCCACGCCCTAAAAAACGCCCATTTTCCATATATCACCGGTCAATTTTGAGGAAATGCCAATATTTCACCATGTTAAGCCTACTTGTACCGTATGTCAGGTCTGAACCTGACATACACTCTTAAAATACCATTGTCGTATTTTTCCATTGTCGACCACTACTTCTTTGTTATATTGCTATTGTTTTAGACCCGACATACACTCTAGGAAGGCCATTGTTTGAGTTGGCTATTGTTTTTTGTGTCCTTCGCCATTGTCTTTTTCGTCTATTGTATTATGCTCGAATATTGACCAAGTTATATTGTATACAAGCACAAAATTGCTCTATCTCTCTCTCTCTCTCTCTCTCTGGATATATTTCAAAATTTTTCTAAGTCCAGAATTATATATTCATCCCCCCCTTCTTCATCTCTCCGTGTGATGTTTTATTTTGACATTTTTACAAGTCCAGATATCTGTGACGTCAGAAATACTTTTGAAAATTTTACAAGTCCAGAAATATATATCCCCCTCTCCCCTTTCCGTTGGATGTTGGTTACCTATATATTAGCGCTATCTATCGGATACATTTATTTATTAAGGTTTTTATTAAATTTTTGCTGCTGCTACATCCAGGTAGCCAAAACCGCGATGTAGAAAACTGAGCTATGAGAGAGATTATAATGAATACCAAATGAGAAGTGGTTATAAAGTGAAAGTGGTTAATGTAGTATAATTGTATCTCTTTGTTTTTGATGAGTATGATGAAGTATAGTATGATCGCTAGAGTAAATAATTAATTGTTATGGAGGATACATTGTCAGAAGTGTGGAAGAGGAAGGGAGATGAAGTTGTAGTATAAAAGACATGGAAAAAGATTAATAAAATGTACGTATAAATGATGTGTTGTTGAAGTAAGTTTATTGTTATTTTTAGTTTAAATGAAAATGACCGAGTTGTTTCATATTTAGAAGACTTTCGAAGGTCGTGTGAAAATGTTGCACATAAAATTCGCAAAAATGAGTATATATTTTTAGCCCCAAATTCGTCTATGTTATTAATGAAGATGGAAACATTACAATCCGGACAATTAGCCTGTATATAATTGTTACACAAATTTGTTGAACTTGAATTATTTTTAAAACGGAATGAAGTAGCCGCCAGTAAACACGAAGAAATGGAAAAAACTAATGAAGAAGAAGAAGAAGAAGCATTGGAGGAAGGATACGATACTGTTGATAAATGTTAGCGAAGTGTAAGAGTAGGAAGAAAGTGATGTAAAAAATGGTTGTAATATAATGGAATAAAAGAAATGGTTTCACAAAATAAAGTTTATTATTATTATTTATGTATATAGTTTATATCAAGCCATCGAAGAGTAAGTGAAATTAAAAGATTCGTAATACTTCTTCACTTAGTGGTTTATATGTGAACAATTTTTCATAAACAAGTAACGCATATGCAGTTGTGTTTTTCGGGATACTCTTATTCATTTTAGCCATAATTTTTAAATCGGAAACTCCAGCTTTTAGCGATATGTCGCAATACTGTAGGTTTATAACGAAGAAAGGCCAAATAGATTTATAATCATCTTTCGAATAATGTGGATTTGGAAACTATGTGAGGTGTTGACTGCGATTATATGAAGCTTCAAATTGAGAAAATTCCTCGTAAAAGTACGAATAATCATTAGCATCGAAGTCCGCATTATACGAATCATACGGGTAGTACTGGGCATCGAGATAGGCTTTAATATCACGCACGTGACAATGTTCGTAGTTACCCATGGAATGTGTAATATAATTTTTTTGACCAGTTTGAAAGGCAACAACGACATATAAAAATCTATCAGCATTATTAACCATTTTTAAACTCCAATTGAAATCTGTAGTTTCCAAAACTGAAGGATTTTCATATAGGTCCCATGCTCGGAAAGGTAGCGATAAGGCCGTATCATTTTTTAAAGAGTTCAAGTACCAAACACGTATTTGATCATTCACTTTAATATATGGTATATGCCAAGAGACGGACGTTAATGTTATGGTTGGTTCAGGTTTACCCATATCCAAGAGGGGATAGATGTATGTCGTACAAAAATATTTTCATTGTGCGTTGCTCGTTTCAAAACGAGTTCATGTCGAGCGTTTAAAATTGGTTTTTTATAGTCGGCAAAAAAGCCAAACATCAGGTTTAATGGCATAAGAAAACAAATTTTATCATTATCTGTGGATGTGCTGTAAGGCTGAACAGTATTTGTGTAATGGCCAAAAGAGGTGGTTCAGTACTGGAAACTAACCTCTTTTGGGGCGATTACACTTCCTTCGATATACGATAATATTCACAGGAATATTATAGTATTCGAGAATTATTTTAACTAATTGAATTTTACTATCCACAGCTATTGTGGACCTTAACTAAATGAAAGACTTTAATTAAATTGAAACACACAATAAATTTTATCACTATAATTTCAAAACACAATATTTAATTTACAATTATTCATTCACAGTTTAAAACTGGAAGAATATTACAGGTACAGTATAAGACTGACCAGCTATTTACAATATAATATAATACACTAGTAAACAGTGTCAAAGATTACAATACAATACAAATATTTTAATGAAAACCAGAGTTTATATACCTGTCAAGGTATATGGTTTTCTATGGTGTTGTGTGTAAAGTAGGGAGTTGCTGATTTAGGTATTTAATTATTTCGAGAATATTCGGGTACCAGAATGTTCAGGTACTCGAATATTCCATTAGAAAACGTGTAGTAGTTGCTGGCAGGAAGTAACGGTACTTTCGCCAGTTGACAATACATATTAGGGAAAGAATTTGCTTAGTAAGAAAAATGTATTTTTCTGTGAACAAAATATTTGCGTCTATATTAAAATATGACGAACATATCCGTTACACAATTCGGACCTTGTTTGTAGCCGTGATTATCGTAATAAACATTATTATGAGAATCATGGAGTAATACAGCTTTCATTGTTGAAGTTATACTAACATTATTAATATGCTCAATTTCTTGACCATTCAACATATAAGAAGCCTTAGTAAACAGATGTGATAATCCATTATAATCAATTGAGTAATATTCAGTATTGAAATTATTCAGTTTTAATTCCATAAAAAGCCCCAAATTGGAGGGAAAAGTGTAAACGCTACGTTGATCAACGCCTATTCTAATTTCATCACTGTTTGCAAGGCCGCTTGATGTGTAAGGATAATGATGGAAAAAAGTAACATTTGTAATACCATCGTCGATGTTTATTTTTTCTAAAATATCTAAACTACGTACATTATTAGTGAGAGACATAATTAAACGAGTACTTGCAATTTCAAGATTTTGCAAAAAGGCTTTATCTTTCGGTGTTAATTTCACCGAAGTCTGCGGTTGTTTAATACTTTTTTGTTTACGTTTAGTCTTTTTATATACATTGGAAGACTTATTATTTTTTCCTTGAATTGCGGATAAATTACATCTATAACCAATACGAGTGATAGGTTGAAATGAAGTATTTAGTAAGAACGGCATTATTACAAATAGTAGTTGTTAGAATTCATTTATTTTCAGATTTTAAGTGTAGTAAAAGTGTAATATCGTCTCCTAAGAAATCGATAGAATTACTATTTTGATCGGTAATGAGAATTTCAATAGATAATATGTCTTGTTCCGTGATTGGTAAATAAATAATATCTTTTGGCGCCTCTACAATTTTAAAACCAATTGGCACATTTATCGCAATACTGTACAGTAAGTGTGAAGGAATACCATTTATATAGGAATTGGATACAATGTTACAAAGAACATTGAGACAATGAATGGTAGCTATGTGAACTGGTTCACAACCTTCTAAAAGATTTCCCTGTGTAGTTACTGGAAGATGATCTTCAGAAAAACCTAGAACTGGTCCGAGAGAATTTTTTTTTGGAAAATGAAAAGAGAAGGTTGATGAAATAAAAAGGAACTTTTGTCGCTGTTTATCGTATTCGAAGATGATTGCATCATCTACGGAAAGAAGTTGTGTTCGTGCATCATCTCAAGAAGTATCGAACGAATACTGTTCTTGAATTGTATAGCTAAGTCGTCAAACTCGTATGAGCCATTTGGGATATGACATACCAAAAATGGAACACCAGTGTTTGGAACAGAAAATTCAAACGTATTATTTTTTTCCATTATGTTATTCACACTATTATAACCGATGAAGTAAAATAGTCCTAGGCTATGGTTTTGAGTTTTATCCAATTGAAGAGGTGGAAAAATATCGCAAACTAAAGGGTTACGATTACGAGATAAATTAAATAAGTAACTCATGTTGATAGTAGCAAAATGAGATATTTGTTTGTTTGTGTACACTTGTAAAGAATGTATATACTGTTTATAAATGAGACGTATTTATAAGAAATTCTAAACAGAGTTGTCCACAAATTTTTGAGAAATGGTTTTAAAAATTAGTAGTATTATATAAAATAGTAGTTCCATCGAGATAATGTAAAATTTCTTTAGGAGGAGGTAAATCTCCATAGCTATCAAAATAAATACACGTATTATTTAGTTTACAAAAGGCAACCCAATGTGTATCGGGGTTTTAAATATTATCTAAATTAATAACCATACTCTCTTTTGGAAACGGACCTTTTGGTAACGTTTCTCTATTAAAAACACCACGAAAATGAGAGATGTTATATAGTGTAGCAAAGTTGTCAATTTCATAATCAAATAACCCGCGTTTGATTGGAAATCCGAAGTTGCGTAAACGTTCAGTAGTAGTATTCATAATTATTTAGAGATGTACTCGTAAACCGAGTCTGGATTTATATATTTTTATACTCATACCTTTTTTACCTAATGGAACGGGATAACCATATGGATTGAGGTATAAACCAGAACCACTTTTCTAGTTTCCAGATAAATTTTTTCGCGCATTATTAACTGCTGAAACGGTTTCTGTAACAGTTTTTACAGTGGCTCCTATAGTACCGAGTGTACCTAGTGCAGCCATTATTGGTAATAATGGTAAGAACCCACCTTGTTTAGGTAAAGGAATTATTCATTTTAGACCCACGATCAAACCAGAGTTGTCTTTTCTATAATTTTGTAAAGTATTTATGGTTCGAACGATATTTGTTGTCAAAGGTAATGATCGATTAATAGCTGAACGACCTTTTGAAAGTAACGTAGAAAAGTGTACCGAAGGTTCACGTCTGATTGTTGAATGTTTCGTCTTCTGATGTACTTTTCCAAAGCCTAATTTCCGTTTAGTTTTCATTATATTTGTTGTAGCCCAGGCAGGTATTCGTTCAAAATAAAATGCTTTCGGATTTAAAACTATATTCCACGCTTTATTTTCCAAAATTTGATCTGCTTTATGTCGAGTTTGAAGGTCGGAATGGTTTGAATAAGTAATATCGTGTTTTTTAGCTGCAGCGTCTAGTTTATTTATTGGAAGTTGATGCAGTCGTTTTTTTCAAATTTGTTCCTGGTCCTAAAAAATGGTAACCTGGTACATGCACTTCGATCGGTAGATTATCAATTAGCGAATTAACTAAACCTGTTACGAAGTGGTTATTTGACGAAGTTGTGTACATTGACTTATGTAATTATGTAATTGTAATGATATAAATGAAATAATGAAGGTCTTTATATAGTGAAAATATATTTATTTAGCTACAAAAATTATCACGTAATAGTAAAGTATTTAATAAAGCACAATGTATATAAGAATGAAAAGGACAATTTGTTTCAAGAGGGGAAAATGAAGTAATAAATTTCTTATTTCGTAATTCTTTAAGAGAAGAAATTTGAAATTGATTGTAATCATCGTTACATCCATCCGAACTTTCTAACGAAATAACATCTACAATAGGAATACCAATATTTAGATTATAAAGTATTTCTACATCAGACCATGGTGTTAGGCTTCCACATAAAAAGGTTTGAAGAAAATCAATTTTATCACGTCTGGCAACAAAAAAAATGGAAGGATAAATGTTTGAAACGCGTTGTACATCCGAAGCAATTAAATTGTAATTTCGAGTACCATCATTGACAGCGAAGTTATGAAAATGTGGCGTTAACCAGCGATTTTCATTACAATTTTGGTTTTGCCCTAATAAGACATCTTTTGGTGTTTCATATAGCAAACGATGAAAAAATTCATCACCAATAGTGGTTAAACATAATTCTTTTGCAAACATTTTCCCCTCTTTCGTGTAAAAATTTTGAATATAAAAAAAAACAGGAGTATGATAATTACAATCTGGTGAACTCTGTCGATAAGGTAACCGCTTCATCGTCGCGTAATTTTTTTGCATCATGAAAAATATCCGTACTACAAAAACGTCTAATTTCAGCGTCTACTAGTTGGCACACAACCAGATGAAAATGTGTTACATCTATATGCACGTATTTATGATCTGGTATAAGATTGGTGGGCGCGTAGAGCAGCAAGTCGGCAACCGTTATTCCAGGAGAAGTATTTTGACTCGCGTAAAAATTAACAAAACGGGAATAAAGCATGCGCGAATATATACTATATTTTTCTAATACATTAAATTTTAAAGAAAAAACATCTTTTAACGCGCACAAATCCGTAAATATAAGTCGATCAGAAATAAAATGTTGTGAAGCATATAAGTCTGTTATGAGTATTTCTTGTTTAGTAGTATCAAACAAAAACGTAAGACTATCAGTAGTTTGTTGCGGATAGTCTGACGCTTGTAAAAAAGCACAATTGGAGATAAAAAATGAATTATGAGATAGTAAAACTTTTAAAACAGATGTAAAAGACTTAAAATTTAATAGTATACAGTTATTTGCGCAACCACTGAGTGCCACACTCGGTTCAAAATTTCGTACAGTAGACAAACCGAGTTCAACAATGACATCGAACGATAGAGGAAACTTATACGCTGATGACAGTAGGAAAGGCATAGTGAATATATACTAAAATAATGTTAGTTGCAGTGTGAAGAGAAGTGAAGTGAAGTGAAGTGAAGTGAAGTGAAGTATATTTTAATAACCTTCAAGAGGGAATGGAGAATGGAATATTCAGCATATTCAACAATATTTGCATTATTAATAAATAGGTATTTACGATGCACCATCCTTGCTTGATGGAGTAGGAAGTTTCAGCGCATTTAACATAGTTTTTGAGATTGTTGAAGTTTCAGCGAGTAATTTGTTTGTGTTAGTAATGAGTGTTCGTAATTCGATAAAAGAAGAAACGATTAATTGCATTTCTCTCGCACATTCGCTGATTCTTTTTTTAGTTGCACTAATAAGGTTTTCAATGATTCATATTTGGCAAAAGAATAATCTTGTAAGTTTCTGATGTCAGTTTTGATGTGTTTTACATCATCTATAGCATTCCAGTATGTTTCTAAAGACGTTGGAAGTTTAACAAATTGTAAAAGGAAATCAATCCCAAGATAACTTGAAATCTCTGCGCCATGTTTTTCTATAGTAGCTAATAGAATATCTACAAATCCATTTAAATAGTCTTCTTTTCCGGCAGATTTTTCAAATAAAGTTAGCATGATACGTTCCAGATCAAATGAAAGTTTACTTTTGTTTGTTTTATTAACGAGGTTTTCCATTTCCATACATATTTCTTTCAATTTGGTATGATCAAAAGCTACTAAACTAGAATTCAAGGTATTCAGCAAAGTAGTAACTGCTGATACCGAATCACAATTAAATCGATTCAGACCACTCATTATTAACGTTTTATTGATATAGGAGAAAATGAAAGTATCATGTAATATTCGCAATTTCATTGTATTTATACTAAAATTTTGGATAAAATTTTTAAAAGTATTTCTTCTTCTTTATCTATACCAAAAAATTTAACAATTGCTGTTCCTTTACGAGTATTTTTTCGCAGTATTTTTTCAAGTAAATATGTATCTGGAAAACGAGTTTTCAATAGTTCATTTGCGTAAAACATTCCAGCTATTTCCACACCATCTTGATCTTCTAATATGTATGTGTGTGGATTACCGGGTATCACGTGTTTAATTTGAAAAATTTCCGTTGTCCAATTAGCCGTATATCCTTTTGCAAATATACTTTTATACTTAGATATTCGAACATCGTCTCCTATTTTAAAACGTGGTTTTAAGTTTTTATTAAAGTTTCTATGAGTTAATAGATTGGAAAATTGCTTTTTCATCATTTTTATTTTTAACATCTATTGGTTTCATATTAGTTGTTCAGTGCACTGTATTATTATAAGCAGATGTCACAGGTTGCAAAAGTGATAACCAATTTTTTGAATGTTGTTGCGTAAAGTGTTGAAATAGTTTTTCTTTGATGGTGCGGATAACACGTTCCACAATATTCGCTTTTAGAGAAGAGAAAGTATGAAAAAAATTGATTTTATATTTTCGATATAATGATTTGCAAGAGTCATTTACAAATTCCTTCCCTTTGTCGGCATGTATGTTGTGTGGTAATCCATAGGGTGAAGTTTTAATGATGTCTGTTAACGCGGCACGAACGAGTACTCCAGTTTTTTGTTTTAACGGACGATTCCATAAAAATTTTGTAAAAATATCAATTAAGACTAATACGTAAGAATAACCTTTATTTTCTTTAGACAATTTTGTAAAATCAATTAAATCTATTTGCCACGTGTCGCCAATACCTTCTACTTTGACATGACAATGTGGAAAAAATTTACAAACTGGTCGGTGTAGTTCGTATGCAAGTTGTTCCATTTAAGCTATTATTTTTGCATCCCTGAGTTCTTCTAAAATTGAAATAATTTCGTTTTCTTCTTCCACACTTGTATTTCCAACGTTTTTAGAGGCTATGAGTTTTCGTAATTGTAAAATTAAATCGGAAACGTTATTCCAATAAACATAATTAGGTTTAGTAGTAACAAATTTTTTCAATACCAGTCTATTTAAATAGTTATTTTTAAATTTAAAGGTTTCTCCAAGTTTTGGTTTTTGAGAAAAGAGACGTATAATATACTGATACTTATTTAAATTTTTATCGGCACCAGTTAGGTTTTCTAATTCTCCATTTTCATACAAAATTTTAAAATACGTTTTTTTATCATTTTCCGATATTGCAAGGATATTTTTTTTATCAGTTGTATTGTGTGTTAATAAAGTCCACACATTCTTTGTTAAAGGATAAGTGCAACCTAATACAGTTATAGTTTTCGATATATCATCTTTAGTGACAGGAAGTTTTGATTTGGATAATTCATAAGGTATATTTTTTTGTCCAGTAAGCCTATACATGTTCAAGCCTAATCTTGTTTTGTTTATGAATGGTGATGTACTTTTTGTGAGAAAGAGTACAAGTTTTTTTCATTGTTACCGCTATCACTGTCTTCGTAATCGGTATTATACTTCTCATCATTATCAGTTGTATCCGCATTTTCATCGTCAGCATCACTAATATTTTCTTGTACATTACGTCTAATAGTATTAGTACTTGCTTCTTCTGAAATACTGGGAAACAATGCTCCTCTATAAAGTGTCGTAGATGGTGGATAGGTATTTTTCATTTTTGGATTAAACTTAGCTACAACATTTCCCACATTATCAATAGTTAAATTTTCTGGATCTATTTCATCATTTGTTCGTGGGGAAGTTTTCAATTTCTTTTTAATATGTCGTTTTCCTTCTATTATTGATATTTCATCAGTTGACAACTGGTCACTCGCATTAATTGGAGAAAAAATTGTTGAAAGTTCATATAATGGAGAAAATGGGGTTACTCGTTTATGTACAGCTCGTATGGGATGCAACATATTACGAAAGTGAGAAATTGGACAAGATGATTGTTCAATACCAGATAACGATGTCACAATTTTTTTTAATGGTTCAGTTACAGGTTCTAGGGATTTTCTTCGTAATTTGGATAGCTGTATTTCTTTAAATTTTGCTGTGTTAACCTTTTGTTGCACATTATCGATTAAACTTGTTAAATTTTTCTTAATGCTTATTTCAGAAGAAATGTCTCATATTGTATCTTGCGGAGTCTTACTTTCATTTTTCATGTTCAACGACATTATTATGTCGGGGATGAAGATGGAATGAGAAAAATGTCTAGTTGTTTCCGAAATTTTCCATTATTTATATTATTTTCTTTACCAATAGTTAAAAAGCCATGTTTCTCTTTCCAACATAAATCACACATATGACAAAAATTATCAAATGTGCAAGTTGGCGCAATATGTTCATCGTAAATGTGTCGTAAATTAGTTTTGTCTGGCGCAAAAATAATAATGAAATTAGCATTATCTCGTAATAAATGTTTTTCAATGTGAGTATAAGTTTGATACAGATAAAATACATCAATATTTCTATGTCTTCCAAAACAAAAAAAGATCAAATTTTATTTTTGTCAGCTTTGAGGCATATATATCGTCGATAATTACTATAGAGTCGGAAGGACATTGTTCGGGAGATGATAATGCAGATTTGTCGGGTATAAATTTTGCTTCTAAGCCGGTAATATTATCGAAAATTTTTTGTAGTAATAAATACTTTTCTTGTTCCAAAGATTTCGATAATATAAAAACATGCTGATATTTTAAACCATTTGGATGTGTTAATAGAGAAAATATCAAATTTGTTTTTCCACAACCACTGGGTCCGCATATTATAGCTCGAATATTATTAGGTAATAAAGTACTATGTCGTGACAAAATGGATTTTTTACTACTCACATTTGCAATGGGAAGTTTTAGTTTTTGCGGGAGAAGTATTTTTTTCATAATTAGTTTGCAAATGTCTTATTAATACATTTACGTTTCAAAGCATCTATTTATACAAAGTTGAAAAGAAAGGTAATCAATGCAAATTTGAGACAAAGAATCTTAAGTGGAGCACTAATCATTTGCTAAGTAACCTGATTGAAATACTAATGAAGCACTGGTTTGAATGTTCAAGACGTAAGCAATGAATATCAAGAAATATATATATATTATGGTCGGATAGTTTGAATAAGTAGTCAACATCGTATCTGGAAAACATATTTTACAAAGTATTTAAATTGTGTTCGTGTATTTGGTTGTTTTTGCTTTGTTTGTCAGTTTTCATATTTCATTTTTTAGTATTTATTTACCCTTTTTAAATCGAAAATGTGTATACCTCGACAATCTGGAGTGGAGAACGTTGAAATCCCAGAATTGGAACATCCAATAATTGAGGAGGAGGCAGTAGACAATCTTTTGGTGGATATATTCGATTTAGATCGGCAATTATTTTCCAATGAAATAATTGCGGATAATATAAGCGACAATAGCGGTGGTAGCAGCTATGAAGATTATGATGTCTATGATGTTTATGATGTCTATGATGTCTATGATGTCTATGATGTCTATGATGTCTACAGTAGTCTAAGTAGTCTGGATTGGTTGGAGGAGGAGGAGGAAGATTATTACGCCGATTCATTTCTCTTATTATTTTACAATCAGAAGGATTCTGATTACGAGACGTTATGTAACTGTCCAATTGACAAGGTATGCAATTGTGAATTAAAAAGGTTAATGTTCATTTGTAATATTTTTATTTGGTGTAAATATGATAGAAAAAACAATAACAATAATAACATGCGTAAAAAGTGTATAAAAACATAACAGTAATAATAAGATGTATACAAAGTTTATAAAATTATATTTTTATGACCAAATGCTAAACTTTTTATTTTATCCGTAAAATATCGTTTAACGCATTGATCATTTATATTGAGTGCTACCTTATTTTGTTTTATTGTTCTAATTTTATGAGCAATAACATGTGTGGGTGTGTGTATAAGTGTACACCAAACCACACAAATACCAATAGTGGTCGGTTGCGTTTACAGCGAGGAGTGTGTGTGGGCCGAGCCCAGTAAACAAGTTTAGCTGCATAGACAAAATATACAGCCGTGAATACCAAAATATAGTTCGTGGGTTTTACCCTACTGGCCCGCTAGGTGTTCGACGAGTGTGTAATACACACCCGTTCGTCAACGACCACCCATCGCCACACCACTCTCCTCCTAGTAAGTTTCCGGAGAAAGTTACAATGACCTGTGATGCCAGTCGAGTGTGGCGTGGTGTTCACTACTATTCTCACGGATGTCATTCACGCCAGGTCTTTTTGGTTTGGGCTTACGAAAGTTTTCAGGGAGAGTAAGATGGGAAGGGCGTGTATGGGGTACTCGAGGCTGGGGAGTGGGGCGCACTTGAGTTCCTTGTCTCATGAGTGGAGTCTGGGGTTGAGACATGGGGATGCTCATGAGGGGTGATGGGTAGGTTATAGGCGGTGCCATTAGAGGCGGCATAACCAGGGCCTGAGGGTATACCAGTGCCGAGAGTTGTAAATGCGGGGGAATAGGAATTCTGAGGGGAAGCGTCACAACTTGGGGAAGTGGGATCGGTGTTGTCGCTAGGGCAAGCAACAGGGCATTATGTGCTGCAAGCACGGCGGCGGTAAATTGCTCCCACAGCTGCAATGTTTGATTCTGTGACACAGGAGGAACTACAGGTTGTAGTACAGGGGTCTGTACCACAAATGGGGCAGGCTCCTGTGTGGAAGCCTGAGATAGAGAGGAAGTTTGGGTTTGGGATTTGCCGCGTCTTTTGTTCCGTTTAAGTTCGATATAGGAGAGACCGTGAGTGCAAGTTTCACACCGGGTGCAGCCACCTGCCTTACAGTTTAAACGGGGACGCTTTACCAGTTTGCCATCAGCCAGGGGACTCATAGCACAAGAGGTGGACGGCTGAGGCTCGGGGACATTTTCTGGCAAAAGTGTTGCCGTTAAGTCGATAACGGATGGATTATCGACGGCAGCATTTTCTGTCAGTTCAACCTCTTCAAGTACTGGTGTGAGTATGCATTCAGGGACCAATGTGGGGGTTGGGGAGAGATGGACAGTTGGGGTTGGAGTCGGGTTGACGTCCATTGTCGTCTCTTCCTGGGCAGTCGGTACAACTGAAGGGCAAAGTAGAGGCAACTTGCCTTTCAAGACCGACGATGCTTTTTGCGAGGCTACTGGTGCCTCCGCAAATTTGGAAGTCGATGGTTGGGGGGACAGCTTTGTTGCTGCAGACGGACGTTTACCGCTCGTACGCAATGTGGCAGTCTCTTTCACTCGGCGCTTCTGAAGAGGAAGCGGTTCAATCTGTTTGACTGTCTTGAGCAGTGGGAATTCCCCAGAGGGGAGGCCTGCCAAGGAAAACGGTTGAGGACAGGGCAAAGGTCCCTTAGATTGAACGTGCTGTACGACTTCAGCGAATGTGCGGGTGTCAATCCGCACATTGGTTGTACAGCGGTCTGAGAATGAGGCGGTGTCTCCAACAAGTACGCAGTCTTCCTGGGGAGTGGCACAAAAACCCGAAAATGAGAGCTACGGACAAGGCTGCGCTGTACAAACTTAGAGCCCCAAGCCGCCACCCCAGGAGCAGGCCGGTACTGTCAAAGGGGCGCACCTTGACCGCTGGCAGCCGACTCCACCCTCTGCCTCAGCGTCGATTGCCGTTGTAGTACTTGCAAAGGAGTACGGCTTGTACCTTCTTGTGCAGGTCCTACAGAGGTAGGCATCACAGATGTTGCTGATACTTGATTGGACGTAGAGGATACAGGCGATGTCTGCTTCACTGGTAGGGAGGTGGCAGTAGCCTTGGAGGAGGGAGACGGGATAACGTCAGTAGGTGACATAGAGGTTGAGAAGGAGGGAGAGGGGGAGCAATGGTCATCTACACGAGGAGATGACAGTGCATCACCGTTACCGCCCTCTGTTGGGGGAGGAGTAGCCCTTAAAAGGGCTGTTTCTTCATCTTCCAAAATCTCGGACATGCTAGGGGAAAGACGCTCTTGGGACATTTCACCAGTCTATTACGCTACGTGAAATATAGTTAAAAGCACCTGTTGAATGTCATTTGATGAAGAGTATATAACTGCTGGACGCGTCAAGAGAAGAGTGAGTTTCTAAAACATAAATTTTACTCGTTTTCTTGACCGTAACCGTCGTTTATTTTCATCTCATAAACACGAACGAAGGTGCAGTTGCGTCAGCTGTTGTTGAACATTAATATTACGAGTTTGTTTTGTAGGCTGGGCCAGTTCGTCTTCCGAGGAGGGAGACAAGTCGTACTTGTGCGACTGGATGGCGCCACGAAATAATTTTCGTAATATGTTGTCGTCTACAACGCTTGACTTGTCGTCAGTTGCGTGAGGCAATTCAGATGAATGCGGGAGGGGAAGGGAAATTGCAATCGGTTCGTCGTCGAGCATAGCATTAGCTGTTCGACTAGGAGACTGGCCAATGGGGTGCGATTGTGTATTTTCCTTTGATAAGGCTTCGGGATGCGATTCTTGATTTTGATCGTGTGTAATTACGATCCGGGAAGAATCGAGCGTGTCGTCTGTATGTGAAGAAGACGTCGAAGGTTGGGGTGAGGCATTTGGGGTTGAGTCGTCATTTTTATGTAAAACGACCTCAGATGACAAGTCAACTGTCAGTCCCAAAGGATCACACACAGAAGTTGAGTCATCTGGGTTGGCTTCTATATCTGTGTAGACATAGGCCGACTTTAGGCGATCAATTGATACGTGTGTGTGTCGTCCTTGTATGTCAATCTCGAACCATTTATCCATACGGTTGAGGACTTTTTATGGGCCGGAGTACGGTGGGTCGAGTGCCTTACAAGGTGTATCAACGCGTAGCCATACGCTTTGAGCTGATTTCAGATCAGCTGGGACGTATGAGGGGGAGTCGCCGTGGTTGTGGGTGATTTGGGTGAACGCATTCGCACTTTCACAAATGCGTTGTGGAAGGTTAGTGCCATCGATGTGAGTGACAACACTTGGTGGGCTATCTTCAAAGAAGTCAGCTGGGAGACAGAGCTCTTCACCGTAGAGGAGTTGGGCGGGGGATATGCCGAGGTCGGAGATGACCATGGAGTGTAGGCCGAGAAGAATGATAGGCAAATTGGATGCCATTCTCCACGCGAGTCTTTGGAGTTCTCGCGGGCCATGATTGTGGCTTTGAGCATTCGATGCCTGCGATCTATTTTGCAGTTCGATTGGGGATGATACGCCGTAGTTGAGATTTTTGTATTCCCAACTGGTGAGCAACCGAGTTGAATAGAGCGCTTTTGAACTGGCATTCCTGGTCCGTCATTATGGTTTCGGGGACACCGAAGGAGGACACCCAGTATTGGACGAAGAGTGTTGCAACTCGATCTGCGGAAATATCCATTGTCATGATGGCGTGAGGTCATTGTGTGGCGTGGTCAATCATTGTCAGACAATGACAAGGACCACCAACCGTTGGCAACGGACCCACGATATCGATGTGCACATGCTTTAAGCGATCGATAGGGTAGAAAGCTTGGAGAGGGGCTTTGGTGCATCTACCAATTTTAACTTGTTGGCATGTGGTGCACTCTTTCAACCAAAGTAGGCAGTCAGATCGCAGGCCAGGCCAAATGAATCGATTAGCGATCAGACGGGCAGTTGTCGGACTGCTCGGGTGCGAGAGCCCGTGAATCAAATCAAAGATGGTTCTCTGATATTTGGCGGGTACAAAGGGTCATTTTTTCCCCATGGACGTGTCACACGTTAAGAGTAACGTGTGTCCGGGTACTCTGAACGATTCAAGGATGAGGGCAAAGTTGGGTCTGCGAGGTATTGGGCTAGTTGAGGGTCGTGTTGTTGGCAAAGGGCCATTTCATTGTATGGCACAACACAGGGAGAGGTAATGGCGGAGATTGATATATGCGACAAACAATCAGCGGCTATGTTGTCCTCTCCTTTGATGTAGCGGATATCCGTCGTGAACTGCGAGATATACTCAAGTTGATTTTGCTGGTGTGGTGAAGCTTTCTCGCACGCCTGAAACAGGGCAGTCGTGAGGGGCTTGTGGTCCATATAGACGGAGAAAAAATGCCCTTTGACCAGGTTACAGAAGTGCATCACCACTGCAAAAACAGCGAGTAATTCGCGGTCGTATGTTGGATATCGGCGTTTGGTGTCTGATAATTTGCAGGAGAAAAATGCCAAAGGCTCTAGTGATCTGGCACCGTGTTGATAGAGGGTAGCCCCTATCGCGTGGTTAGACGCTTTGGTTGCCAAGACGAGTTGTTTGGACTCGTCGGGATGCGCCAAAAGAGCAGTATTTGCTAACGCCTGCTTTAGGTTGCGGAAAGCGGTTTTGGCAGTGTCAGTCCAAATTATCGGGGTTTTGTCACGTTTTTTATTGGAGTGGATAAGCTCAAAGAGTTTACTCTGAGTGTGAGCTCAATGTTTAATTGTACGCCGGTAGAGATTCACCATTCCAAGAAAGCGCCTAAGGTCATGAACAGTTTTGGGAAGTGGGAAATCGAGTACAGCTTGGACACATTCAGGAGTGGGTTTGATACCTGCGCTGTTGACTCGATGGCCAAGGAAGGTGAGCTCTTCACGTTCATGTTCGGACTTGTTACCGATTACAGTGAGGCCAGCGTTGTAAATACGCCGAATGACCTCGGTAACATGTTCTTCGAGCTCATCATGGTTGGACGCGGTAATGAGGATGCCATCAATGTACGCGTAAGCATAGTCGATGTCTCGCAACAATCCATCAATGTACCGTTGGAAGGTTTGGGCGGCGTTTTGAAGTCCGAATGGCATATAGGGAAATTCATAGAGACCAAAGGGGGTTATTACGGCTGTTTTGGGGATGTGTTCTTCGGTCATTGGGACTTGGTTAAACGCCCGCATGTGGAATAGTTTGGCACCAGCTAGTCTGGCGTGGAAATCCATAATATTTGGGACAGGGTATTTGTCGGGGATAGTTTGTGCGTTGAGAGATCTGTAGTCACCAAGCATGTGCCATGTTTTGTCGGGCTTCATGTGCATATGCAAGGGGGATGACCAGGTACTTTTGGAGGGTCGGAAGTCACCACATTCGAGCATGGTTTGGAAGGAAAGGCAGGCTGCCTTTAACTTCTCAGGATGTAGACGACGGGCACGGCAAAACACCGGTTGACCTACAGTTTCGATGTCGTGGGTGACTTCGGTAGGAAAAATCCTCGGGCATAAACCTTCTTTACCAGTTACGCCGGTTAATTTATCGAGGATTTTTTGGAATCGACTATTTGAGTGGGCGATGGTCAGACAAATCTCCGGGGGATAGTCGAAAGAGCGAGGTTTGCCTACTACAGCTAGTCCAGTGGTCTTATCAAGGAGATGCCCTTTGCCGATATCGGGAAGCAGTTGGTAGTGGCTGAGGAAGTCTGCTCCAATGATAGGATCAGCGATATCGGCGATGTTAAATGCCCACTTAAATTCGTGTCGAAGGCTGAAATCTACCTGCACCAGCTTAACTCCGTAAGTACTAATTGGAGTTTGGTTTTCAGCGTAGATTTGGAACTTAGCGTTGCATTTCCGGTCTTCAGTGGTTGGAGGTATAGCCGATATCTCTGCGCCAGTGTCGACCAGGAAGTGATGCTTGCTAAGCAGATCTTCCACAAATAGACGGACTGAGGTGAAAACGAGTGGGAGTGCCGTCTTGACTGACTCGTTTACTCGTTTTCCAAACAAGTAGGGGATTTGGAATCGTGGCAATTGCAATTTTGGGGTTTGTCCCACCACGAACATGGGGAGTAAGAGCAGTTGCGCGATTTCCTCCCAAACTGTTGGTGATACCAACAGTAGCCATTGCGTGAATGGGAGGGAGAGCAGGTATTTACCAGTCTTTTACCATCGATGACTCGTAGCGTCGTCCGTGGTTTCAAACAACCGGAGCTAGAGTCACAAGAGCGCGATCTGTCTCTGGACCTGGTTCTCGCGTGAACACGAACGCCTATGTTTGGGGAATGGGGTGGGGTCTTTAAGGGGGTCGACAGAACTTACCTGTTTTCCAGCCAAGAGCTGTTGAAGCAGCTGGGAAATGGTAGCTAACTCCAAGGAATTAGCCATTGGTGCTGTCGACTGGGATGCTGAGGGAGTTGCAATAGTGGAGATGGTGCTGGTCGCAGGGGATGTCAACGGAAAGGTTTGCTCGAGGCCTATTGCCTCATCAGTATCGAGCGCTGCCTGTCGAGAGGTTGCGGGCTTAGTCATGGCCAATGTCTGGCAAATATTGACTGGGAGGGATTGGAAAAGAAGGTTACAGAGGACATCGTCGTTGACTCTTCCTTCATTTAGGGTTATGAGGCAGCAGTGGTACGCCGAAGATCTTTCGGAAGGTTGACGATGGGTATTCTCCAGCAGAGTTCTAATTCGGGTGTAGGAGGAAGGGGAAAATTCCTGCTGTATTTGGTTGCGGAGGTTTGACCAAGTGTGCAGCGAGTCGTCAGAACTGTACAGTAATTCTGACACAGCATTGGCTACCTGGGTTGGCAAGTGGCAGGAGATCGCCAGGTAGAGCTGAGACTTGCTGGTATTGCCGCTGGTGCGAGCAAGATTGTTGATCTGCTGCAGCCAGAGACGCACATTCTCGGCGTTGAAAGGTGGAAGGTCTGTGAGTAACCAGGGGGATGAGATGGAAAGAAGGCAAGGTGGTACAGCCAATCGTGGTGGAATTTGCTTCCTGCCGGTGCGATTGCTGATCAAGGAGAGGGGATAACCTCGACACGGAGCTGTCAACTGGCTGATGCTGGTTGACTGGAAGCTCCTCGCCCAGGAGGTAACTGTCGAGGAATGGGCCGAAGTTTACAATCATAGAGGACTGCAGGATTGCCGAGTTTGTCGGTACATTTGACAAACGCATAGTGGTATGTGGCGTTGAGTGGACAGCAGTCGTGGGATTGGGCTGATTCTCTATCCTCCTTTGAGGATTGCTGACTGTGGCCTTCGCAGGCGTCACTGGGAGAACCAGGTTGTCAAGGGACAACGGGGTTAGTTTGGAGGCCATGGTGGTAATTGAAAGAAGAGGCTAAGTTTTCACTTTAACTTTACCAATAGCACTGATTACAAGACATACACCATTCTTGGCAACCATAATCATCATAGGTTTTTTCAAATCAATAAATTCACAAAATAAAGTTTTGTCATTAATTATGTGTGCCGTACAGCCTGAATCGAGAATAAAACTTACAAAGGCAGGTACATCATTAGATAACAAACAATTATCAGACATCAAGAAGCTGTAAGCACCAGACTCTAATTGATTATCAACGAAATTAGCAGCAGGATTCACAGTACTTGATCTATTAACACTGTTAAAGTTTGTATTACTATTGCTACGATTTTTCTGTCTACAATTTCGAGCAACATGCCCGTTTTTTCCACAAAAGTGACAAACAATACTTCTATAATTTGGATTTCGATCATAACTATAATTTTGAAAAGATTGACCTGAATGATTTTGACCAAATCCGTTTCCGTTGTTAGTAGAATAAGAGCCTGAATTATTATGATCGTAGCCGTTTCCTTGACTAACCGATCCCTGATAAGATCCTGAATTACAAAAATTTGAATTCCCACGATTAAAACATCTATTAGAATTCGATCGATTACGAAAATTTTGATTATTTGTACTATAATTACCTCAATTAAACATGTTAAATGAATTAGGATTACTTGCAGCGAACGATCGTTCAGTATCACCCCGATGTTCGATGAAAGTCTTCGAATTTGCGGGCGCTAACGATGAATTAGTAGATGATGGATCAGCACACTTCTGTTCCCGTTTGATATCTCAATGAAAATCAATTAATTTACCGCTAACTAAGTCCCACAAAACATCTATAGCATCTTCTAACTGATCTTCACAGGTTGAAACTCTGAAGGCAAACTTTTCAGAAACTGAAGGATGAATTGTTTATTAGTTGTAGGATCACCAACTTCCGCAAGTCTACGACATTTATTACGATAAGACATGATATAGGATTGTAAATCTTCAACAAATTTAAATGTAAAACCAGATAATTCAGTACGCAATTCGATCATTTTGTGATCAGAAACCCGTTCATTCAAGACAGTGATGGCATTGAACATTTCTCTCACCGTTTCATGGCCACAAAGTGCTTCCAAAAAAGTATCATTGACTCTGTTAGTAATCAGGAACATTGCTCTGACATTTGCATTCTCCCACGCCACTTCACGTTGTTGAGGAGCAGTAAATTGATTGACCACATCGTAAGCTTTTTCTTTTCGCAACAGCAACTCAATACAAAAATGCCAGCTCTGATAATTTTTGCCATTAAAAGGCTCAATAACACATTTAGTTGCGTCCATCATCACGGGTAAACAGGCACCATGCCAAAAATAAAACAAAGGTAACAATAAGGAATCATGCAAGAACTGACATTACCAAGTTGCAGCTTTCAACAGCAGAAAGTTGCACGATGACAAACACAGGTTCCTGGGCCCATAACCATTGTGAGTTTGAAACTTTAAACTTCAGAAACTATCATCGTGCGAACTGAATTAAGTATGGAAAACGAACGAATTGAACTGAGAATTATGTCACCATTGAATAAAAGAGTAAAACGCATAAAAATGACAAAGTATAAAAATAACTAGTATTTAATATGTTTTGGCAACAGAGGCCATCAGCTGAATGATTTACAAATATAAGAAAAGGTTAAGTACAAAAACGTTACATCCACAGACTAAGTGGGAATCACAGACAGTATGATAACAAATATTGGGTACATTTGAATTGGTATAACCAACAAGAGGCTTTGGGTGTTTTTCCAGTGAAGATAGTGCCAAAAAAAGGTGGATAACAGGGGTATTATCAATGGCATTATTAATCAGTTGTACCTCTTCACATACTGGTGATAGTATATGTTGAGGGACCATTTAGGGGGTTGGGGATGTGGATGGTAGAGATAAAATGAGTATCAATGTCCATGGGGTTGTCTTGTATTGTAGTCAGTATAACTAGTTAGCGAAGAAACAAAGATTTGCATATCAGGACCAATGATACTAACACAGTAGCAACTGGTGCTATGCCTGTAACTTTTGCAGAGCTTCTTGTTGATGGCCAGAGTGACTGCTTACCAGCTGTGGATGGACATATAAATCCCCCAGTATGCAAACCAGCTGTCATTTTCACACATTGCTTCTGTAATGGAAGTAGTTTGATGATTTTCACCATCTTGAGCAATGAGAATTCCCCAATATTGTTAGTCACAGTAGAAATCAGTGCTGGATCAGGCAAGGATCCTTTTGACTGAATGCACTGTACAACTCTAGCAACTGTGCAGGTGTCAATCTGCACATAGCTGATTTGTACAGCAGTACTTGCATGAAGCGGTGTCTCCATCAGATACGCAAACTTTCTAGGTAATGGACCAAAGACTAGATTGTGCACTACAGACAAATCTGTATTGTCTGGGACTGGAGCTCTAAACTGCTACACCAGAAGCAGTCCTGTATTGTCTAGGTTGGCAACAAATTCAACTTTTTACCTTAATGTTGGTTGCTACCTATTTACTCCTCAAAGAGTTAATTAGGGGGTAGTCCTCTGAGTAGGTCTGGCAGTAAATGTCACTGGTGACGCCAATGCTTGCTATTATGTAGAAAATACCAGCAACTGCTGCTTCATTGATGGAGAAGTGGCAGTAGCCATTGCGAGTGAAGAGGGATTATAAATTGTTGCTGGAAAAGGTGTGGGTGCAGTTAATTACATAAAGATATGACAAATCACTCATGTTACCACCATGTAATGGTGGTGGAGCCCTTAAATGGGCTGTTTCCTCATTATATGAAAAGTCAAAGATGGATGGAAGATGCTCTTGGAACATTTTCATCGGTCTACTACGCTACACAATCATATAATTAGAAATGGCTGATTTATCATATTGTAATGAAGGGGTATAGGGTCCAAGTATATTGAGGTAAGGGTGAGTTCTTAAAACACAAACTTCACTTTTTTCCTTGATCACAACTGCCACCCATTTTTGTTATGAAGACATGATTGAAGGCAGGGTTGCATTGGTTGCAGCATTAATTGGATGTGTGTATTATAAGTTTATTTTTTGGGTGAGGCAAGTTCATCTACCAAGGAAGAAGACAAGTCATCTGTTTTCAAACAATAGTGTGGAGCTTTGAAACAAAACACATAATGTGTCATTGGCTACAACACCTGATGTGTGCTGACTAACAAATACATGTTGGTAGAAGAAGAAGTCACATCTGGTTTGGCATCGATAAGGTTTACATCTGTTTGACTATAATGGCTGCCGATAGGGTGCAATTCTTCATTACATAATCATAATTCTTCAGGGAGCAAAATTCTATATTTTGATCATATATAGAGATGGTCAATGAAGGATCACACTTATTGTTCATATATATGAACAACAATGAAAGTTTTTAGATAACAGGAGAGGCATTTGATGATGGGTTTTCATGTTTTTGGATGTAGATGGCAGATGATGGGCCAGCTGTTGATTTGATAATAGGATCATTGATGGTAGCTATCCCTGTAGACAGGCAACCTTAGGCGATCAATTGATACGCATGTGTGGTGTCCCTGTATGTCAATTTTGAACCATTTGTATGTATAATGTAGGACCTGTTATGATGCATTAAATAACAACTCAAAATTAACCCCCTTTTGGGGCCTATTGGGGGATGAATAATGGGTCAAATGGAGAAATGAATACCAAATTCGAACTCAGCGCCTCAAAAATCATATTTGCTGATGTATCAAACAGTAAAATGTTAAAACTAAAATTTTGCTGGCGATATGTTTATATGTGCATAAGTAAGAAAAGCTGATATAATACTGAGAGTTATCTGAAATATTTATATAACCACAAGAAATACCGTATCCTAGACAATTTTGGGTGATCCAATCAGGATGCGTTATTCCGTTTTATTTGGAATTGGGACTTGTGATTGGTCATCTTACTTTTATGATGAAAAAAATTCCCAAATTTTAATCTAATTTTTTGGTCATTTATGATGAATTTTTCGGATTTCTTTGGCCAGTGTTACTCACTTTTTTGAACCATCATTCGTATTTTTACGATGAATATTGAATGTTGTACAGTGGTACAGAATTTCATTAGATTGCCAGGAAACTGATTAAACACAACACCTCTTTCTAACAAAGTAGATAATTATTGAAGAAGGAGTTCCATCTTTTCCTTTGTAATTTAGGGTTACATAGTATGTCTATTACATTTAATTATAAACCTTTTCAATTCAGCACTGACTTCAAATAATTTTAACAGAGGGTATTGTAGAAATTTTGAAAGTGTTATTCTTCTTTTTTTTAGCGTATTTTTATTAATATTTTTTTTATTTTAAAATTCATTTAGTGCTTTTCTATTTCTCTTATATTCGTAAGCATAATTTTTTCTCTGGAACGCAGAATGTTTTGAAGATAAATCAAAATTCATTTTGTCGATTAGAGAGAAAAATGGATACCCCATTTGAGACCAAACTGAGTAATAAAATGGCACCATAACACGATTACCATCTAATTTAAAACAAATATAATCAAAATTGTTGCTCAGGATAAAAAATTATTCCTGAAACAAACATTAAAAGAAAATTCTAGCGCAGAGGTTTTCTTGAACTAAAAAAATGTAAATGATAAATGCAAAAAAAAATGAAAATTTTAAAATTATTTGTTAGAATGCTAAGCAATAATTACGTTTAATGAAGTTTCATAAAAATTCATAATAAATTGTACTACGAGGTTATAAAATACATGCAAAAATTATTAAATGATTGCTTTGTTAATAAAATAACAGCAAACTTGTTCTAGATACGGCTGCGTTTTGTTTCACTTGGAATTATATACTTAAATCTTAACAATTATTGAAGATTTTTTTCAAATCACTTCTATGCATGAACTGTTTTGCAGATTTAAACAAAATTTTGCAGAATGCTGGAATATGATAAATTCAATGTCTACCTATGTCGCCATCAAATGCGAAAATCAGTCTTATTTGAATATGCCTAGGCATTTACTATTTTTCGGTCAAATGCTATTATGAATCCGCATTATAGCTTTTGACTGAATGAAATTAGGTATTATATGTAGGTATATAATGCGCATCACTCTTTGGAATTTTTTATAATTACAGAATTTAGACGAGTCTTATCGATATTATTTACTGGTTGAAACCAATAAACCATGAAATTAATTCAAACAATGTACTATGGTATTTAACGATTTATTGATTTTGATTAATAAATAATATTGATAAAATTTGGCCAAATTCTATAATGGAATTATAGAAAATGTCGGAGACTGATGGGCATTAACCTCTCGAAAGTTTGAGAAAACTCGTTGAACAGAAATATGGGCATCTCAATCTATCCATTAGAAATAAGTGATAACATCCAGAGATGAAAAATTCGCCTGGAACAAATGCTATTTTTAGATCTGCAATCTGCGTATTATCAAATTTTGCGACTAACATTGAACACAACAAATACAAAATGTCTCATACGAATCTCGATCTTTAATCTCAATAGATTTGACATCGGCTGCTGTTCTGATATAGAATTTTCTCATTCAATTTCGAATTCTAATATCGAATTAAAAATAATACGGTTTTTTACTTTTTTTTTAGTGCACAATAGTTATCGACTATGATACTGATCTGGTGAAGCAGGTAGTACATATATAAATATACATATGGTATTTATACATATAAAGTGTCGGACGTTTTTAATAACAACAGCTAATGTGGTGTATCTTTTGCAATATGGCGGACATTTGGTCCGTCAATTACCACCCCCTTTTTCTCAGGAAAAAATGTAGATAATGTTTTGCCGCTTGGAATTTTATTGTATTAGAAGGCGAACTATCTAATCTAATACTTATCACCTCTTAAGTTGATAATACCTCCTTAGCCCTCCAAGATGTTTTAAACCATATTTAATAATTGTAACCAATTTTATCGCCTCAAGCTCGATCTTATGAAAAATTTTATTTAGTTAAAAGTTTTCCCATAAAATTTCCTACAAATTATCATAAGAACACATTTTTCATAGCCGCAATAGTTTTATAGTTGAAAGCTGTCAAACATTCTACGAAGTATTACTCAATAATATAGGAGAAATTAGTTTTAAACTCTGTATTGGTGCCACAGAAAGCTCAAGAAATGGTTGTATCTTAAAACGGACACGAAATGTTAGCTTGGCACATCAAGAAACATTTACGACGATTCATCATTGAATAAATAATTTGTGAATAGTTTCTCTTATTCTAAACCCCTTTTTGGAGCCATATGGTCACTACAATCGGTCTAATTTTTGAAACGGACAGGAAATTCGAGTTTAGTGCTTCAATATAGCCGAAACCATATCACTCAATAATTTATCAATGGTTGAATCCAACCACTTTTTAGAATTATACGAGGCTATTAAAATGTTCTACTCCAAAAATGTACTGGAAATTCGATCTCAACGCCTCAAAAAATATAACTGATGATATAAAACTCACTAATTTGTGAATAGGCATGATCAAACTTTCTTCTACCTCGATTGTTCATAGTTAACGAATAATATTAATCTGTTACCTACCCAAAAGTTAAAAACATTTTTCTTCGTTTTACTCACTATTCGGTTTCTTGTTTTCGTCTTCTCCCAGGTAGGAGTGGGAACTGCGTGGAAAGATTTTAACGCATCAAAAATGATTTAAATCTACAAACAGATTGAATTTTTTATCAGATTGTCGGAAATAATATGATTTAGTCCGAGTACAGATAATTCTCATTATTTGGGTAATACTCTCCAGAAAGTTGTAATGGTACGAAACAAATTACCAGAAGAAGCTAAAATTTGATAAAAAAATACAAGAATTTGATAACAATTGAAGGCTAATGAAGGCGCAAACATTACGTATGCAGTACCTACATCTGTGTATTTGAACTCCACATATGTGGGAGCCCGTATGATCAGAATCTCGATAAATTTTTTCCTCAAGATATTACGTAGGTACACCAGACAAACCATGTTTTCCGAGGTCCAATGTCATTAAAATGTCAACCATCATTTACAATCATCTGAACGGCGAAAAGTTGTGAAAAATGATTTTCAAGTTCCTCCTTTATTTTCAGTTAATCTCGCAGAAACATACACTTCACGTCGTCGTCTTCTAATAAAATACAAACGTATGAATACAGGCGCAAAAGAACCCAAAAAAAAACAACTTATTGAATCGCGATTAAATGAATAAATCGTTGGCACTGATTATCTGCACGGGGGCGATACGAAAAAGAAAAGGCTTTACGAATGAAATGCAATTCGTCATACGTAAATAAAGTGTAAGGATAATATTCAAAATGTGAAAAAATAGACCCATGCGGACGATAAGGGTGGTTGGTGAAATCCTGAAAAATGAACCTGAAAAAAAAACCTCGCAAAGTAAATCCTTTTTTTTTTCGGCAGAATACAAACAACGAATTTCCTTTTCTTCAGGTCTACGCGATAAAATATATGTCCTTTTTTTTTATATTTTTTTGTTAAACATTGTTCGCAAACGCGGGTACGCTAGAAAATGAAGAGTAAACAATAACTGTAGGGCACTTTTTGGTTTCGAAAGGAGAATGTTTTAAGCGCAAGAATATTCGACCAAAAACATACTGCTTTAGTCGATTTTGGTAGAATGGAAAATGTTCCTCGATGTGACAGGAAAGTAAAATAAGAAAATCAACCACAAAAAAACCTTTTTTCAGTTTTTTAATAAATAGATTAAGATAAAATTAAGGTTTTTTCGGAATAAAATTTTTACACGTGATTAATTTTCGTTTTCGAAAACAGACAATATTGCAAATAAAATAAGAGGATTTCCTACAATAAAAATCAATTAACATTTTCTTTTCTGTAATAACACTTATAACATACTCGTTCCAAATCTTTTCAAGTTTTTATGCAGAATTATTTTGCCCTCAACTTCAGTTGGTCGGTAAAAAACTAAGTTGCAACTTTTAGAGAAACAGCGGAATTTATTTATTTATTTTTTAAATTACAAAATTCATGGATTCTTATTTATTTCTTTGAGACATGTAAGCTATCCTCATTTAGAATGTTTACATGCCTAAAATGTATTAAATAATGAGCGCAAATTCAACAAAAGGGGTTCGCCCATTGACGACCGGGCATTTACAGGTTCCTGGTTCGAGGTAAGCCGTCGCCAATATTCCCAATTATTCTCATCAACTAATACAAGCAGCTTCGATACCACAAAGCGTAGTGGTCAAGTCCTCAGCCTTGCAACTTTCAAAGGTTCCTAATTCGAGACCAGCCTTCGCCAACACTCCTAACACAAGTAAACCATAATCAAGTAATCTCGTCCCGAGTCGAACATCACAGAAATATAGCCTACAGTGTATTTAAAAGCTTCGGTACATAAATTTTCAAAAACAAAAAAAAAAGTGAATTTAATAAAAGTCTCAGAACATTGAAATTTTTAGCAGCAGCCGAGTCCGAGAAATAATTTTTTCGCAATAAAGTTTAATACCTAATTAAGAACTTTTGACAACTTTGAAAGCAAAAACCCATTAAAAGCAATTTATATAGACATTTTCGAACCGCATACCAATATTAAAAAATTAAAGTTTTCATTGCCTTCGTCTCTCCCCAACCCAAAAATCAGTAAATTTTCATTAAATTAAGGAAGTAATCATTTATTTAATTACTAGCTGACCCAGCGCGTTGCTGCGATCTCTGAAAAAAGGAAATTCAAGGAATTGGAAAAAAAAATAGGAAGTTGAATTGAGGGTTGTAAAATTTATACCAAATTAATTTTCCACAGTAATTAATGTAATTATTGTATTACAAATTCTCTTCAATTCTTCGCTGAATCCTGATTAATTTAATGGCAACGAATCGCAAAGAATTTGTGGATGAATTCTCTTCGATTCGACGCTGAATCCTCATTAATTTAAAAGCAACGAATCAAAAAGAATTCGTACATGAATTTTCTTCGATTCGTTGCTCAATTTCTATTAATTTAAGGGCGACGAATCGAAGAAAATTTGTAGATGAATTCTCTTCGATCAGTCGCTAAATCCTGATTAATTCAACAGAAACGAATCAAAAAGAATTTGTAGATGAATTCTCTGTCCAATGGAAAATGGAACTTATTAATGACACCTTCCAAAAAAATAAAATTATAATAGTAAATTTTATTGAAGTGAGTTCTGATCACTCCACACGGAAAAGATAAGGACAAACTTCCATCTTAGAAAAACGATTTATTGACGACGTTAGTACGACTGACGAGCGGAGAACATTTTCTGTCGAGCAGTGGCTGAAAGAATATTGTGTTGGCGATCAGTGTCGGCTCACGTGAAACGAATAAATATAATAACATGTTACATACAGTGTTAGTCAATATAAGGTTATGTGTTCGTGAGGGAGTGAGGGAATCGTATCCCAACACCCCCTTGCAATTCTAAACGGACGAACGAACATATAAGTAAAAAAATATCACGCAGTGTATGTATTAAAAAAAAATAATAAGCAATAGCAGTCAAAATTGTTAAGTTTAAATATCATATAAAAAATTGCTATAAAAAATGGTAAAAAGGAATTAAATAAGTCATTGACTAGTATCATGATGAACAATTAAAATGTGTATAAATTTATAAATCAATTGTTTTGTCTTATATATTGTGTAATTATTAACATAAGGTATACATTTAACCTTCTGTTATAGTGTCACATCTCATAAATATTGTGTGATTTTTAAATATTATTATATATAAAAAATAAAAGGTCGGAGAGATCAATATCTCCTCATCGTCAGCTGTGGAAGAAAACATTATTGTGTATGTCCTTATAATTAATTGTGTGGGGTTTAGATAAATATACTATTATTGGAATCAATTGAATTTGTTAGGGGATGCTGATGCCAGTAAGAGTGGCAGAGCAGCGACGGGGAACCTATTGAATGTTGTGATGTGAATTGTGAAACAAAATATAGACCGCTCGGTTTACAATAGGCGCTAAAAAACCAACGCCCATCCGCAGTCCAAAACCAAATATCAACAATTTTGAGGGTTATGTCAATTAAGACTATTGGCCGAAAAGTTGACTTGCTCGGAGGATTCTCGTAACGATATTTTGGAAGGTTTTCCGATCAAGTGCTTTAGTTAATATATCAGCCACTTGATCAGGTGACCTAATATCATTGAAGCTTATCAATTTTTGTTGGAATGCTTCCAACAGTGCGTAGCATTTGATCGCGAGGGACCTGGATCGTTTCTGGCCCCACCCAGATGCAATGTGGGACGCAGATATATTGTCCTCATACACCTGCACTGGGTCGGTTACAGAGAAAACGCTTTCCATAAGTCTCCAGATCACATATATGTCGTCGAGTGCATCATTCAATGCATTTAACTCGGCTGCAGTTGACGAAGTTGCAACCGTGTGTTGCCGGTGAACGGCCCAATTCAACAAGTCTCCGTTTACAAAAATCATGAAGCCAGTTATGGAGCACCCTTTCTCCAATTTATTTATATCGATGGGTGAATCGTTTACGTCGGGTGAATACGACGCATCGACAAAAGCTTTAATGTGAGTTTGGTCGGAGTGGAAGACCAGAGAGAAGTCTCTTGTAGTCTTGAGGTATCTAATAATACGACAAACGTAATTTTTTATTTCATTATTGGAGGATGCCTGAAAACGGGATAGGTAGTTGACGACGAAAGCAATATCCGGGCGGGTCAGTCTTGCCACATATAGCAGATTCCCAATCATAGCCCCTATATTTGGTATCGTCAATTCCATTTGTTGGTTTATTTATTTTGAGCCCAGTCTCCATGTGTGTGGAAGATGGATTGCATTCGGTCATTCCAAACTTCCAGAAAATCTTATCGAATATATCTATTTTGTGTAAGTATTATTTGTTTTCTTGGGATGTCTCGACTTATTTCGAATCCAATGAAAAAAGTAGGGTTGTGTTCTATTTTTAATGTGAAGTTTTTATTAAAAGTATTTATTAAGTCTTGTGTCCACTCGTTGTGGTTGCTGGCCAACAACATGTCATCCACATAGACTATTAGAAGTGCCATTGCACCAATATTATCCTGTTTGACGTATTAACATCTATCTATCTTTGATTGGATGAATCCAGCTTGAATTATTGTTGAATTCAACAAGTCGTACCAACTTTTGGAAGATGTTTTAAGTCCATATATCGACTTTATGAGTCTCAGGCAATTATTTTCGCCTAGTTGGTATCCCTTAGGGTTTGATATGAATATAGGATATTTTATTTGTGAGTTAAGAAAGGCTGTTTTTATATCGAATTGTGTTATGTTTAAACCATATTTATTGGTAATTGACAGTATCCATCTGATTAACCAGTATTGGATTACCGGAGCATATGTTTCAGTTAGAGAATAGTAAGTGAGATCTTTAAAACCCCTCGCAACCAATCTAGCTTTCGGTATGTGAACGCCTTGGTTGTCGGGTTTTGTGGTGTAACACCACTTTGTATCTACCAACCTCACATTTCTCTCCTTTGGGACGACTTCCCACACGCCCATATCAGATAATGAATTCAGCTCGTCTGTAATGGCTTGTTGCCACTCTTCCTTAAAGGGGTTGTTTTCGATATCCTCCCATTTTTGAGGGATGTGATCCTCAATATAATTTTTATATCTTGATTTAAATAAATTTAAAATTACAGGAGTTTCTATTATATTATTATTATCTTGTGTATTTTCATTATTATTATTTATATTATTTATTTGTTTTATGTTTCTCGTTTCATCAAATCTGACATAGCAAGTGACATGCGATTTGTCCATTAATGGGTCCCTTATACAGTACCCACTGTTGGTATACCCTACAAAAATTCCTTTGTCGGATCTTTGGGTTAATTTTGGGTGTTCACAGTTGGCTCTTTTTCTTTTATTTCTTGTGGCTTGTTGCTGACGGACCTCTATGGGGATATGCCTGTGAGCGAGAGACCCAAAAACTCTCATATTGGATAAGTCCGGCTTTGTGCTGTAAACATTTCAAAAGGGGTCTTATTGTCTTTATTGGCCCTAGTTGGGCTTCTGTTTATAATATAAACAGCCATCAGAACAGCCAATGACCAAAAACTGAAGTCCAAATCGGAGTCAAACAACATAGCCCTTGTCCTTGCCATAATCGTTTGATTCTGCCTTTTGGCCATCGCATTCAACTCTGGTGAATATGGAACAACTGGCTCGAGGTTTACGCCGTTGTCCTCACAAAACATCTTCATATTTGAGTCAAGATATTCCCTAGCATTGTCACATCTTAAAGTGGCTATAGGGTGATCCGGGAATTTCGACTTTAATTTCATGTATAATTTTTTAAACTCCTCGAACACCATTGATTTTTTCTCAATAGTGGAGATAAAAGTGTACTTTGTGGCATGATCCACGAAAATCAAAACATACTTTTCACCATATATGCCTGGTGAGAAGGGGCCCATTGTATCTGATGAAACGAGCTCGAGTTTCCTCTCAGGTTTTGTGTGAGTTCCATTGTGCCCTAATCTTCTAGAGTTAGCTTTCACACATACCTCACACAGACTGAACTCGTCATCACAAAAAGTAATTTCATTTGGAATACCTCTTGAGACCTTTGTCAAGAGCTTTAAATTTTTTCCTGATAAGTGTCTTAATCTTCTATGCCATATCATTTTTTTGTCTATTTTTGATATTTCTATACTCTCATTAGCTTCTCGATTGGCATTTATTATATTATTATTATTCATTATATTATTATTGGTATTTATATCTACATCCTCATTCATTTCACTTCCACCTTCATTCATTTCATTTTCTTGTGGATTATTATTATCATGTCCGTCATTATGGTTTATTATAATATTATCTTCATTATTATTAATTGTGTTTTCTCGTATTTTATTATTAATGTTCTCTCCATTCTCTTCGTTTTCCTCCTGACTTTCCTCTATAATTTCTTCTTCTACTTCATATTCCATCCACTCATCTTGGGAATTTATATTGGGCATACATGCCAATTTATTTGATTCATTATTATAAGGACATATTTTATTTAATTCGTCTTCATCTTCTACAATATTGACGGCGGACTCTGGTACAATTTCGTACTTCACCATGTACACGCCTCTTATTTTTGGGGCTGAAAAGATGACTTCATCCGTGCCTCGGACGTATATGTGCGCTGCAGAGAAATTTTGGTCTATGCCAAGCGCCCTATTTTCTGTTATTTTAATCCCTGACATTAAATCTTCGTTTAGGGATGGTACATAATGTACGTTTTTTAATCTTATTACTGTTTCATTTCTCTCTGAATTTTCCACTCTGATGAACATTGTACCTATGTGTGTGGCAATAAGCAGTGTAGCCTGAATGGCACATTCTAGCTCAAAAGGCTTTTCTAACATTATTGGGTTAGACAGTTTTCATAAGTCTGATATTACGTGAGCAACAGCTCCACCATCTAATGATTCTTTTAGTGAGAGGGACATAATTTGAGTCTGGCTCTTTTTTCGTGTGTGTAGATGTGATTAAGTTTATCAATTTATTATTATTTGTATTTATTCTCGGATCATGATTCCTATATTTGATCATCATGGACCATTGAACGTCATTTTCCTTCTTATTTTTATTATTATTGTTGATTGTTTCGTCCGTATCTTGTGTTTTGTGCAGGACCATCTAATTTATCTTGGGGTTTTATACCTCTTTATTTGACGGACATGACTTGGCTATGTGCCCTTTGCCATGACACTTGAAACATACTAAGTTATTCGAACTTGGCAAAGTATTTTGATTTTGATTATTGTTATATTTCTTGTTTTCATAATTATTATTATTGTTCTGAGACATTTCTGATTGTTGATTATTATTATATGTCATTTTCCCCTGATCTACGTTTTGACTGTGATTTTGATTTCTATTAGTGTTATTGTATCTATTGTAATTTCCTCCATATTGAAATCTTTGATTTTTATTTTTGTGGTTGAAATTACGAAATTTATTATTATTATAGCTTGACTTTTTCTCGTCATACAACCTATCTGACCTTTCCATCAACATGGCGTGGAGTGTTTCAATTGTTTTCTGATCCTGACTTAAAGTATTAAACTCCAGCCTTGTCATGTCATAATCCATGTTCAATGATATTAGAAGTTGTTCTATTTCTTCCTGTTTGTCCAAAGGTTTACCACAGTCCCTTATTTTTTGAGCTGATCTCAAGAAAACGTCTAAATAACTCCTCATATTGCCATCACTATTAAGTTTTAATCTTTGAAAAGCCTGCTTCGCGTTAATATATGTAACTTGCGTGCAGCTTTTGTACCTTTCATCTAAGACTTTTAATATTTGATTTATTGTTTTTAGGTCTTTGACTCTCTCAATTAATTCGTTGTTAAGTCCCTGATAGATTAGAGCCTTTCCCTTTTCCTGATTGGGGAAATATGCCATTCGACTAGCTGAACTAGCATTGCCAAGGTCAGGATTCAAAAAACTATTCAACTCAAGTCCCAAAAATAACACTTCGGTCTCAACATCGTGCATAATTGGATACAATCCTTCTACATAGAGTGTTGAGACCATCGTGGTCCTCCAGGCATCATAATTCCTTCCATCGAATACCTTTCTTGTATCAAATCGTGACATTTTATTATTAAATTTGGGGTATTCAGGAATTTAAATCCTACCTCAGAAACACGAGAACTTAAATCTAGAGGGTAACACGGTCTTAACCGCACAATAATGCACAACACGGTCTCAACCGCTCGATAGGGAATGCAAATTAAATAAACTATAATATAACATTCAATAATTAATTAATATTTTGAAATAAATCTCACTAAATATATGTTGCCGATGATGAGGTGATCTCTCTGCCGTTGTTTCTGTTTCTTCAGCGATCGATTGACTCGGGCTTTATCGCCAAAAATGTTCAAAATCGAATTTGTTAAAGCTTTAAGTCTTGTTTCAGAATGAAATTGATTCTGCTAAACACGTTAAAACATAAATTAATATTCAATGCAAAAATTATTCAACAAAAATATGAAAGAGATTACTGCTGAAAGGAAATAATCTGTTAACCTTCATCAATTGAAAAGATCTTTTATTGTATGTGAACAGGAAAAAATTTGTCACCAATGTTAATGATCATAAATATAGGTTTTCTTTTGTTGGATTCGATGAAGCTCATCCAACAAGGATTTCCTTTTTCTGCAATTCTCAACCAACAAGATAAAGTTTGAAAGGCTATTGAATCCACCTTTCAAGTTTCAACTTTACTTGAAATTTGGTTGAGAATGTACATGAAAATATACCAAAATTTAACTTTGTGTTACCAAAATTTTAATTTTTTTAGTCAATTTTGGGCAAAATCACACGAATTATCAATTAATTAATCTAAAATTTTTACTTATCTTATATTTCTTCGTTCACTTTCGTAGTTTTTTTGATGTTTTCCTTCTGCTTTCACGTCTAGTTGACACCAAACTTCGACAATTTTGCACCGTAACTTTCAGATTTTCGATTTTTCTTACTTTGTCTTATTCTCCGGAACATAGCACAAACAATTGCCAACCGTTTTTGATTCTATAAACTGATTTCCCGAACCACAAGATCCTTTTGTACCTGATCTGCTTTCTCCAAATTCTCGATTTTGATGTTTTAACAGGCGCCCAAAAATTTACCGTTGTTTTCATTAATTTTCACTTTTATTATCGATTTACTCGAATTGAAACTTTTAACTTTTTCAGGATAGTTACTTTAATCACTGAAACGAACTTTCCGTTCACAAATTTTACACTTTTCCTACCACTTTTTGTGGAGGTATCACACGGCACTAAGCCTTTTCACTTTGCGTGAAACACGAATTTTTAAATTTTAATTAATTATACAATTATCACATTTTAATTACCGCACTTATTTTTCCAATCCGCAGCTCTGCCTACCATATTGAGGTGAGTTCTGATCACTTCACACGGAAAAGATAAGGACGAACTTCCATCTTAGAAAAATGATTTATTGACGACGTTAGTACAACGACTGACGAGCGAACATTCTCCGTCGAGCAGTGACAAAAAGAATATTGTGTTGGCGATCAGTGTCGCCACATGTGAAATGAATAAATGTAATAACATGTTACATACAGTGTTAGTCAATATAAGGATATGTGTTTGTGAGGGAGTGAGGGAATCGTATCCGAACAAATTTAAACATTCGTGAGCATTTCAATGAGTTTAACAAATGCTGAAACTTGAAAACCTCACCTCAAAATCTTTTGGTTGTCTTTTAAATATTCAATTAAAATATTACTATATCCTATGCAATGGAATTAGAAGCAAACTCACTGTCACTGTTATCGCACAGGTATACAATAAACATCGATATTTTTCGCAATGTATTAACGTTCTTCACCACATCGATGCAATATTGTTTTTTGATATATCAATATTGAATAAAATACATATTTTGGGATATTTTTGGGCAACTTTTTGAAATTTTCTTTTTGTATTATGTCAGAAACCTTCTCCGGAGTATACTCAACAACTTCCAAAAGTTACATGGCCATCGGATGAATGGTGTTGTAATGCATAAAAGGCAAACAGACCTACATTCTTTTTTATACATATAGGTGAAAAGAAAAAGCTCTAGGGCAGCAAGCTTTGCAAGAAAAAGTAGATTTCTTTGTTTGAAAATCACCTATATCTCCGCAACATTCTTCTAATAACTAATACCTACATAAAATATTTGTATATTTGAAAAAAAATTACCAATATCCCACAAAAACGATGCATGCGATAAAATATACTGATTAAGTATCATGTTTTCAAAATATTTTATGAATGTGTCAAAAATCATTATTCTTTTGTGAAATGAAAAATTATTCTAAGTTCTAACCGCACAATTTTAGGAAATAATTCTATGATTTTCTTTTCTGCTGGGACGAAAATTGTGGATTATATACAAAAAAAAAAAATTTATATGAGAAAAAAATATCTTATATTGCAAAATGAAGGGTAGTGGCCAACGTTCTGGTTACAAAAATATTAGCGGAGATTTTATTCTCCGTGTTTATATAATATAGTGTATGGAAATGAGTGGGAAGTGGACGAAAATTGACATTTTTCTTACATAGGGTTGTTTTTAGGTTAAAACGAGTGGTTTTCTCGATGAAAGCTAGAAAATTAATTTTTCAGAACCACAAAAGGGTAAAAGAGGAAAAACCACACTAAATAGCTAACAAGTTGGGAACAAATTGACCAATCAAAACCAAAGTTGGTAGATCTGGTCGTTGTATACGAGCTACTGTAACTTTTATTGGGATAACATGAAAAATTAGCACTTCCAACAGCCCCACGGAATGAACCATGACAACAATAGAAACCAAATTTGGAATCATGTTAGATATACTTTAAATCAATACATGTACCAAATGTTTTGACCATAGCTTGAAAATTACTTCTTTTAGAGGCATTAATCTGCCAAAACTGTAACAAAATCGCCCCTATCAGATGTACCATAAAGCCTATTTGCACCAAAAGTAATAGGTACTGTCCTTGACTTAAAGCACATATGTATACCAAATTTCAGGCTTATCGATTGAAAATTGCGACCTGTATGCTATTCATTAAAAAATTCATATAAACTAACCTAACGGACGAACTATGCGCCAGACCCAGACCAAAAACAAAATGAATCCGAATATATTTCAAATTTCGAAATCATCCCATCAAAATTACGCCTGGAAATTTTGACTCAACGCAAAAGAGGATACCTACATAAAAAAAATAAATTTTCAAAAATTGTAAGTACCAAAGTGCTCAAAATAATGAAAAGAGAAAATACCAATTCCCACCCTTACCTTCGAATACTCGGTAATTTTAATAAGTTGATTTTTTTTTTTTTTTTTTAAATCTACTTAAAAACTTGAAAAGCGGTAGAAAGCTCGTTAGTATGAACAGACGCACAGAATAGTGACTTTCCAATTGTTACCCTTGAGTCAAACAATTCTTTTTTTTTTTCTCAGTAATAATGACTTCAGGCGAAAATTTTATCAAAAGATGAACTCACAGACGGTTCATTGTATTCCAAAATTTGAAATCCCCTCGCGCAAATTCAGAAATTTTTGGCATTAAAAAGCTGTTTCACTTGGTTTCTTTTTTCTTTTGTTCTCTTTCTTTTCCGAGTTCAAAAGTTTTAAAGTAATATGAACCATTGAAAAGGAAATACTCTCTCTGAATAAAAATGACTAGACGAACAATTTGATCTGATCGAAATTTCAATCGATGGAACAAAACTTAAATCACAACTAACAACAAATGACAAGATAAGCTATAAAGGTACACTTCTCACGACAATCTATAAATCATTATATGAAGCAGATATTTCATTGCAAAGGTTTCACTTTTACTCACTCATATCCACACGTTCTTCCTGGTCAAACAATAGCACAACATACTAAAATGGTTATACAATTTCAACCAAAATTACTGTTTTCAAGACGGTAAAATTTTCAAGTTGATTTTCCCTTTCTTTTCATTCCCTAAAATTTGTAAAATTTTCACGAGAATGAAGCAAATTTTACGAAGACGTTAAGTACAGCTTTTCGAAAAAAATAATAAAATCACACCATTTCCCATTCCAATTTTAGAGGAAAACTTTCCTGAACGAGAAAAAAAACAAATAAAAAAAGATAAGAAATATTTTTACGAATTCGCTTATTCGTTTGCATGAAATAAATGCAAAAGAAAAAAACATTTCAGCGTAATATTACTCAGTATTTCTGCGTTTCTCGAAAACAGAAGAAAACACATACGCAATTTAAAATTCAATACGAAGATTTATGACTTTAAAGACATATATATTTCGATTTTGGAAAAACTGAAATAAGCCACATGTATTCAAAAAAAAAGCAAACATAGTTTACATAACATGGTCAAGAGTTTAGGAAAGTTTCTCAGCTGTACGTTCCTTGAACTTTGCAAACTTACTTATAAATTTTAAGTTCAAGACTTTTTCATTTTGATTAAATTAAAAAAACGGAGAACTAGGTGAAGTGAAATTGTGATCGTTCAAATATAGACGAGGATGGATCAGAACCAAATGCTCACTATATGCAAACAAAGGCTCTACATGGCCTTTAATGACAGAGAAATCTGGAGTCATCTGAACAGAGTTTATTTCATAAAAGGTCGCCTTGAAATGTGCGATTTGTTGACTGCATAGAAAAACTGATCGCTACTGCTAGAACCTTTATAGTAAAAAGAATAATCCCTGCATAGTTTTTAATCTCCAACCTAGCTTAGCCTAAAGTTTCATTTTTAATCCATCATGTCTGCAATAGGTAAGAAAGGTTTGGAATTTTCTATATCTGCAGATGAAGTGCTAATAGCACTAAAATGTGCCTACTCGAGGACTTAGACATAGGACTAAAATGATTTGGACTTATGTTATCCTTCTCATATAGAAGGACTACAAGAGAAAAACAAACCTAGTATCGGGTATCGTTAACTCAAGAGTGATCAAAATTGTCAGTAACATTTTTTTCTTTGGTCTCTCTAATTGGCTAGATTTCCCCTACCTTTTGTCTACACACAAATAGTCTTCATAAGCCAATGTTGATAATGCATGTGCACAAGAAAATACAACGCAAGAATAAAAAGTACAAAGAGATAAAGCAGAAAGGTATTGGCAACATGCATATTGTCGATAGGGTTTTTACCACGCATTCAAATTTACACTGCATCGTATCATATCACATTTTCATTTCTGAATTAATCTGATGTGTATAATGAAATTCTACTATTCATATAGGGCATCATTTTTTTATCAGGTGTACCTGTAATCAAAGTCTAAAGAACAATTAGTAGTTTTGCCTGAAAAGGAATTTCATTTTACTATTGTCGTTATCTGCATTTAGTCTTTATATTCTATTTTATTTTGGACATTATACTGTCCCAAAATAGGCTTATACATGATGTCGTCATATTATGTAGTCATCATGATGTCGTCATATTATGTAGTCATCATGATGTCTTTAATTTTGAAAATATTTTTATTTTCACATCACAAAAAATCTCAGACTTCACCACTTATGAAACAGTTATATGGGGTCCTTCATGAAGAATGTTAGAAAACTTTTTCAAAACTTAACCCTCATAAATATGGATTTAGCCCATATGCTTGGCGGATCAATAGATCCTTTAGCAGAAAATTTTTTGTTAACAATCTTACAACATCGTTACCTACTTATCAAGCAGTCAATATGTCAAATCAAAAATATTGTTTAATGACATTTCCATGCTACTCTCTTTATGGATAACAAATTGTATACCCATGAAAAGAGAATTTGATCCTTCTTACACATTGGATAAACCTCTAGTAAAGGTCTTACATCTAGTATGGGACATGGAAAATTATGTCATGTATGTTCCTACCCTAACTCTATGACAACTTGGACAAAATGATTAATCTTGAAAACAAAGTGTACTTTCTACAATCCACTAGGATAGTTTCCCCCATCTTTTGTACCTTCAAGATCACTTAGGAAAATACTTTGGTCTGAAGGACTAAAATGGGATCAACCAATTCCCAAAAAACTACAATCCGTAGCTAAAGATATTTTAAATAATTTAATGCAATCTATTAGCTACAGTTTTCCTAAACAACTCTATATGGGGACTTATAATCCCAGTTCTTGTCAATTTCATGTATTTAAAGATGCATCCAAAACAGCATTCTCTATGAAAATCCACATACATTTCCATAATAAAGAGTCAAATTCCTATTCAGTATATTTCCTTATGGGTAAATCTCGCATAACTCCCAAGCGACCCATGACCATTCCAAAATTGGAATTAATAGCAGCCCTAATTGGTACTAGAGGTCTACATACTGCACAAAAACCTATGGATCTGACTGATTCTCCTACATTTTTATGGTCTGATAGTAAATGTGATATTACATGGTTACTGGAATGTAAAATTTTATTTCAGTTTGTTGCAAACAGAATTAATGAAATCAAAAGCATTTCTGCTATTGAATATCGTTATGTCCCATCGAATGAAAACACTGTGTACATAGGATCCAGAGTGGAAAATTTAATTCACTTTTTATGGTAAACTGGACCTTCATGGCTCAGTCAAAACTCAATTTCTTGGCCTAAAACAGACCTTTACATAACTGAATTTCTACCTGACCTAACTGAAGAAAAATATTCTACACCAGTATTCTGTACATTTAGAGATTCTTTGAGTACCTCCCTAAAGTTATTAACATTTTTATCTTTTGAATCAGACGATATTTTCAATAATCACCGACCAGAAAAATTAAAAAGGATCAAAAAATCTTCTAGGAAAATATTCTTAATTTCTTTTTAAATTTGGAAAACTCTGAATGTGAACTAATATTGCCTAATTCTAGCCCAATCCTGTACATGAAAAGGAAACAGTAACAGATCAACCTTCACAACTAATAGACTTGTCAAAAAGTAATAAGGATCTTACAAAGTCTCATACTCCATTTATAAACTTTATTCATCCTTTAACAAACACTCCTTTTGAGATCAAAACTGAAAAATTCAACTCCATTTAAAAGCTGACAAAAACATTTTACCAATGTCTTAAAGCTATCCATAGATTTAACAATCAAAGGATTATAAGAAAACATTTGTTAAAACCATATGCAATTATGGACTGTAACTATCATTACCCAGTTTTATGCTTTATTCACATAGAGTAGAAAAATTATTTTTCTAATATATTTGAAGTGCTCTTAAAGGGTAACCCACCTAAACATGTTTCTTATGAAAAATTTCATATTTGTTTAAATACTTCAGGAATTCTGTGTACAGTAAACTACTTAAAAGAAATTCCTTATGCAAAAGATTTGCTTTCACCCATATTATTGCATCTTAAATCATATTTGACTGAATTTCTCTTAATGCATACACATCTAACCAATGTACACACAGGTACAAAGTTCACCTCAGCAGACTTTTGTAGGCATTATTTTGTTCCTAAAGCACTCAACGTGCTCCCACAAATCTTGAAAAAATCTTATATTTTGTGTAAAAAATCTGAAACAAAACCAATTAAGAAGCCAATGCATGCATCTTTGCCAGATTGAAGGTTAATACATTTCACCCACCCCTTTACTTACATGGATGTAGACATCTTTGGACATTTTCCTGTATTTGATAAATATTTACTTAAACTGAAAAACAAATTAGCAATGCCAACTTTTCCTATTTATAAAAAATGGGTACTGATATTTATATGTCTCTCAACCAGAACTGTATATCCCTTTTCTGTATTGTTTTTATCCATGACAAAAATCTGGACAATATTTCAATCCTCTCTGATAATGCTACGCAATTTCAATAGCTTTTGGTATATTTACCTTACTACTAGACCACTTTCCTCAAAGACTTGGGAGATAAAGGACAGTCTGGATATGAAAGGAATACAATGGAATTTCATACCTGTAAAGGCACCATGATATGGTGGAGTATATGAATGCATTATCGGTATTATAAAGCAAGTCTTTTATCGGGTACATAGTCATAATTCCATTTTCATCCATACCTTCCAGTCTAGTTTGAAAGATATTCAAATTAAGGTCAATCAATAACCTTTTTGCCCATCTTATGATGATCAGGGTCAATATATTTTTTGACCCCTGGACATCTTCTACATGCAAACTTCGGATATTTAACAATCATACCTGATCAGATTTTAAAGGACTCAACTACTACAGCTAAACAGCTACTTGTTATGTGGAAACCTGGCCAAGATTATCTCACAAAATTGTGGTTATCTTGGGAAAGAGAGTACTTGCTCTATCTTTGGGATATGCCACCTCCTGCCTTATATAATGCATATCAAATGGTATCTTACCAACCACAGGTTAATGACATAGTTCAGGTGTTAGATAACATGTCAAAATATGGAGTTTACAAACTCATTAGTGACGCATGAGGTTACCACCCCTTTTTAAAAATTTGTAATTTCTTTCTTGGCTAATTTTTCAAACAAAAATAAAATCCGTTTACAATAATTCTACCGTGGTTTGTTCATGCTCATTTTTCACTCTTCTTGCATTTTTTCTTATCTCATTTCTGTCTCTTTCTCACGCACATTTTTCTCTCTTTCTCCTATGTCACAGTCATTCACCTCTAATATTTCGATCATCTTTTCACTGCATTCACAAATTTTCTAAATTTTACATGATCTGTTCATGTTTCATCTTTTGGTTCCTTTCATTTCGTTCACTCACTTCTTATCTTCAAATTTTTCTTTCTTTTCTTCATATTTTCCGCCGAATCTTCTACAATATTCTATATGTAATGTTTTATTCTTATCTTTCTTTTCATTTAAAAATCTCGGAGTGAAAATTTGACATTTTTAAAGTCAGTCGTTTTTCTAGAGCTCGAGGAGCAACATGTTTTGTATCTTTGCTTTTCCCTGGTCTAATATATGTGATATTTTTTGAAAAAATGTGTTAATTCATTAAAAGGCAATGGGCAATAATTCGGTGGTGTGTTTCCTGATTTGTACCTGAAGCAGAATGGCAGCATGTAAGTACATTTCCATGGATTTCCGAGGTATACAGATGTAAAAAATATAGTCGTTCCACGCTGACATCGGGTCCACAAATTCTGGTAGGCTGAGCCGGTCGGGGGGCAACATTTTGGAGTTGCCTCCCTTTGCAAATGGGATTCGATTTGTGTCTTTCAGCCGTGGCCGTGGAGTTTAATAAAAAATAATGTGCAACCTGTTGGGTGGTGGGTCCTTGGTAGGCCCCCTTGGCATTCCACATTAGGATCATTGATCTGGAAAAATCGCATGATAGAAACATCAGCCATGCAAAAATAGAATTTTTCAGCAAAAAAGAGTCTTCCTGACCACTGAAATTTCTAGCTTTGCTGGAGCTCTAACCAAGACACAATTCTAATTAGAAATAATTTACCTTTATTCTTGTTTAAGATAAACCTCTGACATGACACTTTTAGCCCAGGTTTATCAATTTTTATTGTCCTTATGGTTCTCCATAATTAAATACTATACTGGTAAAAAGGTATACTTTTGATTTTTTGGCACTCACTATTATTGTTAAGGTAACTCACATACGATCACAGATGATAGGTGACAGAGTATACTCATATAAAACATTAAAAATGTTTGCTGTGATAAATATCCCTTTCCAATTAAAATATTTTTCAACTTTTTGAAATTATCATGATTAATAATCCAAAATGGTACAGGATCAATTTTTATCCAGAATTAAAATTCTACCCTAAGAGCGTTTAAACATGAAATTCAATTGAGAAGAAATAATCTAGTTTTAGATGAAATTTACCTTGAATTCTTTAAAAGATGAAGCCCTATGGATTATCGATACAGTATTCTCTTCAATTTTGGTCTTCGTTGAGACCCCATTTTATTTTTCTATCTCTCTTAGAATATTGGAGATTTTATCTCTTTATCTCTCTAAAAGGAATTTTTTTCTTTTCTGTTCTTTTCTGGTTCATTTTGATACATGGGGATCTATTTCTTTCAGACATTGCAGAACTTTTGGTCATGTACAAAAATTATGATCAATCAGAAATTGATCCACCTAAATATTGCGAAATCTTTTGCGATGCTTCGAGGTTATATAAAGTCAGTATATGAGCCTGCAGCTTCATTTTTTTCTCTCATGCTATTTTCACAGTAGAGTCACACGGTATTTTATACCATTATAAAGTGTTCTATGGTTAATAGTTGGAAAAAGTTAAAATGATAGCCAAGTTTTTGGTCAGCTATTTTTGTTTAAAAAAATCTTTTATAAGTAAAAAAGGTTAGAAGTAATCTGCCACTTCAAAATTATTTTGCAAATGTTTTCATCTAAAAGTTGCAGCTGATGTAAAATTCTTTAGTAAAAAATTTGAAAGATTCAATATTATAAAACTCTATGAAAAAGAAAAAAATCTTTGGTTCAAATTTTTGGAGTCAGAAAATTTACGATCCTTTATCATTGCTGCAGTCATCAAGTTTTTGAGTTATACCCAGCAAATTTGGTCCTACATCAAAATTTCCATTCAGCCAATTCCTGTGTATCCTGATTTCACTGGTTTCATGGAAAAAATCAAAATTCAAATATCAGGTTCTGGTCAAGTTGTGCAATTATTGCAGATTTGTGAAGATGTTGGCAGCAGTAATGATACAATTAAAATATTTTGTTACTTATATAATATAAATTTACATGGTGTTTTAAGGTAAGAGTTGTATAATTTGGGATTTTTAGTTTTTTAAATTATTTCTTGGAATGTATTAATTTATTTTAACATCATAGATTAAGTCGTGAAGTAAGATAAATGTGTATTTCTTCAAGGTCAGAATGGAAATGAGAATGAGGTAATATAAATATATTTGTTAATACTGATTTTGCGAACAATCTTCCCACAAACACCACCCCCAATGTTGTGGCTTTGCCCAAAGGGTCAACATTAGAGTTGCCTTATTTCGAGACAAAAGAAATTTTTGCATACCTTATTCTCGTCAAATAAGTCATTAATTTATTAAAGTACTATCTACCCAATTTGTAAATACGTTTGTTTAGGTAGGAGTAATTATTATTACTTTTGTATTCATTGTTTGGTCAATTAATTGTTTTTTTATTTATATTTTATTAATTTGTAAACTTTGAATACATTATTTCAAAGTGAAGTTTAAAAAATGGAGTAATGGAGTAATTAATTTCATTTAATAAAATACATTACTTAATAAGTCTTATGGTGGCTTAAGGCTAATTAAGAAATGTTTTCAAATTAAACATTTTGCGGCAATTATTAAAGTTTTACCTTGTTGAGTAAAGGGTTTCTTCAAACCGGAGTATTAATTGGAGTTTTTCTTGTTTTTCAAGTTTTCCTTTATAGAGAATTAAATTGAGTTAGGGAGAATAGATATCGGAGAAATCTAATTTGAGGTTTTTTTACTGTTCATAGGTTTTTCCTTAAAAAGAAGTAAATTTTGATGAATCGAGTTTTTCCACTTTATGGTTTTTTCCAAATTTTTTTATGGCATCAATCAAAACTGACAATTCAACAAAATGTATCCTGAGGTTTTGGAACCAACAACGTCAGTCAGCCATGGAAGGAGTGTTGGAGTTACACTGATTGTGCGAGTACTTGTTGGCAACACTGATATTATTTTTATTAATAGTTATATTCTTTTGATACGTTTTTGTTTGTCACTCATCTATCTGGCATTCTTAAGAGTTAACATGCTCTCTGTTACTATTTAATAATAAATCATTGTTTGGTGCTGTACTGGAGTGTTTTCTGTTAATTACTTTATTCAATTTACTTCTATATTTCGTTGTCTACTGAATGAATTAATAGACATACTGCCCCCTCCCCGATGTCCAATATGCTAATTGAAGAATGAACGGACCCAACCTAACAGACTGAGATACCGGGTCATAATTTTTGATTGAACAAACTGTAGATAAATGCTGTTTTACAAAGCACGCAGATTGGAGGAAGAAAAACCCAACTATCCATCGAAAACAAATTTCACACTGTCAAACTGATTTTTATGAATTAGCACCGTCATTTCATTAGTTGAAGCAGCAAATGCGAATTGCGAATACAGGTACAGACTATATTGGAGTTTGTTATCAAAGGCCCAACTAAGACTAATTCTAGTCTTTCAGCTAGACAGACAGATATTGAAGCAAACAGTACCATCACGTTATTCCGAAAAACAAATTTAGAATGCTAATTACAATGCCGCTACTGTTGGTTATACTACGAACAAGACTAAAAGCCATTTAGCCACACACAAAAAATCAACTTACGTACAAACGAATCGCGATCACAAACGTACGTCGAAGCAGCCTAAAATCGAAATAAAAATCGAAATGACAGCGAAGAAACGAGTTAAAATTGACTTTTCAGAAAATTTTCGACATCGACAATAATGAAAATCACGTAATCACATCATTTCGACGGAAAATATATAATTGAGTCACGTATTCGAGAGGGAAAACGACGAATCGCCCCATATACCGAGGTCCGCGAACTTATAATTAATTCCATAAATATTTAGAATATAGGTGGGGGTAGTCGGGGGATGGTACATGCAGGGGACCGTGTGCGCATTTGATCTTGCTTTCGGTCTACGTCGCCGTCGCAGTTGTCGTCTTTAATTCGTTCCCGAAATTATTCATTCTGCACTGACAGAACAAGGGACCGACGACGAATAATGTTCGTCGCCCTTCTTATTCTTCTCGAACCTGCGTGTAAATTTTATTGGCACGAAACAACAGATCGGACGAGAATGATTACTCCGAAATCGTTTCGTAGAAATTTTACCAGAAAACGAATTGCGAGGGAGGTAAAAGCAAAAAACAAAAAAGTTTTCTCAACAAAGTGAAGGGAAAGCGAAAATATGAAAATAACATCAACTAGGGGGCGAAAGATGGAAAAGAAAAGGAAATTTGAATGAAGTAAGTATCCAGAAAAAGTAAATAAATAAAAATAAATAAAAATAAAAATATAATATACCTAGTATAATAATAATAATAATAATAATATATACATAGGACAGTATACTAAGGCGTAAAAACTATTGGAAACAATATCAATCCCGGGTTGCGATCATGAAGTGAACTGATAATTGATAGCTATTAATATCCAATTTAATACATAAATCAGTTCAGTTAATAATCATAGACCTAAACAGCTGGAACCATTTATACGAAATTTTCCAGAAAAAAGTCATGTTATTCCAAGGAAAGTTTATAACAATCGTGGAAGTCCACAGCCATCCTAGGGGCAAAGTTACGAATTTTTACTATTTTTGAAAACAGAAAACAGAAGAAACATTTTTTTAAATGAACAAAAACGAATAAAAGAAAATTCCAATAAGTCTCCCTCTTTTTTTTCATTGTCTACTGTTTTGTGGGCGAATATTATTCACACACACACACACACCACTCACTCTCTTTCTGCCTCATTTGTTTCCATCGTGTCACATTTGTACCTACAGAAAAAGGATAAAGATGATTTTTCCAAATGCATCGTACCTTACGATATGTTTTTTTGTTTTAGAGCGTTGAATTCAAATTTCTGGCCAATAATTTTTGATTAAATCAATTCTTAGAACCTTTTGGAACAGAAAAAGGAGGTATGGGTAATTTGTTTTGTATATTATTGGATGATACATCATAAGATATATTTTTCAATCTAGTCTAATTTTTGATTATCTAAAACAATTGTTGTAACATTCTTTCGCTCTCTCTCTAGGATCACAAAAGAGTTATTAAAATCAGCGCTGGTTTTAAGTACTTTGCCGCCCTGGTGTGTAATATTTCTTCCACCTTTTCTTTTCATCAGCCACCCTCAACTAGCGGCTATTGTTTTCTGTATTTTTTTTTTGCTGCAAATTTTTCCACTCAACAAATTTAGCTGTCTTGGGCTTAAGGCCGTGTAAACCCGGAGGTAAAACCAGTCCTGGTTACATTAAGAGACATAGGCAAACATAAATGAATAGACAATACACAAATGAAGCTACGGGTACAGCCTTGTACTAAGTATAAAATAGTAAGGTCTAAAAACTGTAGTGAATATTATTACCACAAAACAACTGGACAGATTTGTGTGAGATTTTCGCGAAAAAATTGTGTTGTTCCAAGTAAAGTTATAGTGGAAGTCTGTAGCCCCTCTGGGAGCTAAGTTACAAATTTTTACCATCTGTGAAAACAGAAGATGAAGAAAACATTTCTTGAAACAAAAGAAAATGAGTAAAATCGAATTGAAAACAATTTTCTTTCTCTATGCTTTTTCCTTTGAGCAATATATAAAAACCAAATGTACAATTTCAGCCAAAATTTCACACAATCTTTTAAGCTAATATTTATGTGTCATTATTACCACAAAATTTTAGTTCTCTACATCTTCGGTTTTTTCACAATTCCAGTTCTTCTTGATAACTTCAAATTCTCTCAAATTTATTCACAGTTACCCACAAGGTTTTCACAGAAAAAAACAAAAAAACAAAAAAACAACACGGAATCTTCAAGTTTTTATTTTCCAACAGTTTATGTAAACTATGATAAATTTCGTTTTTGGAAAAGTAAGTAAATAATTATAATAATAAAATTTATTCAAAAAAAAATTGGAAAAAAAAACTTAGAAAGAAAAACAAAATTTGATGAATATATAATTTTTAATCATATTTTTAAATTTAATTAATATTGACTAAAAAATAAAACAACTGAGAAGATAAAACTGGCAAAGATGAGCTGAATTCATTAAACCAAATAATTTACCAATTACTGTTCGCAGAGGGATGGGGTAATATTATAATTTTTTTTAAATGTGATATCCCATTACCTAGTAGTAAAGATTCTTAATGCAACATTGTTCTGGTATTAACATCCGGGTGCACTAAGGCTGATATTCATAGATGACATTTACTACTGTATTCTCAAACCTCACTTTTTTGTAAAGTACTTTACAAACCAGTGGCTCTTTAATGTCCTATAGATAAAGTGAAGGAAGTGGTAATTCATGAAAAGTGACGTTTGAGAATATGGTTGTTAGGGTTCACTTACGTAAGAGTCCATTTAAAATATGCATTTCTGAGCTATATTTCTAAACAAACAAATTTTATTTCATAGCTTTATGTAACAATGTAATCGTTACAAAACAATAGACAACAATATTATTTTTTTATAATGGTAGTATAATATTTGAAATAATTATAAGTGTTACAGGTTTAGTTGATTAGAATAGAATTAATAGTGTGATACGTACAGAATATTAGACTAATAACTAAGGGTGATAGTTCGAGTGATTTGAATTGGGTGTGGTGGTAGATGTAAATATGATTGGTTGTTAAGAAAAATGTAATTTGGATAAAACCAATGAAATGTAATAGAAAAGACATAAAGTAGGAGTGTTTAGAAATTAGTAGGAATTGGAATAAGTGCGAGGTATTGAAATATATTCGGAGAAAAGGTGACATGAATATGTATGAGAACAGTTTATACAGAAGAGAATGTGATGTCATCAGACAAGTCAAGACTTGAAAGACAAGTTTGAACTAGACTGAAATGACGTGAGTAAAAGGAAGAATAAATGTACAAAAATATGGTGAATGATACAGAAAAATACGAATTTAGAATAGATAAATTGAAGAGAAATAAATTATATAAAAATAACATTGCACTTTACTATAGTTTATCTCAAGGAAACTACGTTTCTAACCATTCCCAGCTAAACTATTTTTTTTTGCAGCTTTACATTAGTTTAAAAATAGACCCTTAAGTTAGTGAACCCGAAGTGTAATCTATGAATACCAGCCTAAACATGGGTTTGGTTCTTATCAGTTATCACTTATACACCTATGTACTCTGTTTTTCAATATAAGTTTTGACACAATTCTCTAACCATTGCTTCAGTTTATGGTAATACCACATTTCTTCTTACAGAGTACTCTTGAGTTCAAATCCCATTAAGGATGGTGTAGTTATCATTGGTTTGGGGAATCAAACCTGGCACATACATATATGCCAGCAATAAGCAGTGAACTTAACTACATGACCATTCCATCACTGGCTAGAACTGGCAAATGTACTTCATAAAGGATGAGGTATGGTGGTTTCTAAACACTTCCCCACTAAAGAGACTCAATATGTGTTGAATGATATGCATCATTAGATACTTTGGAAAGATGGGTGGAGCTACAAACACCTTTTACACCCATGCACACAGACTTACTCTAACTACATGAGTTATATTTCTACTACATAGGGCGCCATCTATAGACAACTTAAGTTAGGAAGGAGAGTCATAAGTTGCACCATGCATCACTAGGGTGCGTGCATGTCCAGAACATGTCAAGGGTAACCAGATGTAGGTATTGTTGATTTGAGGAATCAAATCTGGTACCTACATATTCACCAGCTAAAAGTGGTGGACTTAACCTCATGGCCATTCCATCACTAGCTATAACTGGCAAATGCCTTTCATATAGAACAATGTATAGTGGTTCTTACAAATGTAATTTTTTTTTTTTTTTTTTTTTAATTTATATAAGCATATCCTTTAAATACTTGTTTTTAACATAATCTTACTACCGATTGTAAATGTAACATGCCATTTGCCAATATTTTCCTTTACCTATGTATAGTTGATTAATAGGGACTTTAGCATTCCACGTGATGTTGTCAAATTATCACCAAAAAGAATCTATTTAGCATAGAAAACTAGAGGTTAGGTGTATTTGAGATGAATTCTGTACAAATTCTGTACAATTAAGGAGCTATTCCACTTTAATATAAAAAGCCTAGGTACAAAATTCTTGAGAAAGTTCATTTCAATTATAAGCTGGAAGATTTAATTATTTTTCATGAGGGTACGAAGGGCCAAAACACTTTTGCAACAAAAGGCCAAGGTGTAATTTTTCTGAGCTAATTCTCGTTAGATCCGAACTGCTTTAATAAGCAATATTTACTGCATTCACACCATTTAGAAATTCGAATCTTAGTAAAATAGCTTCCTGATTTGAAGGAAGCAGTACAGAATTCCATAAAATTGTAAGAATCTGAAGTGTCTTCATTGTTACAAGAATTAGTTGGCATTGTTTCCCATTATCCACTCTGGGAATGCCTACATAACAATCGTTATTTCTCCCACAATTTCTCATTTCCTAATCTCTTTATTTGAGTATTCACTAGTGCAAGGTTCTTAACCGGTGGTACGCGAGTGGTAGCTAGGTTGTATGCGAAGTCTGAGTGAGTGAGAAATTTTTATGTAGCTTTTTTTAAATGTTTAATAATGCTCAAATTGACTACTTGTTCCTAATATTTTTCATTTTTATCGAAAGAGAAAAATAACTTTGAAAAATATTGGATGGTACGAAAAGTTTCTTAAAAAAGATAAGCGGCACCTTCAACAAAAAAGTTGAGGACCCCTATACTAATGTACTCTTTCCCACAAATTAGTGACGCAGTGTAAAAATGGTTAGGTTACTTTGGAGCAATTTGTCATGTAGACTCTTTCAGATTCAGTCTATTGACTGACAGAATCGTATATACGAGTGAGCGTTCCTCCTGATCAGATTCTATTCGCATGACAAGTGTTGCTGTATAAAAAAGAAATAACCGAAAAGCAGCACCTTCTTGCACAGCCAGACAGCATTACACTATTCGTCGTCCAGGCGAATCCAGAGCATCCCTCAACAAACGTAGATACTCGGACATCCAATTCTCGGTACTCAAAAGGGTGGGCATCACTGATGGCTTCGTCACAGGCATGTACTATACCTGACTTAATCTGTGGCAGCTTGAAGTATTATCTGAGAGACAGAGACACATGCCCGGTTCAAAACCAATTAGCATGTTTATTTTGACTAACAAAGGCACCATTGTTCGATTCTCTAACTGACATCAGGAAGAAACGAGTGCACCCACCCAGCCTGAGGATTTAGAACCCACTGCTCTTTCTCCATTCAGCCCTGGATGATTACAGGGTGAACACACTTTTTTCAAGAGACCCGCGACTTCGGGGTCTCGTCCCGGCATAATTTCCGCTCAAGTGTACCCACTGCTTACAGTAGAAGCACGGTCAATCAACCTCCAAACATCCAGAAAAATGGCTTCACCAACCACTAGCTTTTTAAAAGAACACGGAATCTGTTACATAAAACCTTCCAACAAATTTTAATCTGCAGCAATTTTCGTCCCAAGACTTCGCTTTCAAAAATCGAAAGATTCTCGAGACATTACTCGCATCTCGAAAAATTTCTTCAACACATTCTTAGGTAAGACTTATATGTCCACTAAAGATTTCATTTTCAGGAGCTAACATTAATTACAGTCAAAAAAATACAATGATTTTGATTGAGTTTCATTCATAAAATTTAATTTCTTCTTCATACGATACTTATACCGTATATATACCTAGCTTACGCGTAAAATGAACTCGATATTCATTGGCCGTGAACAGAATATTATGATGGTTGTCAAAATCTTTCTCATCATTTTTCCGATTAAGACCCACTTTCAAACGTTACTTGCACAAATACAATGAAAATGAACCGTGAAATTTATACATAATCCATTCAATGAGTAGATACGGTAATTTAAGTTGCAAAATTTCGATTTACAACTTCAGTTGAGGTCATTTCACTCGCCAAACGGGCGAATAAAATAGACGAATTCGGATTATCTTTCCACCCCTTCACTACTTTTTCATCCCACTCTGAAAACTTTTCATTTCAGCTCTTTATCACGTTATTTTCTCTTCCATGCTGTCCAGGAAAATTATCGCCGTTTTCACCGCTCTTGTTGAGAATATTTATCCGCCCACTCATTCTATCCGCAAACGTAGGTAATGAATGGAAATTAAATCACGTATTTTACCGTTTCTCTTCGTCATTATTATTTGGCGCAGGTAAATTACGCGCCGTTTATTCGGTTAGAAGACCCGCGGACTTACGTGAAAAATTTTAATTTTCGAGGAGAAAAATGACAAAAAGCATGCACCTAACAATCGCATCAAAAGGGTAAAAAAAATATTCTATCGACTTATTAGGTCTAAATATAATTGATATCTACGACGAACACTTCGTGCACTAGGTATAAGAAAGTCTAACAATATTTGGTTGGCACTGAAATCCACGTGAAGATATAAGTTAAATGTTTGGATAAATTAGTTCATCAAATTTTCGCAAAAGTAAGAGAAAAAAATACCGGTAGAACATTTCGGCAATAATACAAATGTACGAAGTGATAAGAAAAACTCGACCAGGTCTTGCGAAAAACACAAAAACTAGATTAAGACTAATTATGCAATACCAGGACTAATACTAAAAACGATTATGCAAGACCAAGCACTGATATTAAGACAGACTAGGCTACGCAAGACTAAGGCCCAAAAGGAAGAACGATACGTAAGTGTCAAAGTTAATTAAGAATTATTTATCTTAACAAAGTTATATCTATATATGCTAATTTATAAATATAATTGATAAAGAAAAAAATGTAAGAATTTCTTAAATATCATTCTTGCATTCGATCTAATAAATAGTCCAGTCAAATGAAAACAAAAAAAAACTTTTTTGGACAAATGAGAATGGTGATTTACTGGTTGGTTTGATCGTTTAAAATAACATACCAAAAGATACATTTCCCTTTTTGCGAACGTCCTCAGATAAAGGGGTAAAAACGGTTTTTCACGTTTATCTCAACAAATTTTGATTAAATGTTTGGCACCAAATTTCATGCAAAAAATGTCATATTCATTTTTTTGGTCAGATGTTCCAACCTCCTGCTAAATGAGCGTCAAAGTTAGTACCTTTTCACCAAGCGTTGAAAGTATGAGTAAGGTTGCTATATGAACGCCATAATTTCAACTTATGGATACATTCGTTTTTGCATGGGTCAAAATGGGGTGTAAGAAGGTCTAATGCCATTTTTTTTTTTTTTTTTATTGTTGTTATTATAACTGAAATGAAAAACGCTGAGGAAAAAAAGGAAATCCAACTAAGTACACTCGTTGTTGGAATCAAAAATGGTTTGAAGTTGGACTGGTAATGGTTCTGCTAATGGTGTTCACTTTTCGAGTAATTTTGGTAAAAACAGTTTAAAAAAGGTGACTTGAATGTCAAAAGCAAAATCTGTAGTACTTTGTGAATATTATTAAGTATTCACGACAATGGAAAATATCAATGTATAAAATGAGATGGACTGTTCACTATGTAACCAAAATCATGAACAGTCGGGAAAGATAAAGTGTTGGTTCATCAGTGATCGAGTTATGAGATACACGTCATCACAAAAGTATATAATAGTAATCGATTAGCGTGTTGTCAATATCTCTTAGAACGGGAAGTTATTTCATGTCAAACTCAATGTATTTGTCATCTGTGAACTTACCATAGCACAATCTTAGAATTTGTGAGCCGCTCCCTACAGTAAAATATGTACAAATGTTTAAGATTGGTGGTGACATGAAGGGAAGGCTGTGGGTTTTCAGATTTCACAAGGCTTTGAATTTGAATTTTATGTTAATTTTATCATTAGACCCATTCTTTAAACCTCATTGTGCCCAAAATGGGAGAATTTTATATTTTCAAATTTTATTGTGCAATATATCAGTGGACTCTACACTCAGGATTAGGGTCAAAGGTCCTAAGCATCTATCAAGTGAAGTTGATATCACAAGCAGCTAGTATATAATATGGATAGATCAGATGTGATTAAATTAGACTCAAACTGACAAAGGTATTTGGTAAGCTCCATTCATTACAATCTCTTTTTATACCCTCATAGTTCTTATTCTTATTTGCCAGCTGAAAAGAAGCACTAGAACTTTTTTTTTTTTTTCATTCAAGTGAAATATCTTTATCAGAACAGGAGTGGAGAGAAATAATGTTACAAAAATTGAGAAAACGAGATAGGAAGAAACAAAAATTTGTTAATTATGAATGTGGGAACAGCAGTAGCCTTTAGACCACTTCGTCACAACCAAAGAATTCAAATCATCAAATTTTGGAGAGTGCCAGTTGTTGATCCAATGATCCAAGACTTTTTTGACAAATATTTTTTGGAATTTGAAAGTATATTTGGTGCTTTCAATGTATGGTAGAAGGTTAGGCAAGATGGATTGTAAAATTTAATTAAAAAAGGAAAAAAAGAGATAAACTTGACTATGAGAACTGTCAGACACTGTCCATATATCAAATATATTTGCCAGTTACAGCCAGTGGTGGAATGTGTTGTGGCTCCGCCTGCAGGGTCCCACACATAGCCTATGTTCTGGACTCCCCACTGCACACCTAATAGTGCAATGTGGGGATATTGGTGTTGAAGCAAAGCAATTGTGAGTTATGAGGCATGCGAGAACAGGCATGTGACTCCAACCAACTTTATATGGTCCCTTGAAACTTAAACCACTAACTGTAAGCTTCTACCCACTACAGAATGGTTATGACAGTTTGAAATCTCCGAGCTGGCAGTCCAACAGTGATAATGCTGCAAAATTTCCATAATTGACTGTCAGATTTTTCTTGACTTATTGCTAGAACTTGTGTGTTTATTGTTTTTCAACTATACTTTATGTAATGATAATATTTTGATAATTTAGAGAAAAGTTAAAAATTAAGAAGTATTACTTCCATTGTGGGTTATTTTTTTGATATACCCCACTCACTTTTTTTCATTAATATTTTACCCTGTTTTCAGAAATTATTTGTTAAATTGAATATACATAAGTAGTCAAAATACCGATTTACTATTCCATGCAGAACCGAATCGTAGCCGAAAAGAATGGGGGTGATCAAACATTTGAAGTGTAATTCAAGATTAAGGTTCTTAATTTAATATATCAGTCAGAAAACGATTTCCTTCTGAGATTTGAAAAACACCCAAATTTGAGAGGTTCACTAGCTTCTTTTGTTCGCGATTTAGTAAGGAATCAAACAACTATTTTGAATCATAAATGTTCCAGAAAATTCCAACCGCATTACCAAGTTTATAGTATTTTCATTTCAAAGCGATATTATTATAGCTCAAAGTTACTAAGAAAAGTGTTAATTAGAAATTCTCTAAGACTTTTTGTTAGTGTAATATTATTAATTACTGGCCAAGTTCCTTTCAGAGAACTTAATTTCCAGTTGACTTTCCGCAATAAACAAAACAAAACAAAAAAAAAACAGCGTGACAGCTACGAAGATACTGCGAATTAAACAGGGCTTCGTTTTTCGAATTCCGAATGCGGTATAATTGTAGGCTACATTGCAAGAAATGGATAGAATTAAAAAAAACAAAAAAACAAAAAACAAAAAACTTCAAAAAATTTACCATACTATATGTCTACATTCGTATATGGTGAAGAAAACCGCATTGTTCCACAGACGTTCCAAAGTTTACGTCGCACATCGTAAAAACTCAATTTCTGTAAAATAAACTTTCTAGAAACAGTATCAAGCACGTGACGACTATGTTCAAAGGAGTAAAAAAAAGAAAGGTGCACTCACTTTATTCAAGTTTTATTTTTTTGCGAAACCCTTTCAGAAGAAATTTGTCGACAATGTCGAAGTTTCCGGTCTTGAGAATAAAGTATAAAACATTATCAAGTTTGGTAGTTAATTCGACAAAAACTACTTTATTTTCCAGTTAAAAAATATTCGCCAAGATTTCGACAAACCCAAGCCGGCAGGATGGTTTTTAAATCAAATATGTCAGCTATCTTTTCGGCTAAAACGTCAAAAATAAAATAAAAATCATTGGTTAAGGTTACCGTTAATGAAAATTTTATGCTCAAAAACAGTCAGTCCTTACAAGAAACATTATGTTATGGAATATTTTTGTCAAATCGAGTTTCAAAATCGGAGAAGCCCCCATTGTCATGCATTGTTATGGTAAAATGGAGCTCTCAGAAACCTTTTGCGTGATATGGAAGCCATAATTCAGTTAGTTGACAAACTTTATATCTGTGTCAAGTGTTCATTCATCCAGACATTTGAGCAAGCAAACACCGCAACATACTTTTTCATGCACGAAAAATATTACTTGTAATGATCCTGACTAGCAGGGTAATGTACATAATACATCTACCTAGATCTTAGGTACATCAACGACTGTCTTATGATTTAATTCGAGTCTTGAAACTCTGCTAATAGCAAGTGCCGTCTGTTATACAAGAATCATTATTAATGTTTTGGAAAGTGTGGTAATTCATTTTGATAAGTTCAAGAACTAAAACATTTATACAAGCTAATCTGCCGACTCGAACTGTAACATCTGGTATAATACTTTATAATCAATATCATTGGCTACGCACAGGTATTAGAAAACCCAGATATTCCAGACAATTCCACAGATATTTGGTTAACAAATAATATAGAATTATATGAGAAGAGACCATCTTCATATGAAAACTTTTATTTAGAAGAAATTGTTAGTAATTACAAATATGTTGGGTGTAATAAAACTTGGAAGAAATGCAAGAGACAGATTGTATTCGTTATCATCATTATGATTCCAATAGAGAAACTCCAAATTTTATGAGGGAACAACTGACGAAGAATTTTTGAAGATTTAATGATTTATAATTCTGTACTCTTCTACACGCAAATAATGTTTATATTCACAGGTACTGTTGTATATTCCATTTCAAAATGAGCAGGAAGAATTTATCAACGATCATAAGTACCTTCTCATATTTGAACAGCATTCAGCCGAAATTGTCACTAAATGAAATCTATTTGAATCAGATTTAGATATTCCTAAAACTTTAGAACTATACAAAAACGTTATGTGTGACTGATGAAGAGGACAATAAATTCTGACAAATTACATAGGAAAAAAACGCGCTCTAGGGTGTCAGCGAACTAGAAAATTTAATGTGGTACATAGAGATGTGTCGGTTGACCGAGAACTAATTCATTTGAACCAATCTTTTGAAAGACCTAAATGAACGAGACCAAAAGATAAGGATGAACTAGTTCATTTTGAACTAAAAGATATTATCAAATCAAAGTTATATTGTATAGACCTACAAAGCTAGTTCACTCTTATACGTCACAGCATTGTTGTTAATCACTGGATGAGTGGAATTTCTTATCAATCAACGAAAAACGAAACGAAATAGTAAGCGTTTTTGGGGAATGAAAGCGCTTTCTATGTCTGAAAGTAACTACGTATAGAAAATGTAAACAAATTGCTCTCCATATGAAATAATACATACTCAAAGGTTTGATTCATGCAGCTCATTTCGTTCATTTTGAACTAGTTCATTCAAAAGACCGAGACCTGTTGAACTAAATCCCCCAAATGAACTAAAACACACATCTCTAGTGGTACACATTTCATAAATTCATTAATGAAAATTGAAGTTTGAAAAAATGATAACACAATATAAATGAAACACATATCGATATCATATCGATATATCGATCAACACCAATTCCTTCATACTCTTATGATAAAACATTACATATCGATATTAATTTAATTGATATTCCCTCATTTTGACTAGTTGGGAAATTGTGATTGGCTGGAGGAATTTGTATTCTTTCTGTGATTGGCTGTAGCACCCTTTTTTAATGAAAATTTAACCAAAATAATTTTTTCCGAATTTACTCTAAATTCAGCATAGTGAAAGTAGAAATGTGTACCACATTAACAAATACGACAAGATATTGACAAAAATCCACTTGCTGATTTCTATAAAAATCCTGCCTCTGATATAAACTCTGATCTCTTTCATAAAGTTATTGGCAAATTAACTGCAATTGTCGGAAAAAAGAAAAATATGAGTTGATTGCAAAGACAAATACTCAACAACGTGGCATCATTTTTCACACTATAGCAAGACTCAGAAGATCTACTGGTATTATGAAGAATTTTCAACAACCCATCCAGTGTTTCTTTACTGGTCCAGCAGGACCTGGAAAAACGTTCGTCATAAATATATTGATGGAGGTATATAACTGTTTTGTGCTGACAGATGGTATATGCAATGCCTATATATCCTGTGGAACTACAGGACATGCTGCTTGCGCCATCAATGGCACAACAATGCACACAGGTTTTACAATTTCTATTAGCAAAATACAGTCTCGGTTCGCCTTCTGTTTTCATCAGTTGAACCAATACTTAATCATTTTCAAATATGTCTAAGTCATAATAATTGATGAAATAAGCATGTGCAGCACAGAATTACTCCACAACATCAACTACAGATTACAATAAATTACCTACAGGAAATTTTGAAAAACCATTTGGCGGACTAGATATTTTTTTAATATGCGATCTCTGTCAATTACCACTGGTTTGCGCGACACCAATATATAAGCAGCCTAAAAGTAGAATGACTGGTGGACTGGTGTGAGTTTGTGGCATGGTCTTCAATTCTATGAACTTCATGATGTTATGCGTCAGAGCAATGGAGAATTTTCTCAACTATTAACTGCAACTGGCAATGGTAAAGAACTGACACAGCAATAACGAGAATTAATCGAATCAAAATTCATGGATAATTCCTTTGTCTGAATACTATCAGATTATTCTACTTGAACGTAAAGTTGACCAATTCAATAATGCAGTTTTGAATAAATCTCTAAATTTTGTCAACATTGCTGAGGATACTTATATAGGATATGGCAACATCCAACAATGCTCAGCTTCAGCAAATAAGAGGGCAGGTCAACAAAATGAAGACGACTGATATGAATTGTTTACCTTATGAACTAATATTGGTCCTCGACTAGATGTATACAAAGAATATTGATGTAGTTGATGGCTTGGCTAATGGTTCAATAATGAACCAGCCTCACCCAATATTGAACTTCAACATGACCAGCAGGAGACCACATATTATGTGAGAAATTGTCTCTATGATTTCAATTATTTATATTTAAATGGGAACTTGTCCATTTTCATTTTTGTGACTTGAGTTGCTACTAAATGCTACAGATTTCCAGTTCTACAGTACATAATAAAGCAATAATTTATACTGTAATACGCCTACTTGGAGAAGCAAGTTATAGTTTTTTCAACATATATTTTTTAAATACGAACTTTATCATAATCTCGGTTCACCTGTAAAATTTGAATTCTACAATAGATAATATTAAGAATTAGAAGTTATGCCATAACCAATTCAAACAAAATTAGTTAATGGAATATTAATTAATTCTTATTTAATAGCCGGCAGACTTTACTAGATATCGTTTTAAAATACACATTTCAAGTTGTAAAAATTGACAAAATTTCATCAGATTTGAGTCGTGGTTTGTAGAATAAGGTGCATCGCAATCTGAAATTGTATTTTTCAATAGACGTGAAATGAAAAGACTGTTCAAAACGAGTGAAAAACATTACATCTTGAAGGGGCACAACCCTCTGTAGCTGAGTACTGTTTCATTCACTGTGAGAGGGATTGATGGCACATAACAGTGGTGGCAAGATTCGATAAACAGCTCATACTTTCCAAAATGGAGCAAATTTATCATATTTTCTTCGTTTTTTGCAGGTATTTTTGTCATCAAATCGACGACAGTTGATCAAAAATTTGAACCAATTCGGGGTCATGGAAAAATGATAGATTATAGGTCCATAAATCATGGACCACATGTCATCGACTGGTAATTGAACACTGTATACCAAACTTAAAAATATGAGAAATCTTATAAAAACTTTCACCTCTACTTCATTGGTGTGCTTCAAGTAGAATTGGTAATAGTGCGATATGTCAACTTTTGGCAGTCAATTTCTTCGTTTGTTTATTAAATAATTTCTTCTAAAATACTTTCAGAAATAAACAATTGAAAGTATTTTTCAAGAGATTTTAAACTCACAGCACACGGCAAGGGTAGTTGCTCGGGGTACAATAATTCTCAGCACATTTTCTTGGACTGTAGAAAGCGGATTTTGGGATCATTCAGTTTGGTCTTTATCATACTTTTTTTTTCTTGTGAATGTTGTGGTAGAAATTTCTGCTTCTTTTTCATCAGCTTCGATTCATTAGAAATTACAAAATTTTCTTAAGGACTGATTAAATGGTCGTCGCCATCATCAATTTCTATGTCAGAATCTACTTTCTACTTTTTCAAGTTCTCTGAGTAATCTGTCAAGGGTGGGAAGACTGGAATCAATTTGAACAGTATGTTTTTTTTTTCTTTTCTTTTTTGACTGTTAGTATTTGAGTAGTTAATGAAACTACTGGTGGAGTGGGTTGGATATCATAAGTATATTTTTTACAGGAAATTTTGAAACTTTCTCATAATATCTTTGTTCGATGTTGCATAAAAGTGGGACTCCAAAAGTTTTAGTTAGAGACCAGTTCTGTGATAAATTGTACTACTTCACTACTTTATTTCTGTGAATTGCAAAACTCGTATACCTCAAATAGAAAAATTGAAAGAATTGTCTTAATGACATGGACCGGCGATACAAAGGCACTAATTTTTTTTTTTTTTGAAAACTTATTGCATCAAGTCAATTTTGAAAATTTGGGGTTTTTCAAGAATTTTTATTTTTTTTTATTTTTTTTTATTTTTTAATTCTACCCTGTTAAATTAAAAAACCTCTTTGAAGTTAGGGGCACTACTTTCCAAATCGCATATCCAGTTAAAAAAATGAAATAAAAGTACCGCACTTCTTGTTGCAATATGTAGGTGCCTATATTTTGATATTTTTTCAAAACCTTTACACCATAATTTTTGCCTTCATGAGATGCAAAACTTTATCAAAAAATTGTGCTTTCAATATAGGAACTATGCAACTTGCAATACATCCATCACAATGGTTTCACATAACTATATATATATGTAATAAGTACAAGTTTAGTATAGCTGAAAAAAAAAAAAAGCGTAAGTGCCAAGCAGCCATTCATTCCTCATCAAGGGAATATCATTATTTGACAAGGGTGCAAATGTATCTGTGTGGTGTTCTATGGGCGATCAAAAATTATTTAAGCCCGAATTTCACCAATTTCTTAACGGATAAACATAACGTTAAATATAAACGGCAAAATCTTTCATCAAATTCAAATTCATGAATTTTGTATATACTAATTTTAAGAATCACTGTACTATTAAAAGTTTACAAATAATTACACACCTTGCTTTACAAGGGCTAGGTATAATGAGAAGTTCAAAAAGTCTTAATTCGAAAATAAACGAGCAGAATTGTCGCATTTTTGAAATTGATCGAGATATAGTTTCAATTATGCATATGCCTAATTTTGTCCTCATTAGAAAAAATTACGCCCTGATCCTATTGTCTACAAATTTGAAATTCAAATAGTAGTCATTCAGAAACTAGGGAGCTAACACTGATATGAAAATGATAATTAAAGTAAGAGTTGTCATCAATTATTAACAACCAAAAATGTTTCAAAACCAAGGTTAATGGAAACTAAATCATAAGGAACAAGCAACATTTTTAATTAGGTGAGAGAAAAATCAAAAATTAAAACGTACAAAAATTGTCAAGTGGGACGTTGTTTATGAAATGGATGAATTTGAAGCCTCGAAGTCCGTACGTTGAACACATCCAAAAACGAGTGGTAAAATTCAATTTCTCCAATATATACACGATTCGAAAATAAAGTAAAAAGTAACTGAAGGTACTTACCCTTGAGGACACGAGTGCAAGTAATTTGGTTGGGATACTGTTTCGGATAGTTGGGTGAGTAGAATTCTTTTTTACTCTCATCGCCTATTTCGAAACTTTCGCAATTGGTCAAACCACCCATTGTTTCATCTTCTAGAAGTCGAGTTCCTCGAACATTACGATTCGTTAAATTTGCATCCCTGGTGTCATTCTGCGACAATTCCGTAACAGTAGTAAGTGCAACAGTTGTCGGAATTGGAATATCACAATGAGTAATTAGAACGTACGATGAACCTAAAATAAGAAACAATAGTACGTAATGAGAACACAAACATGAAAACAGTCCGAACAGACATAATTAAAAATACGCAAGTATTTTAAGGGAAGCAAATAATTAAAAATTAACGTATTCTGAAAAATTCCTTTCAGATTTCTGTCGGAAGCATACATCAAATCTATTAACGTGATACCGCTGCACTGTGGGGGCAAGATTTTGACTTTGAGAATACCAACATGTGTTCGATTTTCATTTAGGTTTTCTAGGAAAATCTGATTTCATTTTTAATAACCGCTTTTCTAGTTAAGAGTAAGTTTTGATCAGTCAACGCTATTTTATCTTACTAAAACAGTTTATAAGCAAGCATACACGTGCGCACGCACGCACGCGCGCACACACACACACACACACATACACACACGAAACATATATATATATATTATACCATAAATGTGAAAGTTTGTTTATATATATACGTCTATTACATCAGAACCGCTCCATCGATCCAGTTGAAATTTTTTGGACTTATTTGTGTTGTTAGTAACTTCGAGGTCCCTAGCTCTTCGTGGAAAAATGTGAATTTTGACTTTTGCACTCTCCAACCTATTTTTTTTTAACAATTATTTCACCCAAATATATATATCATCCTTCGTGATATTAGTATACCGTCCAAATTTCATGCCTTTACACCATCCCCTTCCCGAGATATGCGACAAAATTAAACTACTTAAATAACGAATAACTTCTGAATAAATTGATCAATTAGATTAAACATTGGTAGGTCAGTTCCTTATGTTAGAGGTAATGATTTTTGATATAAAAAAAACTTGCAACATCATTAAATTTTCGATTGACAGAAGCGCTCTATAAGCGTTTGATTTACGTAAATATCAGAGTCTTTTAGACTAAGAATGGCGTATGTCATCATCTGAATTCTTATCAGTGTCTTACTTAACAAGCAGATACTGGAATTTAAAAGAATGTCAGAGAATGGTTACATTTCGATCATCATTTTTTCCTTGACTACACTATCGGTTGAAGCAATGATTAAATAATCGAACAGCACACCAAAAAGAGAATTTCGCAGGACAATTGCTCTATTTTGTACCCATTATCGAAAAGTATTCGATCACTCGGCTCGTTCTAATTCTTGATCGTGATCGAACTTCAAAACCTCTCAAACGAAAACACTCGTTTTAATCATCAATTGTAAAGTACCAAACACGTTTTCTTCGTAAATAATAATAGCTTTCAAGGAAGTAACGAGAAATTAAGAGAAAAAAAAATTACCTATTGCCAAAAAGTCGCAAAACTTACGAGCAAAAAACGTTCAGTCGAAGAACCGTAATCAAGAAATTCATAATCGTAATAGCTAATGTAATAGTTATTTGTAATACAAGTGTACACAGTAGGTGATTTTGATCTTAGTGTGATTTATGCAGAACGACTGAATTTTTCCATCTTATATCACATCCTTACAATAAAAGCAAGTGTGACCCTAAAGAACAAAATTTCACTCCTGCTACACTTTCCATAGAAATCAATTTAGGCATATTTTTCAAACTCATATGTTTCAATCAATGTTGCCAGTATAAGAATTCCGTATAATCAAAGCAAGTGTGACCTTAAAGACCAAACTTTCACTCCTGATACGCTTTCCATAGAAATCCATTCAGGCAGCACATTTTTCAAGATCATTTGTTTCAATCAGTATTTCCAGTAAAGAACTTCCACACATGAAAAGCAGCACATTTTCAGACCTTGATGACAAAAACTTTACTCCTGTTAAGCTTTCTTTACTAACATACTTAGGCAGCACATTTGTCAAACTCACATACTTCAGTTAGGGTTGCCAGTATGAAAATTCCACGCAGGAAAAACATTTCTGACTAACGTTTTTCAAAGTCATGTTTCAGTCAATGTTGCCAGTATAAAAATTCCATAAATGAAAAGAATGTTTCCAAACTTTGACGACAAAAACTTCATTTCCTTTAGGCTTTTGATATAAATCCATTCAGGTAGCACATTTGTCAAACTCATATGTTTGCCAGTATAAAATTCTACATTGTAATATCTATCCGTTCAAATTATTTTTTCATTATTCTTCCAAAAGCTCTTTATTATTTTTTTTCCCATTTTTCTTATTTTTTCATTCTTTCTACATGTTGAAAAAAGATGTATAGATCTGATTAATTAGCAATAAAATTGGCAGAATAATTTTCTTATTTCTCTTCTTTTCTTCCTTCCTCTTATTGAAATTTTCTCTTCTATTTTCAGTTTTCGTTTTAATGCATACAGTGACTGTATCTTCGAAAATTATCTTCGAGTTACCTTTTGATCTTTTTATTATATTTTTATATGGTTAATAAGTCTAAACGGGTTAATGATTGTTCATATTCTCAACCTGAATACTCTGACAAAATTTATTCTTAATTGAAGTAGTATCGGCATCTCCACAAATTTTTTCAACAACGTATGGTTAGTTATGAACTATAAAAACTTCAATTGTTTCACTCAAATATTATTTCCCTTCTTACGCAGAATAATTATTTGTTTCATTTTTAATTACGTTATACTCGTTCATTTGCTTTTTTTTTTCTTTGAATATAGTATTTTGTTCATGATGATGAGTTGATTTGAAATTTACTGGGGTCAGATTGATGTTTAAGCTTGACAATTACAATCACAAAAATTATAGCTCTCTTCAAGGTACAGTTTGGTGCTTCAAACTTCATTTCAATGTAAATCACAATCTTGTGCCTGTAGCATTGAAATTATTGGATATTCAAATATTATAACATATATGTGAAATGCACATTTTCACTATCACAAATTCTAAACATAAAAGCTTATTTCCATCCTGTTTAGGAATTGTACAATTATGGTAAACTTATTCATTCCTGAAAAATTCAGCTCAAGCAGCCATGTTTTAGATGCTGATTTTCTATTTGGTTCTTTCCAAACAAATTTGTGTGAACAATGCTAAACATCAATATATTAGGGAAAAATGGACATATTTAGTCTAATGGCACCTTGCTCGACTACTTCATATTCCCTGTTAACAGATTTGATCTTAAATTCAGACCATTTTCATACAAATTTTTATGACAAGAGTTCAAGAGTGTCTAAGTTTCTAAATTTCATATGGAGGAGATAAAATTTTTAACAGTTAATATTATACTCTTTTTTGGATCCTCTCCACCTCACCCTTTCACCACGAGACTGAAAAAGTAATTTTTATAAAAATCTTGTAAAAATCAACTTTTGGTTGATTTTGTAACTTGGTTTTGTGAAATCTTTTTCATGGAAGCAATGCTCCACATGGCAGCTCCTAAGTGGAGCAACTGTTCCTTGCTCCTTATGAGTTAGGCGCCAATGCAAACGTTTAAACATCAATACACTAGGAAACATGACCACTCTTGGTCAAGCCTAACAGCACCTTATTAAAGGAATTGACACCCCCTAATAGTACATTAGGTAATGAATTCAAAACTTTCTTATATCTATCCAAATTGTGAATGTACATAAACATTAAAAGTAATTAATTACAAAATTTTTTTTAATACCTTTCTAAATACTAATTTTTAATAACAATAATCTGATGATGCGAATATTCGTAAACATGGTACTCTTAATCATTATAATAAAAGCAAGGTGACTTTGTTTACAAAAACTTCACTCCTGCTACACATTCCACACAAATCCATTAGGGCAGCATGTTGTTTCACTCATATGTTTAAATAAGTGGTGCTAGTATAAAAATTCTTTACAGAAAAGTACCTTTTCAAACTTAAAATTTCAGTCAGTGTTACCAGAATACAAATTCAATACTTACAAAACACATTTCTATCATTGTTCTAATTTGTGAATAATTATTACCTGTTTTGCTTAAAGCATGGCTCATTTCTTTTAGTGTTTGGTTTAGTCCTTATAAATAATTTTGCTTCATCATCACTCATCAGCCATACTTAATATGTATCAATGGAGCCCCGAAGTTAAGAGTTTAATTTTGGATTCAGTTTTGCTTACAATTTGACTCATTCAGTTAAGTCCTTCATAAGTCATCATTTATGAAAGTTATGAATAAAAGTAATCTCAGATTCTCAGAAATAAAAGTTCAACATAGTTTCCAATTTGAGAGTTCATGACTAATTTGTACTTACAGCATGACTTATTCAGTTCAGATATAATTAAATTTGCTTCATCATCATCATCATTTATTAAGGACAAGAGCACTGAGAGATAATGCTTACAATCATGCTCAGCATCAACCATTTTTAAGCAGAATGTTAATAGTGAGCATTTTTTACATAGTGATGCTCAATGCTCATGTTGTATTTGCAATCTGATTTATAATAGTTACGTCAGTTGAAGCTCCTTTGGCCATGTATTAAATGTTAATTCCGAATTCAGACCATTCCCTAACAAATATTTATGACAAATGTTAAATATCAATACATAAGGAAACATGGTTACTACTGTTCCTTGAGTAGGCTTAAAAAGGTCTAATCGCATGTAGCTAGACTAATTCACGCTCCCTGGTAATACATTTAGAGAAAAATTCAGACCATTTACTGACAAAAATTCTCGTGACAAATGTTTAGGTATAGTTTAAACTTAAATAAATCATGAAATACGAACATACTTGGTTCTTTGGAAATACTTTTACGCTGTTAGCGTTTGGTAGAGAATTTAATTTATGAGCTGTCACTAACTAAAACTGGTATTCATAGTTCATAACAAGTCACTAACCAAGGGGTCTGTTTTTAAACTATGGTGAAGCTAAGAAATTTAGCTTTCTTTTGACAAGGTATAGCAAAACTATGAGAACAACTTAATTTTCCAGAGAAATATAGCTGAAAAATGTAATTTTAAACCAACACTCAGTATTAGTGAACACTTAGTGTCATCTATGAATACTGGCCTAACGTTCATTTGTCTTACACTTAAACTGAAATTTGGAAACTTTATCTAAACATGGTCAAACTTGGTTTTTATAAGAGGCCTAAAAACTTCTAAGAGCACCTTGGTCTAGGACTTCACAACTGCTAACAATACATTAGGTTCTAAATTTAGACTACTTCCGAACAAAATTTGTAACAAATGTTTACACACCGATACACCAATAAACTTGGCACCCCTTGTCATTCATTAAAACTTTTTTATATGAAAATTGAACATGTATTATAAACAACAAACATAATTGAGGTCAGCTATCTGGTGAAATTCTGCAAAACATTGCTTCCACTTAAATTAAGTTCTCAGAATTCATCAACATTTTCTGTCAGAAATTATTAAATTTAACTATTTACACAAAATTCTAAATTTCTTATGTAGATAAGTTATATTAATTACAGAATTTTTTTCTACTCCTGTAAAATACTCTTTTTAAACAAATATAATGCAATGATGTGAATATTTGAAAATATGGTATTCGTAGTATATATATAATATAAAAACCACTTCTGTAACACTATCATGTGACCTGTTTTACAGACACATTTGGCTATGCATATATTTGAATCTTACTCGAAATCATTTTTTTCTTCATTTTATCATATCAGAATTCCAACTATATACGATGGTCCTCATTTGTTTCCATATATACGATACCTATATTGTATGTGATGTACTACACATTAATTCTTTGCCATCATGCATTCATATTATTTCACATAATGTGGACTCATGCTTAACTGAATTCACTTCTATTCTGTACTTATTATGGCAAACATCTCAGAAATTACTTTGATGATAATGTATTGTGTGGAAAACCTTGTTGTGAAGAAATATTCACACAAGAAAGCAATCAACAGCTTGCGTGTTCTACCACATCACACACAAATGTATGGGAGAGCTAAATCACAAGCACACAGACACACATAAGCACATAATATGTATTTAGTTGTGTCATCAAATTATGTCATTTCTTATTAGTCATCTGATAAGAAATGAGGTTTGACATTTGCTACCATTCTGTGACATCTTCAAGATTGTTATCAATTGATTAGTCATAGTCTAAATGTTGTACCTTACATATATGTATATACAGATAAGAACACACAAATGTATAAGTGTGTACATATTTCATTTATGTCATAGAGATAAATAATGAGCCAGCTTTTCAGTGGCAACTGTCATTGAGGGGTGCCAACCCCTTTACTTCATACAAAAAATGTTAATCAACAGTGGTCTTTCCCTTGAATTTTGGATATTAGCATTAAACCAAGTCTTTCTCATATACAATAGATTCCCTCACAAAAAGTTAGGTTTCAAAACACCATTGAGTTACTATAGAATAAAGTTACTGTGATAAAATACATTAAAAGTTTTGGCAGTGTTTCCTGCAGAAAAATCCCTAACAAAAAACTAAACGTAAGGCATCTAGTAAAATTAAAATATAAATATGTCTGTGGTGTTTATTCAAATAAATTAGTAGATGTAAAATGGATTCCTACGAAAGAACAACTAGCAGATATATTCACCAAAGCTTTACCTCAACCATTATTTCGAAGTTTTTGTAGAACTATAATGAATTTAAAAGACTGAATAAATTATATTTCTCAAAGTGAAAAACTTAAAATTAATATATTTCGATGAGTTCAATTACACCGTTTGAGGAGACTGATAGAAGTTCAAATATGTCAAAGAGAAAAGCAGAATAATTAAGTATCTCGTGAAGAAATGAAAGAGTTGATGGGATCATATTTCAACTCTTATTGTTATTCTCCTCCATCGCCTCCATCTGTAATGTCTGAAAGATTGATACCTGAAGGACATCCTCAACACACAATTGCGACTCATTATCTGATTTCATACTTTGTTTAACAAAATTGTGGTACATATATACAGTTTGTTCTATACATTGAGAAAAAGAAAATGTAAGGGTTTGACACAAGATATTTGACCTATCTTGAAGACACTATGGAACAGACATTAACTATATAACTATGAAGTTTTTTGATTTTTTCCTAAAGATTTTGTGATTCTATCAATTTTTTTGATTTTTGTTCTTTAAGATTCTGTGATTCATTACTTATATATTCCTATTGCGATATGTCCCCTGCATAAATTTTGTTTATTCCTATTATGATATATTGTTTTTTCATTTAATTTACTGAAAAATATTCAAAATAATATTTTTAATTTGCATAGAATTCTGAATTTTCAATTCATATTAAAGGAGAATTAGAAAGAGCAATATTACAGGTGAGATATTTAATGAATTTTTTTTGTGTGTATATTTCAACGATGGAGGCCATTTTAATTAAAGGAAGATGTCGATATAAATGAGTACCAGGAGGGAGTATCAGAATTCTAGCTATATATGATGGTCCTCATTTGTCTCCACATACACGACACCTATAATGTAGGTATGTGACATACCATACATTAATTCTGTGCCATCATGACACTCATATTATTTGACAAAATGTGGACTCATGCTTAAACGAATTCACTTCTGTTTTGTACATCTCAATGAATTATTTTGATGATAATATTTTGTTTAATTGCTTTATTCTTATACATTACATTATATCACACCTATTAAGGCACCTAATTAATTGATAATTCTGACACATTTATGTTGGCCTTTCATCTGTGTAAATAATTGCTGTCTCGTAGAATGGATACTCATTAATTTATTACCTAATAATATGATTTAATAATTTTACTATTGGTATTTGATGGTTTATTGATGTTGACTAATGAATAATATTGATAAAACTTGGCTAAATTCTATAGGTAATTATAGAAAATGCAGGAGAGTGATGCGCATTATATATAATGCCCAACTCCATTCAATCAAAAGCTATCATGCGGATTAATTATAGCATTTGACCAACCTCCAAAGTCAACAATCATACCTAATACTTACAAACTGCCACTAGTTTTTTCACACAATTTCAGGAAGTTTTCAACTTTAAAAATTGAATTTATACCACTGACTATTTTACAATGAATTCTCAATGTTAATGATACATTCATTTTGAGCTATATAAAGCAGATTTGCATGAAGTGATAACTTGATTAAAAAGAAGAAAGATATTATTTATTGAACAAAATAATGGGGAATAAGGTAGCGCGGGACAAAAATATTACACCTTTTTTGAGAAAAATACTCTATAGTTTTCGGACTACAAGCTTCTTAAAAAATCTATTGAAGGCTGTAAAAGCTAACCATTACTCATATCAATTAGATGAGACATCGTTATATTAACCGACAAATATAGCTTTTTAAGTACAAAACATCTTTCATAAGCATTACTGTATACAACAACTCCAACCCCATAAAGTAGTTGAAAGGTCTACAAATAATACCTTTTTTCTTTTCTTAAACTTTTTTGACAAGCTTTCCTAATAATTATGTATTTTAATATGGTTGTAGGTTTTTTCAGTTTGGGGAATCGAACCTGGGACCTACATATTTGCCAGCTAAAAGCGGCAAACTTAACCGCACGGCCATCTCACTGTCAACTATAACTGGCAAATGTATTATGTATTAGGCAGAGTATGGCAGTTCCCACACATATTCCCCCTTAGAGAGACTCAACACAAGTTGAACGACATTAGATGCTGTGGGAGGTTGTGCAGAGCCAGAAACGCCTCTTATATCTACACACACAGGCTTATACTACCTATATGGGTTCTATTTCCACTATATAGGACGCCATCTATCGGCGACTCAAGTTAGGAAGGAGAGTTGTGAGTTTCACCATGCACCACTAGGGTGCGTGCGTGTCCAGCACGCCTCGTGGGTCACCAGATGTAGGTTTTGTCAGTTCGGGGAATTGAACCTGGGACCTACATATTTGCCAGCTAAAAGTGGCGAACTTAACTGCACAGCCATCTCACCACCGACTATAACTGGCAAATGTATTATGTATTAGGCAGAGTATGGCGGTTCCCACAATGGTCTTGTTAAATTTTCACAAATAAAGATGGTTCGGTGGGAACAGAAAAATTAAACTCTAGCACAGCAATACTTGGCTAGAAAACAGTTTCCCAATTTTCATCCATAATTTAACAAAAAACCTAAACTTCAAAAACTTGAAAAAATTGTAGAATAATATGGATAGTAACTGATAATTTGTACCGATAATTATCGATATCTGACAAACATATCGAAATATTGATTTTCCAGTTTCCTCAAAAACTCCTGAATCAATAGGCAACAAATTACTATAAAACCTGATCCGATGTAATGATTAACTTTGTGAAAATTTCAGTCTTATCCCCTTTGAAATTTTCTCAAAACCATGAGTTCACAAATAGAAGATATATATAATATAGGTAAACATATACTTGAGTACATAATATTATAAGTGAAAAAAAAATAGGTGAAAATAGGAAAATGGTAACAATTGTTTTCTCTTCTCATGAAACGTACAATTTTCATCATCTTTATCTCTAACTCTTTTGCGAGGTCAATTTTAATACCCCGTTTGCAAGCAAACTGGGTAAAAAATTAGGCCAAAATGGTAAAATGGTAACAATCGTTTTCTTTTTTCATGAAACTGATAATTTTCATCATCCCCACTCCTAACCCTCTTATGAGGTCAATTTTAATACCCCGTTTGAAAGAAAACTGGATGAAAAGAAGAAAATAATTACCACTTAAAAAAAAAAGTTAAGTATGTGCATGTTTAACCGAGTAAATCAGTCGTATTAAGCTTTCACAATGGCAATATTAAGAGATACTCAACATTTTGGTTCATTACTGTTGCTCTCCCATTAACACGCATCGTGGTCAAAATGGGATGAAAATTAAAGCCCTTCAAAATATCGCCCATACAACCTCAGCACGCTCAGTTTAGCTTTTTATAGTGCGTTGTGGTCGATCTACCGGATGATTTTAAGTTTTTTTTTTTTTTTTTCAAATTTGTTTATTGCATTTATAAGGAATGGACAGCGTGATTGTAAAATGGAAAGAATTTAAAAAAACAACAAAAATAGATGAGTTGTACTTCGGCAAGAAACAAAAATAGATATGAGCAACCGAGAGGATTATACGTTAAGGTGGGTGTCAGATACGCATGTGACACAATTAATTGCTAAATTAAATTAGTGGAAATTTTATACATCCAATAACAGTTGCTTACACCGAGTCCAAACAAGTGTGATGTAGTAATCCACTGATAACTCGCGTTGGTAATTGAGGTTAATAATTATATCGTTTACTGAAAATGTTGAAGAGAATTATTTTTGAACGATATCATCTGATTTTTATAATTAGCCTAATCAAAAAGTATTTAAAAAATATAGCTAAGCTACAAATACACTTTCACAATAAACTGATTAATTTGGTTATTTCTTCTTTTCTTGTGGTGCAGCGAAGGGGAGACTTTGGTATTAAAACCCCATCACCCTCTCCAAGCCAAAAATAAAACTGTAAATCCTATCAAAAATGGCTAATGACCGAGCATTATCAAATCTAATAAAGCTGAAAAATCTAATCATGCTTTTATAACCTTGGGAGACGAAGTCTGTTTTAAGTTTTTAATGAAGAACAGACAACAGCCAACAAATGCTGGCATTTGCCACTACTAAAAGAAAGTTGGTACTGACAGTATATCGAAATTTTTTATTAATGGAACTTTTAAAGTTGTGTTTATACCAAACGAACATTCGATACGTTGGCTCATGAACAAAATTTTGTTAGTCTTTGTTGTTGTGAACCTCATTCAATACGGTTTTTGGATACCCGTTTACTCCAACCCAGCACAAAAAATTTTCGACGTTCGCACTTGCTTGTTATAAACTTAGCTTAAGAGCCAAATGTAAGAACAATAACCGATTTCAAGTTTGGGCACGAATCTACTAAAAATGGATTCGAATACGAATCTGCATTTTTTTGGGGATTCGAATAGGATTCGATTCATTATCACTTATTTTGGATTCGAATAAAGCAGGTGGATTCGAAGCCAAGAATTTGGCTGGTCAGCTCACTAGGTATTTTTTTATTGCAATGATCTAAAATAGAAATTACTGTAAGAAAAAATCGAATTTCGTTGTTCTCGCATTCAAAATTGAATACAAATTTTGTTTTTTCAAAAAGTTTTAAAATTTAAACGCGTCAAAATGATTTTCAATTCCGATTATTTGAAGTACCTAAAAGGAAGAAGAATCTTTGATCCTTGGAAAATCATTCAAAAATTTCGGATCCGACGAATCTTTCAAGCGGATTCGAATAAAGTTCAAAAATCTAGTATCTTTTTGGATTCGAATCACTGATAAGAATCCAATTTGTTAAAGTAGATTCGAATGGATTCACCGAATCACAAAAACTGATTCAAATCATGCTCAACGCTGCCTGATTACATTTTCCCCACTATCATAAGTAATTATATAATTGTTACGGTGAATTTATTTATTTTTTCATTACCACAATCAATTATTAAAGGTTACCTAACATGACAAGTACCCAGATAAGAGAACTTTATCAACATTCACCAACACCACCTGGTGTATGTCAACAACCACCTGTGAATTTTCTAATTAAGAATTTTTAAATTGCACTTTCTGGACATTCACGAATATAATCGGCACATGCCGATTAGCGGCATTCACCGCATTTCGGTCTTTCACTGTTTTTCACCGTAATATATATAATACCTAAGTATACATAATTACATGTTACAGTCAAAGTGTGAAATCAGGCAATTCGTGAAATGCCTAATTCAAGATAAGCAAAATCTGAAATGAACTGTTTTCTTGTCTTAACTGGCAGAAATTACAGACATTAGTCTAATGTTGTCAAATAATAATACTTTTTCCTATAGATATATTAAATCCATATTCTGGGCAAAATATCGATATTTTTCAATGCAAGTATTTCACTAATGGCAGATCTTCTTCATTTCTTCGCAGCAATTCAGTCATTCAATTATCTGCTTATTGGTAAATAATGGCATTTAAAAATATTGGGGGAAAATGTAAATACACAGAATATCGATATTTTTGACAACAATATACAGGTCTAATGTTACCAGACAGATGGCAGTGTTATTCTCATCAGTTGTCATTTTAATGAATGTAGTAAAAGTTTGTGAAAATGGGAGATACATATAAGATGTTGCCGGAGATTTCATGTTGTTAGAGTATCTATTGGTTGGCTACACTGCTGATGCTCACGATGAGTTGTACTTACTTAATACATACCTACTCCTGATTCGGTACTCTGTGTTTTTTATGTGCGTATTAGTTTTACTATAATTACCACTCATTCAATCCTACAAACATTTATTGGTCATCATGCCCCTGATGTCCAATAGACGTATTTTTCAAAATAAAAAAATGTTGGAGAAAAGCAGTAACTTTGGTACCCAGCTGTCAAATTTTAATGGTGCCCCCTTCATTGAAAAAAAAATTACATGAAACAGTTATTTGGGATACAAGTGTATAAAGGAGGTAATTTTGATCTGAAGGTGATTTGGATCAATTGCCTTTGATTCACATTATATTTGAAGTGAATACTAGTCAAGGTAGGTCTACGCTTACCCACAAAAGATGCAATAATTTAATCTGAAAGCTATTTTAATGATCATTTCACCACCAGCCATCCCATTCTTATACCATGATGCAGTTTCTGCAAAAAACAAAATTCTAGCGTAGCATTGCATCGCTATAAAACAAAGTTTGCAGATGGTGATAGAGATAGAGATGGAGAGAAAGACAGAGAGAGAGTGAGAGAGTTTACTTGAAGAAATTGCAAAATAATATCGATATTAATCGATATTTGTTGGGACCACCAATCCTCTTCCCCTCACACTCCTACAAACACACAACTATTTTTTTATAAAAATATTCATATTCTAAACTCTCGGCCACACTGATACTTGTTCTACCCATCATTCTACCTTCGTACATCTCCGCCATGTACACACATTTCATACTCTGTACATTACTCATTTCCATTTCTGCAATTACAAACTTCTGAAATGTAACTTCATGAACATCTTTATTATTTTGTTAATTACATTGAATCTGTCTTCCTCAACTTCTGTGTGGTAGCATCACTCGGAACAGATTTTCAAACTCTGAAACAAAAACAACAAATTTTTAATTAATTTCATGAATTTAAATACTTTATTTGACACAATAAAGCTCTTTAAATAATAATTTTTTAGTAACTTTGTGAAAATCTTCATAAGTTAGGTGATTAAGTTCCAACTTGTTTTGTACATACACTTTCAAGCAATACCCATTTGGTCAAAAAGTTTATGATTTGCTGAAATTGTAGTAATTTTGTTGTTTGTTGCAAAGACTTTTGCCCTGCTTATGTACAAAGTCTAGCCAAGTTATCAAATTTCCAAAGGTGTTGTCAACTGCTGAACTTATCATAGGAGCCCTGCTTGTTTTGCCTTAAAGTTTGTAAAGTCATAGTTACCTCCCTGATTGTGCGGAACATTTTGTTGAATTCGAGTTGGTGAAGAATTGTCTTAAGTTAACATAATTTGAACTGAAAACTACATTACAATTCAAATCTTACCACATCAAATTGGCTTCGAATCATTACAAACATCTTTAATCATTGTTTTGGTATAAATTGTCAAAGACACTCAAGATTTAATCAAAGTTTGTCCTCAAACAATCAAAGTGCAGTATTCTACATCTAAACATAAGCTGGTTCATCACAATGAGAATCGTCATATTCAATGTTAATTGGTCATCAAAGTTATAAAAACTTGTTATTGTACTTAAAAAATCATATTTTTCTGTAAAAAGTTAGTTTGTCTAACTCAAGGTATTTACTAATTTTTTATATTTTCTTTTCTTTTTCATATTTCTGCGCATTTTACTAATTACCATACTAAAATTTTATGTAGATATCCAAAATTTCTGTAATTTTTGGATAATTTTGGTTGAAAAAAGAATTGCAATCAGACAATTTTCAGCAAGTTGTTTGCACTTTTTTGCAAATATTTTTGTCCAAGAGTGTACTTTTTGTGTTGTAAGCATGGCTCTTTTTGTTCTTTCTTTCACACTCGTGCCAGTTTATTTACTGTTCAGTGCATTAACCTTACTTTTCTATTCACCATTTACATGTCATATTTGTTAGCACAGTTTTCATACTCAAACCACCATCTTGCCTCAACTTGTAATTCTTTAATTTTTGGGCAACTTTGTCACCATACATTGTTGAATTTATTTTATATGATTTTGGTTAAACCAATGAAGACATAGTCAATTTTATTATTAATTTTATTCAGTCTGAAATTATTTTCATACGAATTCTTTTAAACTTGATTTGATATTATTTATTATTCTTTTTTTTTTTACACAAATAAATTAATTTTTGACAAAATTTTTTTTATAAATTTTTTTTTTTGAAAATGATACATCATTTAAAAAAATTTAATTTTGATTTATTCATTTTAGAATTTGGGATTTTTAAGGTATTGAAATTGAACATAAATTACTATTTCCCCTGATTTCCCCATATTTAATTCTTCTTTTTATACACTTTTATTTTACCCACTCAATTTGTTGAAGTACAGCAGACAAATAACTTCATCGCTGCTTTCACATGTTGCAACAAGCACACACATACACTTATATTTGTTTTTATCAGTTGTTTTTTCAATTTTTGTTTTTTTCTGCCTCAAAAAAAAAGTGAGAAATTTTATTTTCTCTTTCGCTATTATTTTCTTCAAATTATAAAAGCATATTTTTTAAAAAATTGTTTTTAACCTAACTTATTAGGTATTTACTGTTTGCAAATATTTGTTTTAATAATTGATTTCATCATAATAATTTGAGTTATTTAGTCTTGTCTTAATTTGGTAAGCATCTTCTCTCATCTTTAAAAATTGTAATCTCTCATGCCTTACATGAACCTTTATTTTATTTATTTTTTTTATTGTTGTTGGCCAAGAATCAATCATGTCTTTATTACTGTTTGGTTAACACAGATATGGTAATCCTAGTCTTGTGGCATTTACTGTGGATTGTATCCATTGAGTTTATTTATTAATTTTTTTAATTTTCTTCATTCATTCACTCCATTTATTATGGCTACTGAAGCAAATGATCATGTTTCCCACACATTTGAGAGAACTGGTTATATAGGACAGCGTGCAACAATAATTAGCACATTGATAGGTAAATGATGTCAAATTACAGTCTTTCTAAGTCCTAGAGAAACCAGTTGTATTTATACTTTAACAGATGAAAGGTCAACTTCTAGATGGATCAAATTTTTTCAAACTTAAGAAAGGGTCAAAGCCTACAATTTTGTAAGATTAGATAGGGAAATTCTACATCATGTCAAACATTGAGATGTTGTTTCTGAGATTTTTGAAATACTTTATGCTTGATATTGAAATGCCATATCCACTAATATGATGGTTCTTAAATCTAAATTTCAATTCTTACACTTTGATTCTGGAAAAGGTAATATTCATCAGTTTTTAGAATATTTTTCTAATTTGGTTGAAGAATTGCAGTATGCAAATTACCCCTTATCAGATGCGGATGAGATAGATCAACTAATCATGTTATTAGCAGAAAGATTTGATACGGTATTTTATGAATTTCATAATATTGAGCATGATAAAAGAACTGGTGTGCCTTTTATAAAAATAATCTTAGAAAAAAGGGAATGTATTGAAGATTCTAATAAAGCTAATTGAGGGTTCAATCAGCCCAAGTCTTAATATAAACCCATCAATAATAATAATAATAATAATAATAATAATAATAATAATAATAAATAATTATAATTTATAAATAATTAATAATTAATAATTACTTAGTTGTACTTATATAAGGACTAATTCTTCAGCCTTTAAAATCACATCTATATGATGAAACAGGCCTGGAAATATGCAAATTTTCAAAATTTGATGTGATCAAAAACCTGCATTTCCGGAATCATCAGAGGTTATCCTGAGTTGCCCTTCAAATAATAGCTCTGTTTGATAGGACTACGCCAACTTACACTAACCTACACCAGGGGAGCGATTCCACAAATTTCAGAATGTTATATGACTTTACGCCAAGTTTTACTTGAATATTTGTAGAATATCTCTACTGGTGTAGGCTGGTGTAAGTTAGTGTAATCCTATGAAACACAGCTATTATCTCATGAGTATGTAACACCATACATGGGACAAATGAAATATTACCCAACTCCGTTAAAATAAGTACAAAAATCTAAAAATAACTTGAAAATCTATATTTGCTTTTACATAATGCATCCAGATTGTACAAAATCTATTTCTAAACTTTGTTCCATACCATCATAGATAGTAATTACAGTAGAACACACGTACAGATTGGATTTAGGATAAAAGTTTTTCTAAACCCGGACATTTGTTCCATATTAGTCTTTATAGTCTGAAGTCCTAAAACTGTAAAACTATGCAATATTTCATTGTTAGTAATATCCAAACTGGAAATTATAATGGTCTTCTATCATAAATCAAAATAAAACTTCATCCTTGCATACTGAATGGAGATGATACATTTTGAAATATACTTATTACATTTATTGAAATTTATTCCGTATAATTAGACAAAATTATATAATTAGAGAATTATCATGTTGTAATAACTTTTCAATTTGGTGAAAAAGATCTGGAAATAACAAACTCTTAAAATTTTAAGATTTTGGAAATATGGGACCATAACAGGAGTTACAAAGCTACTTTCAACAAAATTATAAGTCTTCAATCTTCATATCGCATACCGTGTGGAACTATTATGAAAAATTACAATCGTACTCAAATTAAAAACCAGAATCATGAAAAATCTAATTTCTTCATTTTGTCATTAGAATAAAATTATTTTCATAGGTGTGAAAGAAAAAATAAACATTAACTTTCTTCCTCACCATCATATATAGAACATGTTAAAGAATGAGGAAATAATAATATTTTTTGATTTCAGGAAATTTTAGCTCAAGAAATGCACAGTTTGAAAAATCCATATTACTAAAGGGGGAAACTCAACGAGGATTATGGATTTAATCCATACCAGTGAATAGTATATAATGTTTGGAAACTGTAAAACAATGTAAGACTTCATTATAATTATTTATCAAAATGGAAATAATTGTGAAACATCTACATCCCTGAATGCAGTTTCATAAATATGCATATATGTATAGGCATGATTACAGAATTTTTCCATGTATAAGAATGGGAAGTATCCAATTTGGTTATCACCAAGTACTATAAAATAAGAAAACCATGAATATAGTGTGAAATAAAATCTAGAAAAACTACAGTCTATTACTAAAAATCAATTCCAAAGTTTACTCCTGAATTCTAGATGAAAATACCAGTGCTGTCAAGATTCTCATTACATTCAAATAATTAATTCTACAAAATTAGTCAGATAAGTATAGTGGGATAATTGAGATCTTCCACAATCTTCTCATTCAGGAGAAATGTATCTGGAAATTACAAATTACAAAAAATGAAACTTTTCTCAAATCCAGTTCTGTGAAAGTTTTTCATTCCAGACCCAGGAACATCTATATCCTAAATCCAATCTGTACTTGTGTTCTATTTTGATTACTGTCTACAATGGTATGGAACAAAGTTTAAAAATGGATTTTGTCCAATCTGGACAAATTATGTAAAAGTAAATATGAATTTTCAAGTTATTTTCAGATTTTTGTACTTGTTTTAAAGGAGTTGGGTAATACTTAATTTGTTCCTCATATGATGTTACATATTCATGAGATAAACATAATATTCAAGGGGAAATCCTGGACAACCTCTAATAATTCCAGAAATTCAGGTTTTTGATCACATCAAATTTTAAAAATTTGTATATTTCCAGGTCTGTTTCCTCGTATAGATGTTATTTTACAGGCTGAAAATTTAATCCTTATATTAGTACAACTAAGTATGTGAAATGAATTCATTTACCTTCACTTTCCATTTTTTGGCTACTTAGAGGTTAAGGATGAGTGACTTAAGGCTGACAATGTTAAATTCAAGTCCATGTCAGATCTTAAAGTCTGGAGAGTTGTTGACCAACCTTGTAATATTAAACTTATTAATACACGTAGGATCTTTATAGCCAAAGCCAATGAAAATGGTATAATGTGCCCTAAAGAAAGATTAGTTATTAAAGGATTTATGGATAGATTAGAGTACTCTATGACTGAAATTTACACACCTGTAGTTAATTATGGTTGATTCTATGACTTTTGTCTATCATGAACATGTTAAACTTACAGTTACTGTAATATGATGTCAAGACTGCTTATATGAATATATAGATCAAGAACAACGTCTATTTAAATATCCCCTTAGGTTTCAGTGTTGAAAAATCAAAATTATTAAAATTAGAAAAATTTATCTAAGAGTCGATAGATGTATATAAATCTGTAAAGATGATCAGATGGGATAGACTTTATGGTAATTTTCATTGCTGACATACTACTTGCAGCAAATTATCCTGATTGGATACAACAAACCAATGATCATCTTGAAACCTGATTCACCACAAATGTAATCAACAATCCCACTCACTTTGTAAATTTTGAAATTAATAGAAATGTAGAATCATAAATTATAAAGCTCACTCAAAAACAACAAATTGAAAAAATTCTCTAAAAATTCCAACTTAGTGATTCCAACCCTTCAAAAATACCCAAAAAGACAAGCTTAAAATTAAGCAAAACTAACACCATAGATGATAAGGAATATATATCTATGATTGGTGGACTATTATACATTGCTAGAGGCACTAGAATGGATATCGCATTTTCTAAGAATTACCTTCTGATTCCAAAACTGCTCCGATGATGTTAAGAAAAATCAAGTACACCATATCATTAGGTATTTAAAGTCAACGATTAACATTGCTTTCATATATCACTCAAATTCTAATGGTATTTCCACCTATGTTGACATCTTCTACACACCTGACATCAAAAATGAACCTGTAAACATTAATGAATTAGAAAAAGGAAAGTCAATAACTGAATATCTCATAAAGATGTACAGTGATTTAGTTAACTGAAGTGTTCATTGCCAAAACATACATGCATCATCTTCTACCACCACTGAATTAATAGCCTTACATGATACCTTCAAAGATATTGAAGTTATATGGCTTCTTAAACGTGAATTTTTCCAAATCAATACTTCAATGAAAGTCTTTGAAGATAACATTTTCTTTATCCATGTAATTTCTGGAAGTAGCCAGAAATGTCTAAGAGCTCTGATGATTAAGTGCTATAGATTAACTCAAGCCCACAAAGATAAGGTTTTCAAATTTGAAAAAATAGCAACATTAAATTAATTAGCTGATCAAGCTTTATCCAGTAGACAACATATTCTTTTACAAAACAAACTCCTTAAATCTCCATATATCAATCCATAATCATTTCTCGTTAAATTAACAACTCAATTCACATCTGAAAAACAGTAAATTCACTAATTAATCATCATATTTATTCATTAATATAATTAAGATAATTCACTTACCTATGTAATTATTGATCCAGTTTCATCGATCTTGTTTCTTCATAATATTCGTGGATCTGAAATATATCATACATGTAATTAATATCATTTTATGCATATATACTTCATAACGTGAATAACTATTTACTTACCATTTTTCTATTACTTTATCCACTTCTGTTACTATTTTCAAATTTTTACTATCAGTTTTGTGCTTATTTCTCATGTTTATTTACCACAAATTATTTACTTACTTTACCTTGCAGTAACGTTACCACATTATTCAACCCCAATATGTAATATACAAATGATTAAACTTTGTTTAATCTCTTGCAGTCACGTTTGATTCAAAGGATAATAGGGGGTATTGGGACCACCAATCCTCTTTCCCTCACACTGTTACAAACACACAACTATCTTCTTACAAACACTTATATTCTACACTATTGACTATACTGATACACATTATACCGCTCATTCGTTTACCTTCGGACATCTCCACCATATACATACATTTCATATTCAGTACATTACTTATTTCCACTGCTGCAATTATACACTTTCGAGACATAACTTCATGAACATCTTTTATTTTGTTAATTACATCCAATCTGTTTTTCTCAACCTCTATAATATTTGTATCGATAGTGGTCGATATATCGATATTTCATTGCTGGTTTCAGGTTAAGAAATTACGAAAAAATGTTGACGGTTATCCATATCTTCAACAAAAATATCGATCTATCGATGTTTTATCACTAAAAACCACTTTTCATGAGATTTTTTGTTTCCAGTTTTCTCGAGAACTACAGAACCAATAAGCACCAAACTTCTTTCAGACCTGCTCCCATACAATAGCTATCTTCCGAGAAAATTTCAGCACTATCTGTTTGGTAATTTTTTCAAAACTGTGAACATAAAATTTATTCCAGAAATTCTTCTTTCCCAGTATTCTTGGGAACTACTGAATTAATTGGAACCAAACTTCCAAGAAACTTGTATCAACATAAGGAAAGTCTATCATGAAAATTTCAGCCCCATCCCTTTTATCATTTTCTCAGACCGGAAAAATGACTTCTCCAGGAATTTTTCATTTTCCAGTCTTCTTAGAAATTAATTAACCAATAAGCAAAAAATTTCTATCAGACCGCTTCCAATATGATAACCATTTCTCTAAAAATTTCAGCCTTATCCACCCCGTAGTTTTCTCAGAATATGAACATAAAATTTTGGATGCATGCATACATACATACATACATACATACCGTGGAGTCAGTTTGACACACACCATAAGTACATCCCATTTTGTGGTGTCAGACTGATGTAAATACGATTAGATCTAATCGATTTATTCTAAATAATAACACAAAACTCAGACGAAGATAAAGCATCATACCAGAAATATTTCAAGATCCAAAGAGCAACTTTTCATGTTAAAACGATAATTTTGCAAAAAAATGGGTGAGTTTTGGGGTTAAACACTGTTAACTATTTTGAAAGCCATTCGTGTCCCCAAAATATAATCTCCAAACAACCATCTGCAAAAACCTCCCTTCCCAAAATTATTCTCTAGCTATACGCCTGTTTAAAAAGACTGGTAATTTTCGTATTTTTATCTGGTGCATTTACTTTTACCTCTGTCATGTTATTTTACACAGAAAGTTAGCTTGACACGCACCAAATGTGTTTTCCCTATGAAGCATGTCAAATTGCCTCACCCGGTATATATGTGTATATATATAGGTATATAAAAATTAGGAGGAAATGAAATAAGTTTACGTTAAAAACACGTTTTTAAAAGATGAGCTTTTATTTTTGTTTTTTTGGCTTTAGCTTCATGCGAAATAAATATTATTTCGTTGTGGAAGGTTGGCTGCAGTATTAGTATATTTTAAAATCGCAATAGTGAGTAAAATAAAAGCTTATAAAAATGATACCAATCGTTTTCTTTTCTCATGAAACGGATAATTTTTATCATCCTCACCACTAACCCTTTTGTGAGGTCAATTTTAATACCCCGTTTGAAAGCAAACTGGGTAAAAATTACGACTTGACTGCTGATGTGACCCCCCACGAAAATATGTAATTAATTTTTAAGCAGCGATTCCGCGGAACGATGAGCTTCTGCATTTTGTCGTAATTTTGACAACCGCAAATTCGAACAATAATGAAAAATTAAAAAAAAAAGAAAAAATGGAGCGAAAAGTTTGGAAGGAAAAAATTAATTTTCTCGAAAGACCGTGTATTTCTCATTTTTTTGAAAAAAGCTAACGAAGAAGAATGACATTATACTCGTACTAACCGGTGGCAAAGCGATGTCGAGCAAATTAAACCGAAAATGTTGACGAGGAGGTGAAATCGATTATACGACGATTCAATACGCGTAAAGGTAATTTAACGACATGACCTTTTTATAGGAGTGACAGGGTGTTTTCGAGGTCCCACCAATTAATCCTTTTGACTACGAATTATTATTAATAACGCGCTGCTGTTTCATCGGAAATGAAAAGTGGGTAGGTACGCAGAAGACGACGACGTGAAATAAAGAAGACAGTGCGAGCACACCCGACTTCTACAAAGCACTTTCTATCCTCGAGGAATATTATTTTCGTCCTCAGCTTAAGCCCCGAATGGTTCAAATATTCGGTGTAATTTAAGGAATTTAACGCCGCATGTCGTACCGGAATTAGAAAACAATAGGCGTCTGAAAAAGAGAGATGCGCTCGAAGGGAACGTTCACGAATTATGTACAGGCCGGTAAAATTCAACGAGTGGTAAGAAAGTGGAAGCCAAAAAGTCGAGACTATTTAGGAAATGTTTTTAATCCGTTCATTCAAAAGATAACAACGGAAAAAGAATAAAAAAAAATTAATGCAGCAATGCTTCGCTAGAAAACCCAGTGTGCTCGGTATTTATATCGATAGTGATCGATATATCGATATTTCATTGCTAGTTTTAGGTTAAGAAATTACAAAATACTATCGACAGTTATCCATATCTGTAATAAAAATATTGATCTATCGATGTTTTATCGCTAAAAACCGCTTTTCCAGAGATTTTTTGTTTCCAGTTTGATTCTTCTCAGGTGTAGACCTCAGTGTATTGCCAACCAATAAAAAACATAAGGTATATCCTACGAAACACTTTTTCTTTACTGTAAATGGTCAAAACCTTCTAACCTACAGATTCGAAATAACCAAAGTCAACATCATTTTGTAAAGAGATATGATTTTGTCCTTCATGTTTACGAATGTTTTAAATCCGATCCTTCACATCTACGTAATGATCTGATCTAGTGACAAATCAAAGAGAATTCATCTACAAATTGTCTTCGATTCGTCGCTGTTAAATTTATTAGGATTCAGCGACAAATTGAAGAGAATTCATCTACAAATTCTCTTCAATTTGTTGCCGTTAAATTAATTAGGATTTGTCACCTAAATTAATCAGGATTCAGCGACAAATCGAAGAAAATTCATCCACAAATTTTCTTCTATTCGTCGCCGTTAAATTAATCAGGATTCAGTGACGAATCAAAGAGAATTCATCTACAAATTAAAATGTGTACCACATTAAATGTTCTAGTCCGTACAGACCCTGGAGCATGCTTTTTTTTTTTTTTTTTTTTTCCATCAAATCCAAATAATAATTAATAATTATATTTCTTCTAAACCAAAATTTTTTTTTGGAATTTGCTTATTTTCAGAATGTTTTTGAAAAATATAGTATTTAGTTTCCAGTGAGAAATAATAAAAACTGAGAAAGTAGCCATTCCATATGAATATTAATCAATCTGTGTGAGAAATTAATCAACCTGCGTGAAAACTTTACGAGATGTGCGAGAAATTGAAATTGTAAGTGCCCATATGCAAAAGATAATTTTTTTGCTTTGTATCAAAATTCACAATTTTTTATTTCATCAAGGCAAGTAAAAAAATATATTTCTGGGAAAGGTGACACAAAACTGTAATTTTCTCAACTCGTACACCAAAAACAGGTTATTATTGAATCCATTTTGGTTAGCAAAGTTTCAAATTTCCAAATCAATCTGGAACAGTCACGAGAAACTTCACTTCTTCACTCATTAGTATTTTTTCAAAGGAACTTTTTTTCATTTCTGTACAACACCGTTTACATATACACAAGTGGTGCAATGTCAGCATTAAAAGGGGATATTTTACATGTTCATGCCCAAAAACAAAATATTAAAATAGTTCACCTCTCCCTAATTATTTGATTATTTGATAGAATTATGTTATTTAAAGGAGTTAACATATTTAATCAAATAAATAACAAACTCTCTTTGGTGGATTTGTAGAAAAAAATATTGAATTCAACTAGTCAGCCACTCATGATAACCAACTTATAATAATAAAATCGTTGCGATTACAGTACTTGCCTGAGTCTTGTGCTGCAACTACACAAACCATCAGCAATCACTTTTTAATAACCAGTTGAGTAAAATACTGTTGTGTCATTTGAATGAAAAATTTTTTATTTGCACAGCTTTAACAAAATGTTAGGTATCACTTACATGGTACATTAGCAGAAAAATTAAAACAGAAAAAAAAACAAACGTTATAAACCAACAATCTTTACTGACCATTGGTTACATTTGTATAATCCAGTAAAATAAAATTAAAAACGGGGATAATATGGAATTAAGATCATTAAAAAATACAAATGGTTTCCCACTAGAAATTTTGGAGGGGTAATATGAATTGAATATAATTTTGTTAAATACTAATAATGAAGATAGAATTTATTGATTGAAATTTGGAAAAATTGATGGGGTTTAGTATGTATCACTATTTTTTTTTTAATTTTCCTTGATACATGAAAGATATAATATAATAAAAACATATTTCTGGGCAAAAATAATGTATTTACATAAAATTTAGAAGAAAAACCTTCTCAAGTATACACTGTTTTTCATAGACATTATAGAGGGAGCGATATAGGGTGGTAAAGAAAAATATTTTTCCCAAAAATCATAATAATCTGTATTATTTTCTCAATGAGAAACTTAAAATGAATACAGATGTAAAAATGGCGAATGAAAATAGCAACTTAAGAATTTCTATGAATGTGTAATTTAAACATTATACTTCCTGCCTGTACATACACGATGTTCCAAATAATATAAATGAGTCATCAGAAAAAACAAATTGTAGCCCACTTAATTCCATTATTCATTTAGAGTCTTTGCATGATTTTTCTGATGGTTTATTTCCATTATTTGGGACACCCTGCATGTACAAACATAAAATACAAGTCCTGAAGCGCACTTTGGCTTGTTTTGCCCTGGTAACACTGTTCAATTTATTATTTCTACAGATTACCAAATTAGTTGGCACATACGCAAGAATTTTTTAATAACTGAATATTTTAATAATTTTCGTATGGTATAGAGTAAAAAATGGGGTTGTACGTTTATTATATTGATGATGAATAAATTAAATATTAATAGAAAATCTCAGCACGCTAATTTTTTTTAATCATTTTTATATCTATATTCTCTTTGAAATTTCAATTAGGAAAATAGGTTAAGTAAAAATGAATCTTTAAAAGTACACTTTTATAAAACCTCCTCACATTAAAGTCCCATGTCAAAAATACATAAAAAAACTTATATTAAAAATGAAAAAAAAAACAAAACTGACACTGAGAGGATTTAAACAAACACATCTAACCTGGACTGGAAAGCGACGATACTACCATGATGCCATAAAAGTGGTTGGAATAATAGAGAAAAATCTAAGTTCAGACAAAGATTAAATTTTTTTTTGTGTTATCATAGGTTATCGTTGGTGTTTTTATGGTGTTTTTAATAGTGAGAATTTCGAAGTTCCACCACAGCTCCTTGCTATGAGGCATGGTCTACCACTCCGGTAACATGTTTTCAAATCCATCTTGGATTTGAAATTTTTTTTCTTCATTTTGTTTTTTCAGTATTGTTTTGTTTTCACATTGTATCTTGGGAGTGGGTCAGCCAAATTCTGTATTAGATTAGGTAAAAGTACATGTCAAAAAATGAGGAAATCTTATTACTCTCATCTTATATGCCTTTCAGACATCCTCTTTGTCTGGTCACAGATGCTTGTGAAAAAAAAGATAGTAACTTGAGTTGGAAAAAAAACACATTGATAAGAAATAACTGATAATAAAACTCGATTTCAGCGCTCCTAGATGTTAGTACAAGAACTACATCATATTTTGTCGTGTTAGTGACTGCAATAAACGCGTATTATAATAATAATACAAATTATTAAGAATTTGAAACAAAAAAACAAAAAAAAAATTAGTATTTAGGTACTCTTTCTAACCACCTTGTATCTTTGGTCGGTATTCAGAGTTGACTCTAAAACTTAGCTAAAGGTTCAGGTCATCTAGGAATACCCCCTTTAATCCTTTAGATAGTTATGAAAACAATGTAATGAAACATTTTTTTTCTTTCAGAATTTTATGTACATCATTTTCATAATGAAGTAATTTTATTATATAAATATACATATTTATAAAAACTTATATATATATAGCTGATATACATGAAGAAAAATTAAAAAACTAAATTTAGTTGCACACACAATCACCGAGATGGAAACACACAGAATGAGAGAGCATTTCTACTATTTACTCAGAAAGCCGCACCTCCAGCATATTTCAGGCGAAACCCTTTTCGTATCTATTACTTAATTCAATTTCAAACTCTTTATTTTACTAGGCTAATATGGCACAGTGATATCGTATTAAACCAACCATTCGCTCTCACGTTTTGAGACCGAAATCGGAATGAATTTATGAACAAGACACAATTTTTGGTCGTTTAACTTTTCTTTTTCAAGATATCATTCATTGTAGTTGGTACATAAATGCGTCGTTCTTTCATTTTTATTCACCGTTTAGCGAAACTCAACCTCATCTATTTTTCGTACTAAAACCGTGTTTCATTTTCCCTTTCTCTCAGGTTTTAGATGGTCTCTTCATCCAACGAAAAAAGATTTCTTTCTCCTGCTTCCATAACATTGAAAAATTCGCCTAAATTTACGCATATTTTTGTGATCATTTGTTACACGTTCCCGCATACATTTCTATGAGGTAGACAGATAGAAATGTTTAAAAAGTCAGCCTGTTTCATAAAGCTCACGAATATGCCAACAGGGTTCGAAATTTACTCTTTATTTTATTATTTTATTTACTTATTCATTTTTTTAATTTCTTCGTTAACTTATTTATTCGGATAACGAATGTATGGCGCATGCTTCTCATTGTTCAGTTTGAAAATAACTAAAAACATGCAGACACACAGACACATAGACACATAACAGTAAAACACGACACAAAAATTAATGAAAAACTTTTTTTTCTAGCTACATTCCTACATGCAATAAAATAACGCATTGTGCCATTAAGCAAATTTAATGGAAACTTCATTGAAATCCCATATCATAAAAGAAGTGCAGCGATCAGAAAGAACGAATATTCTCAAAGATAAATGAGCAGTATTCAGCGATGAAAAATTTTTACTATTCACGCATGGTTATTTGTCGACTGTTGATATAAGAATAATATTTATTCTGAAAAGACGAAATGCATTCACTTATGAAAATCTTGCTTCACCACGATCAGTATGGCTTAACGTTGCATTCATATTTAAATATGTATCTGCCTCGACGAGTGCAAAAATAAGTATACGACTAAATTAGATTCAAATTATAATAAAATTAGATTAACGAAAGAAATGTATTTAGTTTTCCACCCAGTTTTCTTGAATAATCAAGTCACGACATCAACTGCTGCTGGACACAAAACATTAAATTTATTTGGGAAGAAGACACATGGATGCTTGGACAAACACTTTGATGGAGCTCTATAGACTGTATGATTCATCAAACCACTCCACATCAAGTTCGTTTAACCGCACCCAAAGCAAAAGGCAACATCCGAAATTTAAGGTATGCATAAGGTTTTACGAAATAAGAAACTTGAATGATTGATTGGTACAACATTGAGAGAGGAAAAACAAATGTCTGTGTAACGACGAATAAGTTAAAGCGAGAACAAATTAACTTTCTATTTGAGGCGAGTACCAGATGAACGATGGCAATATACTGACTGAACCACCTCCCATATAAAATTAGATACACATACAGAATGAAATAAGAACTCGGTTTTTGAAAGTATGTACTTTTATAAAATTTCGCTTAAACATTGAAAAAATACGTAAACCCAAGTTATTAAATGATTTCTCAGCAAATAAAATAACAGCAAGCCTGTTTTCTACACAGAGTTTCTGTTTCATTTGGAATTATCTACTTTATTTAGCAATAGTTTAAGATTTTTTCAAATCACTTTCTACGCATGCACCGTCGTAAGCCAATTGAAACGAAAAATGAATGAATATGATATATTCAATGTGTGTACAAAACTTCCTGATTATTGCTTAAAAATTAAGGATTTCAGAACCAATTAAGCTCCAAAAATGCAACATGACAGAATGTACCGGAACACCATCAGCCGATTTGGACCAAAGACAATGGAGTTCATCCTTGTTTAGATCGGAATAAGTGTATCGAATTTCATGCCAATTGGATGAAAATTGCTACCACCTGTTCCGAGGTAAATCGAAATGTGTACATACAATATGAATTAGAGCTAATACAGTGTCAAAAGTTTTCTGGGGTCATGAGACGAAAAACAAACCTACCCTCGACCATGGGTTTCAAAATCAGATTGATTTTAATAAGCAGATTTTCAAAGAAAATCTATGTAAAAATAGTATGGTCGACATGGATTATTCCACGTCACCAGAGAGTACCACTCTGGACCATAAATAAACGAACCTTAAACAAGCGGGAGTGAACACATGACACAGGTATGTAACTACGGGTTTATATGTAACAAAAATTTTATGGGTCATAGTTAACAAAACGATCCATGTGATATTGAATGTCGAAATACTGGATGAGCAATATATTTTCGCATGAGAATCGAGGATAATAACATCAAACATACGTTAACACTAAAACATTTCAATATGAAGTTTGTATCTCTGCATTTTTACCAAGTTTGGGTTTGTTGTCTGTTAGCTCAGTAGTTTGCGAGAAAACTGGACAACAAAAAATTCTTGAAAAAACATTTTCAAAGATTTTACGGAAAATAAAAAAGCGATCGGGCTGAAATTTTCATAAATGTGCAAGTTTCAAGGAAGTTGGATGCTTCTTCGTTAAAGTAGTTTTCGAGAAAAATGGGAAAGAAGAAATTGCTGGAAAACATTTTGTGTCAATGGTTTTGGGAAAACTACCAAAGGAATAGAGCAGAAATTTACGTAAAAAATGGTCCGTTTATAAGACCAGAACTGATGAAAGCTTGATGCTAATTGGTGAAGTAGTTTCCGAGAAAACTGGCGAACAAAAAGTTCCTGGAAAAGTAGTTTTTCCGGGATTTTGAAGAATTTTTATGATGCATTGTTTCTACGTAGATGCAAGTTTGATAAAGGTTTGGTACCTATTACTTCAGCAGTTTCCGAGAAAACTGGAAAAGAAAAATTTATTGAATATATACGTTTTTTTTTCAGGATTTTGAGGAAATTACAGAACAGATTGGATTGGAATTTCTAAGAAACATATTTTGACTCATGTAAGATTATACGTTGTGACATCTAATCACCCATAGCCTTCCCCTTCACATCACCAACAAATATATACTAGTATTATGATAGGGAACGGCTCTCGAACTTTAAGATTATATTACAGATAAACTGAACGGGAAATACGCCAATTCCCCAACGGAAACAAATTCCCCAAATCTACGAAACATTGAAAACACGTTGTTCAACTATTATTTAACGATATGGTGACGTGTAGAAATACGATATTCGATCATCGGTGAACCAATCTTTATCTCATTTGACTGTTCACGTTTTTGGCCTAAGAGTGAACAGTCAGTCTCATTCTGTACGTGATAGTTTCCGTTCGTCGTGAATACGAAATATTATTCACGGCACAATACAGCTTTTTAATACGACATCAAGTCACCTTTTAAATTGTTTTCACCGATATTTTCGAATGTGAACATCGATAGTAAAACTAAATAGTTCGTGATACTACTTCTCCAATTTCGAAGACGAATACTCAATCGAGATTTGTTGGTTCGCCGAACTTTGAGAACCATGAGGCGACATGATTTGTAACCTGCACGACCTGATACTAATTACCATATTTGTAAGTAACCTTTTCGATTGTAATAAAATGTAAACTGTAATGATGGGTCGGCCAACTTGTTTATTTCCAATTATATAAAATCGCTCAACATACTTCGTAGGCCTCGGGAGTTATCGCTGATAGGCTGGAGGCCTAACTGTTTGAGCTGGTTTGTGGTTTCGACTCTACGATCAATCGAGACTTATTGATATACTTCAAATTGTGATATCATTCCCTATACTCGGGATGTACGTTTGTTTTCGGACGTCACAACGTAATCAATAAATAAGAGTAAAATCACGATAAACGTGGGTTTGTGGTGCAATTTTACAAAATGAAGGACTTGCGAATCCATCTTCTGCAACGTCAAAATGATTCGTCCAAGCTTCTATAATGGATTACCTATTTTCAAATTTCAGTATCCGTTTAAAAAATTTCCACAGTGCTCAGGTCTGATAGGAGCGTGGTGCCTTTAGATTCAGTAGTTTTCTAGAAAAATGTAAAACAAAACAAATTGTTGGAGAAAAGCAATGTATTCGTGTTGCTAGAATTATTTTTCCCATGTTAATGGCGCAGGATGCTATTTTATTTACCTATTTTAATAAACAATAAAATTTGATACATCGATTTGTTTGTTAGATATTGGTAACTGTCAATAGTTTTCTCCAATTTTTTCACGCATTTGGAATTTAGGTTTGTTTGTTGAATATTGTAAATGTAAATTAACAAAATGGATTTTCTAGCAAAATATTGCTGCGGTAGTTTTTTTTTTTCCCTTGAAATTTGTTAACTCGACAAGTGAATCAACCTTCTGAGTATATTGTCGCACACTATTTATCATGTTATGAATTCTTGATCGGGTCTAGAAATGTGAATGTCAATCTGAATATAATAAATGAATACAAGACAAATATCAAACCCATTTAAAACTGATATTTTATTTCCACTTTGTAGAAGAAGATAAATTGAAACAGAATAGAAGAGGTCGAGTTCAACTTATTAAATAAATTATAAAGAAATCGAAAAGAGATAGTAAAAGGTATATTTCAATTCTTCGACTTATTTTTTTTTTTTTTAAATAAAAAAGCAAAAACAATAGGAGAAGAGAAATTATAAATTAAAAATTTTTTTTCAACATTTCATTAAATGGTAGCATATTGACTTCTCTTTATTCTCGTCCTCAACTTGGTCGAAGATGAAATGAGAAAGTTCCAGATGGTTTGAAAGAATTTCTCATTCGAATATTATCTAAAATAACTTCCTTTTTTTGAAGTCAGTTGAACAAAAGGGGACCCTGGTAACATTTTTTTCATACACATACACGTTTTCGTTTCAAGATTTAAATGGAGAAAAGTTACAGGCAAATTCCTTTCGAAATAACGACACAACATTGAATACAATATTGCAGGTGAGCGTCGCAATAATTTTTTTTTAATCGAAGACAGGTATGCTTCGCTTTTTTTGAAAAATTTTCATTAATTTTGTTCACGATAACGAATTTTATTTCTTGGCATTTTAGGCGAGAACCCACGTGTATTATCATTTTGAGCAAGATTGTTGAGACTAACGGAATTTACCACGACAAAAGTTTTCACATAATGTTTACAAAGATTGTACGACTAACTCTCACTGAAGATAAACTTTTTAGGAATATGTCTCACAGAAATTTTAAATGTGTTCATTTGTTATCTGCTTATCGAGTCAGCCATCAAAACCTCTCGTGTTTGTAAAAATAAAAATATTTCGAAGATTGAAATTTGAGAATACCTCCTAATTCTCAGTACGGAATGTTGTAAAACAAACGGGGACATTTTGCTATTCTTCAGTATTGTAGAGCATAATGATAAATAAATTTTAAAAATCCTTTCGGACTATGATGTATATGTATACATTCACATAAGATTGGTCAACAGTGCGGATAAAAAACATTTATTTTATTATAATTCTATGAAAATAAGGAAGTTTAATATGCAAAAGAGAAGAAATACTTCTGTCGCATTCGAAGTAGATTTTCTAGCGACAAGTATTTATTATAAGCTTTTATTCTACTCACTAGTGCGATTTTAAAATACACCAATACTGCAGCCAACCTTCTTCAACGAAATAATGTTGATTTAGCAAGAAGCTAAAGCCAAAAAAAAAAACAATAATAAAAGCTTAGGTCTCTTTTAAAAATCCGTTTTTAACCTAAACTTATTTTGACGTTGGTCGCACGACCTTCTTTGGCTGACACCAACATAGAAATAGCAAGACACGCAACAAGCGAGGCACGACGAGTGACGAATAAAAAGCGACACAAAATGAGTTCAGATTGCCCTTTCTCTCATTCTCGTCGGTTCGAACGACGATCGTCAACATGGCCCCATGTTTCAATTTGAGGCTCAGTCTGTTTTTAACAAAGGACAAGAATTTTCGTTTAACCAAATAAGACAACCCACAGTTGAGAAACTACTTTTTTTTTATTTTTTGGTTTTTCAGATTTATTCACTTTAAAAAAACGAAATGCAAACTTTGAAAATCACTAAGGTCTAACGCTCAGTACTGCAAGGTTAGACGATTTAAATTTAACAATAAAAATAATATCGTTCCACTGCATTAAATATTGACAGAGATAAATGGTTTCAAATTTTATATCATCATTCGATGAGTCGACTTACTTACTTTGTCAAAAAATCCTTTGAGTATTGTATTTTTTTTTTTTTTTTAGAATATTAAAACGAATTTCATACCCACTTGTTATTAGAAAATGTTGATTTTACTACGTACTCCGTTGTAACAATGGGGTTGACCATCCTCATTACAGTTTAGTTCGGTTTTGAATAAAGCCAACAATTCGAAATCATGCAAACTGATATCTAATTTAATTTTCCAACAGGTTAAAAAACAAAAACACATTCGGAAGCGAAAATTTTAAACAAACAACAAATAACAACCGGTTGGATCACTGGAAAACAGTTTCCTTAATTCCAATTCGAAAAAAAGGAGTGCTACGGAAATCTCCCGGTAATCTCAGTTGCATAAATATAATAACAACATAAATTCTGGTTCACAATTTTTAGCACTCGACCATCTTTTAAACAACGGTTATTTATCTGACGCATCTTTCCACAAACATTAAACGCTATCTAACTGAGAATAATTCAAACTGGAAGCAGCTAATTACGAATGTGCGCATCGCATCTACATCGGTTGCCACAAAAGCCATTTTTGTACACGGAGACGCATCAGTGGTTCATGATGGATGCATATCGCACTCGCAAATAAGCAACGAATTCGTCGAAGAATTATGTTCTCGTCGTGTCGTCTTTGTGCGTCGACGTTTCTGATACACGGAAATTCAACTCGAACGACCCCGCCCTCAAACCGTCACGCATAATATACACATCCAAATATTTCAATGGGTAGAGCGCATTACTCGCTTCGATGGCACTCGCATAATGCACGGAGTATTTCAAACGTAAACTGATTGTTGTTTGTGTTCGGTCCGATAGGCGAGGAGTAAAGCGACAATCGTGAGCAGAGTGAGTATCTACGAGTAAGTGATGCGAACAGTAAATTCGTGTTCAACAAGGTTGCGTAATACGTGTGCACCGTGCACCGTGCACCGTGCACCGTGCATTGTGCAGTCGCACACGCAGCCGACGGGCGTATGACAAAATGCATAACCAATTCGCCGTAAATACGTAAGAATTAAATCCCACCGACGCTACGTAATGCCCGCGGTCAAAGCGTAGGCTACGCCAATATTATTTCACGTTTACAGCATTCCAAACACCACGGAGAGAAAGGGTGTAGTCTATTCTCCAACATGAAAAGAAAATCGTTTCTTGATGGGCGAACATGGAGGAGAAAATCAGACGCAATGCATTTTGTTTGGTTTTCAAAGTTTATTAAGAAGATAAGATAAAACCCAGACGAAACAGTTGCTTATAGCGACGAAGGAAAGGGAGACCAAGACCAAGACCTATGGGTGGTCTTAGTCTTACACAATCAAGACTCGGTTTCAGTCTCGGAACAAGATTCTTTCTTTCATTCATGGCTAAATGAAACTTACCGCTCTTGTTTTTTCCAAAACATACAACAATTTGAGCATAAAAATACGCAAAAAATAGCCCCCAAGTGATCAATTTTTGGCTTAAGTAAGGCTAATAAAATGTTCGTAAAAAAAATAATAAAAAAAAAAACTATTTTCTTTTAAATTCTCCAGCAAGATCCAGAGACTGGAATAACTGAATTCGGCGCTTTATTCTCTGATCATGTAAGTAGGCTTACATGTTAATTTCGTTTTATTTTACAACGGAAGTGCTTAATTTGCGCCGACTTCAATAATTCCAATCCTCAGATCTTGTGGAAGAAATTTTAAAGGGGGAATTTTTTCTTTTTAGCGCATTTTTATTTCTTTTTTTCTAGTTGGTTTCATTTTTTTATAAAAATTATTTTTTTAATGGTTTATCGCTTCGTTATTATAATATTTGCGTTAACGGCAATTTCGCTTCAGGATACAATACAACCTTATAATTACCAGACTCCAATGGGACTTGGGCAATGGTCAAAACACTCGAAAGGTAATTAAAGGTGTAACTTCATCAACTAAGTTTTCCTTGTAAAATGGCATCGGACCAATGTCATGATGCATTTTTCAACATTTTAACTACCAACTCTTTATTTGCTGTAAAATTATCTTCTTCTCAATATAATATCATTAATTAAAAATATTGCCTTTCAGCTGTTTATAGATCCTAATTTTTTTTTTTTTACCTTTCTTAACAAAACTAAACTCAGATTGCATCATTCAAGATATGTTTTAAATCAACTGCCTCCTTAGTAACTTAAAGAACCCACCAATTCAACATAGTTCGTTAATCTGGTAAGGCAGACAATCGGAGTTCTACCACAACTTAAAAACTAGCTCATCGATTCAAGAAAAAATAGAATACGATAACCATGGAATCACTCTCTATCATTTACAACAAATTTCATAAAAACGGAGCCCAGGATGAGAAGTTATGTTGGAACAAATATTAAAAAAGAGAAAAACGAAGCAAAAGAACATAGGTACTCCTATACGCGGATCAAATTGACAACCTTCTCCTTTTTTTGAAATAGCTGTTAAAAACCAATTCCACCATCAAACACGATATAATTACTTAAAAAAAAAAAAAAAAAAGACAGGCATATCAACGTATCTTTTTCTGAATTTTAGTATTAGCATCATGATGGATCCACGAATCGAGAAGGGTCAAATAAAGAATTATATCGTATTTAGAAATGGGACGCCAGAAGTAGCTTACTTATTTATAAGTTTGGAACACGCCCCCCTTAAGTCAAGGTGGTGAAGAAAAAGACGTTAAGAGTAAAGATAAGATATAATTGACAATGGGAAACATGTAAGAATTACCTACTTAAGAATCGGTTTTTCATTAGGCCAAAAGTGTTTCAGAATTTCGTTCTTGACTTAGAGTTTACAGTCCACGACGGCGATGTGTTTCCGGCAGATGACCTGACATGTTTAGCCGTTTTGTTGGCAGTCTCATTTCCGGCAATGTCACAGTAGCGTATGATGGGATCCAAATGAATACAATGCAAGCAGAAACGTAGATATATGAGCGATATTACGAGGATAAACAATGCGTCAAGATCTACTATTTATGACTGTACATAACACATTAACGGACTGGGATTAGTCGAGCTTAACGTTATGCAAACACACTGTCCTATTTTTCCCTTAAATTTTGGGTCTGAGTACGTACAGGCACGGAAAAATACAAAAAAAAACACCTTTTTGTCACCGACCATCACGTCTGAACGCTCCTTTGTACGCTTTTTCAACCATCGTCGATCAATTACGAACGCACTTAGTATATTCGGCGACTTATAGAATCGTAATAACAGTGTGACTGGGGAGGAGAAACAACATGCGTTCATGTATGTATCACATGGCGGGGCGACTGCAGCGCTAAAATGCTGCAGATGTTTGATACCAAACTACGAGTAGTAACTTGAATGAAAACGTATAAACAAAAACAACCTATAAGGCAGTGGATCTTAGCCGCTGGTCCGGACCACCCATATCGGTTTTCAACCGACATTCTCGTTCTTTATCATGAACGTGTTGAACTTCATCATAATGCTCCGGAAGGAGAGGATTTGCATACGCTGGACTAAGGGGAGAGGAGTAGACCTGGTGTCGTGCCTAGGAGCAAGGAACGATAATAGAGGGTCGACGGCAAAGAGCCAAAGATAATTTAGAATGTGCGATAGTTTGAGGTTTGGAGCAAATTGAGTTCAAATGCAGTGAGTACTGCAGAAAGTATCTGCCATAAATATATTGTCAACGGTGAAATTTAATGCAGTAAAACTCGTAGGTTGCTCCATGCTGATAATTTTCAGAACTTCACTTCATTATGCTCCACGGTTTTTTTTTTTTTGAAATGGAACTTCCATAGCAGCGATAGTAAACTAGTATGACCTTGACACAACGAATCTGACGACAAAAAGCGTTACCGGCTAAAAAAATCATATGTAGTGAAAAGAGCCAATAATAAAGTCCAATACACGCTAAAAATATTTGACGTTATTAGACTGAACCGTGAAGCACTTACTTGGTTTTTTTAATACAGAAAAAAAGAAAAAAGGCGTTTAGCTTCTTCCCCATCATAATGAAAAATAAAAAATGGAGTTTGGAGGGTAAAGTCCCAGTAAAAAAAAAGGGAGCTTTGGATTGTTATCTATTTTCCTTTTGGAGTTTATTCTATGATACATTAGTGGATATGTTTTTTGGGGCGCTGATTTCGAATTTGACATTCACTTCTTCATTCAACCCATTCTTCGACAACAAGGGACTCCAAAAAGAGGACAAATTTTGACTTCTCATATTTTATCGTGTAATACATCAGCAGGCATGTTTTTTGGGGAGTTAATTTCGTATTTGACGTTAATTTTTTAATTCAACCCATTCTTCGACCCCCGGGGCTTCTAAAGGTTGCCAAATTTTGACTTCTCCTATTTTGTTTCGAGATACATTAGCTGATATGTTTTATGGAATGCTGATTTCAAGTTTGATATTCATTTTTTCAAACAACTTATTTTTCAACCCCCAAGAGTTTAAAGCAAGTCCAAATTTTGTCATCTCAAAGTTTGTTGTGTGCATTAGTGGGCACATTTTTGGGGCACAAATTTTGAATTTCATATTCATTTGAAGATTACGTGAATTCAGAGGTAGTTCCGCAATATATCGTAAGAAGTTTCACTTCCACTGCTTGTCCCATGACAAACTTTTTTTATAACAGAAAACAAATCGATGATAAATAGCTCTCCCCGACCTTCTCTCAGTTGTCGGCGGTTCGAGAGTGCAGAAATGAACCAGACGACTGGTGAAACAGTATTCATAAAAGAGAATCACATCTCTATTCTCCAGGACACCTCAACAACCAATATCAATTTATTAAAACAAAGTGAACACTCATTCGCATGAAGAGATAATGGTGGAAACCGTGGATGAATGTATTTTATTTCCTCCGTTCGATATTCTTATCGCAAAAGTCGTTAATTCCTCGGCGAATAAATACTTGGGAGAGACAGAATGGTAGCGATATATTATTATCTTCGCCGAGAATTCGTAAAAATTCATTCTAAACCAAAGAGGGACTGAGAGCTGCGTGAACGACCAGCACTGTATTTTTCCGGCGTCTGTTGTTTTTTAACCCATTTGCCTCCCCTCACCACTCACTCAACGCTGCCCCATTTTTTTTCTTTTTTGCAAAATTTGAGTACGTACGGAAAACGAGTGAAACTGGCACTACAGTGATAATAATTCGTCGAAGGATCTGCGTGTTTGCACTTTTTTTTTACGAGTACGACGTTATGCTTGTGTTAGAGGAGAACTTTTTTCATAGCGCCCTTTAATGCATTTTATATTGTTCTATTGTTATTGTTGTTGCTGTTGTTGTTGTTGTTGTTGTTGTCAACGACTTTTTTTTTGTGTTTCCCCATCACTACATCCCTAACGCTCCGATCAGTTTCTCTTCGAGTACTCGTTTTCAAGAAGTTATATAATCGAATGAGCAAAAGCTTACTCTTAGGATTTAGTCATGCGGATCGAGTCAATCGAAAACCAAAAAAACTGAAATTGTTAAAAACAATCGTTCAAATAGTTTTGGATTCAGAAACTCTCGTAAAAATAAAACAATGATGGCGTATAATACAAAATGAGATTCAATGTAAAACTATACGAAGGAAAGGATGGACGCAAACTTCCATTTTATATTTATTCGCACACCCATTCGCCAAATTTGGCGAGTTTTGCGAATAAATTCGATAATTGAAGAGAAATCACACTCCTTAATATTAGAGTCCGCGAGTAAAGAACTATACTTAATGTACATAAATAAATAAGTTTTCCTTAATTTATTTTGTCTTTGATGCGAACATTGAATCGAAAATTTCTCTCAAACAATTGAACAAACTTCAAAACAAGGAAAAATAAATAAGAGAAAAAATCATACCATGTTTGCAAGCAAACTGGGTAAAAAGAAAAGTAAGCCTTTTAAAATTTCTCCAGAATAAGTCAATGTTTCTTTCCTTCATTATGTAGACTTACAGTATTGGATACCCACGCCAATTCCGTCTCATTCAATTTGGATGAGAAAAATTGTAGTTTTCTCAGAATCGTGAGAAAAATTATTTTACTAGCAATTTTTCATGCTTCAGTTTTCTTGAAAATTATTAAACCAATAGACACCAAACTCCTACCAGAATTGGTCCAATTTGAGGACCGTCTTTCGTGAAAATTTTAGCCTAATCCCTTGTGTAGTTTTCTCAAAATCGTTGAAAAACTACTTTTCAATTTTTTTTTTTCTCCAGTTTTCTATAAAACTATTGAACCATAAGGCACTAAACTTCTTTCAGACGTGATCCTATATAAGGACTATTTCTTGTAAAAATTTCAGTCTTATCCATTTTATACTTTTTTCAAAACTGTGAACACTAAATTTAGGTGATATATAAATACATATGCTAAGCTCACAAAACGGATTTCTCATGAACAAAATAAATGCACAGAATGCATGCTAAATTTTTGAATTCTAGATGTTTTCAAAAGCTCGGAATGGGTTTTGTGTTTCAACCTATTAGGTACTACTGTGGAAACGGGCTACCCACCAGTAGAATATTGGTTTTTTTTTAAATAGCATACATCCCACTACATGTGCGTATTACCATACGAGGAGAGATTCATGTCCTCATAACACGCTGGTAAAGGTAGAACGTGACTACACGGGTATATCTATAGCCAATAATTAGGCGGTTTATCGGCGAGTGCGTAGGCCACGTGTTCTCACATATGTTCGTCCCCCACTACACGAGAGTTTCGTAGGTGGATCTGCTTGCTGATCAGCCCGAGTCCGGTCAGCAGGTTTCACATTTATTATCACGCATCTTGCGCCGTCACCATACACCTTTATTTTATAGGCCAAGCCTATCTTGGCGGGTTCGGGGGTGAACGCCACAGGTACCACAACATAAAATTCACGTTCGGTAATTGGAGAAACGTCCAGAAAGTGTTGTGCAAATGACTGAATTCTAAAATGCATTCTGCACATTTTTTCAACGCTCATGACAGTAAAAAGTAAAACTACATGAACATAACATAACATAGGCCATCAAATTACCACCATAGCCTAAAGTAGCCTACCCACCCATCATTTATCATGATAAAATTTAAGGGAGGGAAACTGTGACAACAGTTTGAAAAATTACACACGAATGCGTAGGCTATTTGTTCACTGTTATGGAAGATATGAGTAAAAAACTACACGGTGTAAGTAGGTAACATCTAGACCTATTTTCTATGGGTGAAAATAAAATTTTTCCTCCATAAATTTGAATGTGAGAAATGACTTGATGGGTAGGCTACTTCAGGTTGAAGCTAAGATGGTAATTTGGTGTGTTACGTACATGTAGTTCCACTCTTCATTGCTGCGAGCGTTTTAAAAATTGCAAGGAACGCGTTGTGGAATTCAGTCATTTCTATAACGAGTTCTGGGCCTTTCTCCACAATGCCACAACAAATTTTGGTAGTGGCATTAAAATTGATCTATCCCGAACACAAAATTTTGCGTTCTGGCAACTGCGTCCTGTATATTTATTTCGTTCAGTGAGCGAATTAGATTACTGAGGCTAACATACACATAATTATACAGTATAGGTACACGAAACAAATTAAGTCAAACTGGGAAAATTGGGCTAATCGTTTACTTTTCTCATAAAAGGGATAAATTTCATCGTTCTCACCAAATCAATTTGTGAGATCAATATTAATACCCCATTTGCAAGCAAAATTGGTAATAAAACACTTTCATTAGGTAGCTCAATCTTTAAGTTCCAGTTATACAATAGTGACTTGAAATCAGAATCACAAAACTCAGATTCAACTCTAGTCTAAGTATATATATATCAGATATTCTATCTTCATGAGTTAAAAAACTTTCATCGAAAATCCTTGAATACCTATAGTGAAAACAAGAAGTCATTATAGTTCATTCCCAATTTGTTAGACGAATGATATGGACCTACTAGCAGTGAAGGCGATTTACTTTAAATTCATTTGTTTGTGATTTTGTGACAATTAAAATGAAAAAAATTGTCAAAAACTTCTTCATAATATTTAGTACGTAATATTTAAACAATTACGATCCTCCTCTCTTCCACTGCAAAAAAGGAGTTGAATCAT